>BMAV01021370.1:15879-29781 GCA_019973955.1 Trichonephila inaurata madagascariensis | reverse complement strand
CGGGTCTTTAGTGGTACTGGGCTCGAACTCGTGACAAGGCAAGCCACGATCCGATACGTATACCACTCGGCTACCACGGCCACAGCTTTAGCGTCAAAGTGCAATATTATTGCATTCATTACATTATTATTGTATAAGGGGAGAGCGATAAAAATTATGATTGAAAAGTGGGTCGTCAGTATTGAAAGTTTGAAAAGCACTGAACTAATATATATATATACGCGCTACCACACCACATGTCCGAGGTTCAAACCCCAAGGCTGGGCAAGGTTGACTCAGCCTTCCTTTCTTTAGTGGGTCGATAAATGAGTACCAAGCTTGCTTGAGAACTTAACACTGGAGGTTTCACGTCAGACTGACCACCTGACCGGAACTTCTGCTCATGAACCTCAGCGACCAAGATCACGAATACTAAGTTGGGCATAGTAGGCCTTTCCCCTCATGAACTGTTGCGCATTTCAGTTTATATATATATATATATATATATATATATATATATTACATAATTTTATGCAGTGCTATTATTCTTCTTGTATCTGGCGGGAAACATAATTTGTTGCTCTACTCACGAAGTAAGTCTTATCATCTACTTTATTGCATCGATTTTAACTCTATACTAGTAAATACTTTTCGGCTATAATTTTATCGTTACATTTTAATAGTTTAGTGTATATTTTAATTGTAATATTTAAATTTATTAATATTATTCTTTCCTTCCCTATGGATCAGAGTATGGGCAAATTACAGGTGAATGTTGGCTAGTCTCCAAACTTTGTTTAAACCTACAATCGTGGTTCCTAAGGCCAAGAGTTTGCTATTGTACTACTATTGGCTAATATTTCCTACTATCTTGACCAGTTATACTTAGGCTTTATAGCTATTTGTATATATTTATGGATTATACATACATACATATTATATATATATGAGAAATTCCTTGCCTTTCATATGTCAGTTAGGGTAAACTTCTAGGACAACTCAACCCACTACCTGCTCCGCATAAGTACTTTGACTTCAGCGTATGCGGACTTATTTAAAACACGTGGACGAAAGGCACTCTCGCTCTTTATCAGCGATAGAAATAGAACTCGTCTCTAGTCATAGCTTGGGGTACTGAACGATTTGCTGAATCATTGGAATAAAGTAAACGGCTGCACTTTTCATTGCTCCTAAATTATATATATATGTCACTTAGAAATACTCTAAGTTATGTAATATATATATATATATATATATTCCAAGAGAATTAGTATCATCTTCCAAAGTAATTGATGAATATTTTTTATCAAAAAACTACCTTAATTAATACTTTATTTTCAACGAAACTTCAGATGGGTTTGCTGTAAAATTGTTAACAAATTTAACAGCAGAGAAATTAAATTGTACATTAGTAACCCTTTCTTTTAACATCATTAATTTCAATCAAACTTAAAGAGTATCATAATTTCGAATCTTTATTTGGAAAATTATTGGCTTGGAATCAGAGAACATAAATGATCGTTAAACACTGGAACTATCTGCGTTCATTTTCACAATATCTGCTGTATTACGAAACATTTAAGAAGCTGACGACATTGTATAACAATTTTCATTCTCAAGTGGTAAATAACTCTAGTTGGGTCAAGTTCCCGGATGAGAATCATTTATTTCATTTCTCCCTCCTGGAAACTGCTGCGCTTAGGATCAGCTGGTACTCTCCTGTTTTCCGGGAGATGATTCAAGCTCCAGGTACATCAATCTTAGAAATAAATTCTTGCTTTCGTATAAAATGTGTGCATGTTTCTCTCGTGAATTATATTGTAGCAATTTTAACACTAGAATAATGAATCCCTTCAAGGAAATTTCCTATTTCTAGAAAGGAGAAAACATTAGCACGCGAGTGAGGTAAGAAAAAGAATTCGAAATTGTGAAGATGCTTAAGAAATCTCAGTAAATGCTCTAAATTATTTATTATGCTTATTTTAAAACTAGAGCTATTGTTGTCATTGTTCTAGAAAAGGAAAAAAGTACAATTTTAGAAAGAGTAAAAAGAATTTTTTTTACAAAGCATTGCTTTATGACTTGTGATTAGTTAACACTTAATATACATCCATGTCTAATTAATTGTGTGCCCTATTCTGCAATAAGTAGTAACAAAACATAAAATAATAAGGTTTTTGAGACTACGTTTGGATCCTTGATTTTGCAAAAGGGTATAAATGTGAATAACTTTTTGATATTTAGTTCAAGTTTAATTAGAATATACATATAAAATGGTTTTAAAAACAGTATTACAAGAACAAATTATTAAGATGCACTTTTTTGCAAAAAATTGAGAAAAAATGGCCTTCATTCAAAACATTCTCCCTCTATGAAAAAGGCTTCTATAATATTTTTCTTATATATTAGGGTTGAACTAAAATTTTTGAAAAAATAATAATTTAGAAATAGATTTATTCATATTTATTTATGCGAGAGAAAAGAAATTTAAAAAAATATTTCAACTGACCATAACTTAGAAATTAATATGAATATTTCAAAAAATTTTAGTTCAAACCCGATATCGAAGTTCTAGTAATAAACAGTAAAACCTGTTTTGGTGTGATAGCGACCGTATATAAAAAAAAAAGCACAAAAAAATTTTTTTGAAAATATTTCATAAATTCTTACATATAACGAACAACTTTGTCGAAATATTACAGAAGTCGCACTTAGAAAATACACCAAATATTTAAGAAATTTATGAGAAAGTACTCTTCTATATAACAAAATAAATAATTAAATTACATGGGAACATTTATTTTCTCACTGTATACATGGAGAAGTTCTGAAAATGCACATACATAATTCACTGCTACTCATCGTAATGAAAGCGCTTATCTTCCTGTGATGAATAAGTTCAAAATCGCTTTCGTCACTTGAAGATACAATTTCAATTGATTTACTTTTTGGCACCATAAAGTAAGAGATAAGTTTTCATGACGAAGGTTGATTAGTCACAGTTGTTTGTAAATGTCACCATAACCACATATACATGATTGAAGCCCCTTTTTGAATTTTATAATCCTTTCTTAATTGGTATCTATTTTAAGAAAATGCTTTTCCAAGTTGTTGGAAAGCTAGATCCCTGCATATTTTTATATCAGTGAAATTATTGGTAATATCACTGTCATTGAAAGTTTCGTCCACAATCAACAGTGGGCTGTTGGCGTGCGTTGAGAGAAATAAACTGAACATGCATTGTCGAGAGACTGTTTATAACAAATGAAAAGAGTGTCTTGAAGTGTATATATGTACATTACAGTGGCGTAATGTACAACCCCTCAACCACTGCCTCGAGGCGGGGGGCATGACTCTAGGGGGCCCAATGTCTGACTAACGCCAAGTATGTATATTTACCCAACTTATAAAAAGCAAAGTCTGACTTTGTAGGGGTGCCCTAACATTCTCCGATCGCCGCTGGTACGTTGATAGAAAACATTACAGTGGCTCCTTAGCCGTTAAAATTCATACACCGCGTAAAAAAAATATCGCACAAAACAAACCGCACAAAAATAAAATCGCATAAAACAGGACCGCACAAAAACAAGTTCTAATGTAGATGGAAAAACTAATAATCAAATTTCAAGAGAAAACCTAAGTAGCATGGTGAAAAAAGAATGACTATTTGTATCAACAAATTCTATGAAACACTTCACACAAAAGATAGAAATTGCACAATTCAAGACTATTAAGGTTCCAAAAAATCACAAACGTGTAGAGCCTTATTAAACTAATAGTTAACCGAAAGAAAATAATTTGCATGTAACTTCTAAAATGTGTTTCACGTGGGTAGAGTATTTATCGCACACTTAAAAGTCGAAAGAGTTAGTCAGACGAATTCTGTCTTACTTTAAATAATACAAGTTTGGTTTCATTTAAACAACTTATTCAGGAACGGCATATTTAGGAATATAATGGCATGGAATAAAATACACAAGTAATGCTGAATTTATACTTTTTACACGTTTGAGTTATAAATTGTCAACATAATTTTGTCTTAAAATTGGATTTTGTTGCCTACAATGTTTTCTTATTCATTAAAAAAATATTTCTTTGGTAGGCTTATACATAGAAAAAAATTACTGTGAAATTGTGAATCGTGGTTTTAAATGCATTTCTAAACAATATTTAAAATCCATTTATATGATAACGTTATATAAGTAGGTTATTACATATTTATTTTACGTTAATTTCAGTATTTAAACATTTAGATTTTTTATTAATTTTACTGCTGAGTTTTATTTTTTTCTTCTTATTTTTGTTGCACGGTAGTATTGATAATATAAAGGGAAACGCATACAACATAACACATGCTTAACCCTACAAACTTAACCCTAAGCCTTCATATAGGTTATATTACTATTTCATTATATTTTTTGTTTGACGTAATTATTTGAAATCAAATAACCATAGGGACTAGTACAATATGTGTGTATATTTAAATACTAAATAAAACTTGATGATATAAAGACGTGTGTGCGTGTGAATTTTCAGTCAAAAAAGATGCACAAAGATAAAAAAAATTTTAACATATCATTTAATTAAACATTAAAATAGTACCACATATTTCAAAAGTATTTAATAAATAATGTTTAAATAGATTTAATTAAAATAAATTTAATTTCTAAAATGAAATTTGGAATAAATGAAGATATTTGTCATTACTTAGTAAATGTGGTATAATTTTGTAGATTTTCCTAATTTATTTTAAGCATGGGCTGGTATTTCTTTTACATTGTTTTTCTTCTAATGGGCTATAGGGTGGAGTTATACCATTGCAGACCTAGTACAATTCCCGGAAGCTGGTATCTCTTTTAAGCACGGCACCATATAGGCGGATACCAATCACCGCAGGTAATTTTGACGCTCAGTTTCCTCCCTAGAGGAAGGAACCTGAGCTCTGACGATGCGAGTCAGTATTAGGATTTAATTTTGCCGAGAGCATTCAAGCCAAACAGACACTCTAGATATCTTTTTCATGCCGTATAATCATACGACATGGCCGCTGTTGATATTCTGCATCATGAAAATCTCCCGACTTGGGCAGGGGTCGAACCCACATCCTTGGGGGCAGAAGGCCAATGAGAAACCGACCACGCCACCCGGCAGGCTTGTTTTATATTGTAACAGTCAGTATGATATATTTCTTTTAATTTAAAAACTGAATGTATACTGATTGTTTTACATACGTATTAGGACAGCCAAGAGAGTGCCTACTCTCCGAGTGCCCTTAGCCAATGGCAGTCAGGACAATCAGTCATTTCCAAGAGATTTCCCGCCAACTTTGGTTGGCTCCGAAACTGTTCCCATAAACACGCTTCCTTGGCACATCCTACCAACCAATCAGGAGACTCCCATTCATAAACGCCTCTCCACATCTGGACTCATTCAAATCATTAGATATTGGATGGAGAAACGCTTCGCGTTCGATTTCCCAAAAACGTCCTGCGTCCTGATTGTGTTTTACATTATAACAGTCAGTACATTTTGCTTTTAAATAAAAATATCATACTTTTTCTGTGGGAAAGCTATGAAAAATGACAAAAACATAAGAAAAACGAATAATCAAAAAACAACATGATTTCATCTATATACAAATCATTTTAGTGTAACAATTATATTTTAAGAGATAAAATGTCTTTGAAATTCAATTCGAAAATCTAATTTTTTTTTTTAAAAAATTCTTGATATTTTAGCGTTTTATTGATTAATACAGCTTCGTAACAAATTTTCATAAAGCATAATCACTCAAAAAGGTAGAATTTCGAGAATTCCGAAATAAAAATAAAATAAACAACTGACTTTTAATACATCCGAAGCAGCTACGACGTAATATTGCATCAGCTCAATTTTGGAAAAAAACGTTTTATTCTCAATATAATACTCTTATCAACAAAAAAACACTTTTTTGACTTGGTTCCCATTCAACATTCTCCTAAAAGAAGCAAGGAGGGGAAAAATAATTTCTGTCTCTCTTTCCTCCCAAGAAGGATACTTGGCCAACACACCATTCTGAAAAGAAAACAAGTCGACTTGAGGTCCTTCCTTATTGGCCCCTGTGGTGTTTGGCGACCATTTCTGGAAATCAATACTTCAAAAGTCAGTGAAACTCCTTTGATACACTGATAACATATTAAGGAGGTTGAAAGAAAGATTTCTTTACTCAACTTTTTATTTCCTGAGCGAAAATAGCCATCAAAAGGAGGATGTAACTAAATAAAAATCAGAAAATAAAGAAACAGGAGGATGAAGAGCAATTTGTCAAGAAAACATTTAATATATGTGGCGTGCTTTTGTAAGTTACAACCCATTCAGAAACTCTGCAAGTAAATATCTTCTTTCCTTTTCCCTAAGATTATGTGTATGCAATCAATTATTTAGAAATGTTGAAATTCTCAAGTCAAGCTTAATTGCTTTTTTTTCCCTAAAAAGTTTCATCGTTATGGAATATAAACCTCAGCTTTAATTTAATGTTGCGATTATTTCTTATGAATAGTTTGTTCACATTCGTGCTTAAAGCAACACGAGGGTACTCGTGATATAATTTTGAACAGTCAGGTGACATGAACGACACCTGAATCGGCACCTTCCCCCACTCCAAAATATCACACAACGCCAACGAGAGGACAGAACCTCGATAGATTTAACATGCATCAGTCCCTCTACACCGCGTGTCTTCAGTAGCATCGGGACTTGAACCCGTGGCCATCCGGCTACGAGTTCTCGATCACAATCGCTAGGCTACCACGGACCAAATAGGAACAATTTCCCGGCAAACGTGAGTGGGGTATAAGGGAAGGAACTGACACAATGGGTAACACCAGTTTCCAGAAAATCCTTAGAGATTTCTATCCCTTCTAGTTTTATAGGACATGTGTAAAAGCAGATAATTCCAGGCTGGCGCCAACAAAGGCAATTCCAGCAGAAGTTACGAGGAATAGAGTGATCTGACAATTTTAGTCCATACGCTTAAGCTTATGGATACACTTAAGCTACCCCCACGAGTTTGATGTGTGTGTTCTTGTTCCAACTAATTTCGTGGAGTTCAGTTCCTCATTTTTTTTCTTCCACAAACTATTATACGCCCGTCGGAACCAAAAATGTTGAATTTTCTCTCATCTCAACCAATTTGCTTTCAATGTTAAATTTTCTGAAACACTTAATCCCGAGAATCTAGTTAGAACAGTGAAGCATGGCGATGGAAGCGTTCTTGCGAAGGGGTGGGGTATAAATCAGCTTGAGGATTAAGTAATTTGGTACTTTTTGATGGTATTGTGAATCATGAGCTCTACTTAAATGTTTTAAAGAACAATTTGAAATGATCCGACAAAAACGTGGATATTGTAGACGACTTCGTTTTTTAACAAGAAAATGACTCAAAGCACAGCGCTCTCAATGTACGTCGCTGGTGTCTCTAGAACTGTTCTAAATTCTAAAAAATCTCCTAAATCACCCGAGCTAAGCCTAGTATAACATATCTCAGGAGAATTGGATTTAAAAATAAAAGAAAACGGCATATATTTGAAACAAAATTTGGAATAAAACAATAATGATAGAAGGATGAAGGAACATCGACGCAGAAGTTACAAAAAAATGATGAAATCTATACCAAAAAGTTTAAAAGTTATTATGAACGCTAAAAGATATCCTATTAAGTATTAAATTCCGAAAAAATACAATATTTAAAGGTATGTTAAGATTTCTTTAAGTGTACGAAGATATTTCTGGGGTAGTTTTTTTAATACTTTTATGATTATTAAGTTTTTAAAATAACCATTATTATATGTTTTAAAAATTGGTTATGTTATTCCATTAATATAACAAGTTGCAGGTATCATAAGAAAATTATAATTTCGATGTATTAATTTTTATTAGTCGAAAGCATTACATTTCATAGAAAACTGCAAGTATATAAACACTTTTGAGGTCCATTATATAAATAAAATATTCTGCTTTCTAAGGAATAGAAATCTCAGAACATTATTTTAAGGTTGGAGTCCTTTTTTTTTTATAAAAAAAAACTGAAAAAGAATGCCCCCGATTCCATATCTTTATGTAACGACGCCTTATTAATTTTGGATTATGCGGATAGAAAACTCAGCAGCTAGAGTAAGTTAGAATGTGTAACTTGTTTGTTTTATCAACATCACATTTAGAAGATACCAAAAGGGTTATTGGCAACGAACCTCGGAATTTTGATCCACGTTCAAGTTGTGGAGACAATACTTGAAACAATATGCATAACAAGCAAGATATTAATTTTAGATTACGTTAGAAGGACTTGTAACAAATTTGTATCATGAAATCATCGTAAAGTAAAAGGAAAATAAAGTATAGTTCTTTTGCGATCCTTGTAAGCCAATAAAATTATTTTAAGCAGGGTTTCGATACTTCTCTAAAATACGTTCGGAAGGGAAGCAATCGTAAAAAAAGGGTAAAGTAATTCAATTCATTTATTTAAAGATTGTAGAAAAAATAAAACACGCTTCGAAATGTTTTCATGTGTGATAGTCATATTAATCGTTTTGAAAACAAACATTTTTAAGGTGCGTTGGAAATCTAAAACCTTGTTAGTTTGACAATTTTGAGGTTTTTACATTTTCAAATTTGATAGATTTTAACCTTTCTAAAAATACCTCACTTTACCCTCTAGAGTAATTAGCCCTTAAAACCTAGTTTTAAATAATTGTTGAAACTGAGCCAAGCCCATTTAAATGGCGAAAAATGTAAACCAACTATTTTGTTTTGGCTTTTTTGTTAAGGCTGTCTTCGGTTAATGTTAAAGAATAGGACCCGAATTTGGAACATTTTTTCAGATATAAAAGAAATGAAACATTAATATGATATTCTGGCTTCACCATCCTTTAGAGAGCAGAATTTTTTTATCACATTTCCCGTTTTTAACCGAGTTGATTCATTTTTCCTGGTATAAAATGTGTTTCGCGTTTTTCTCCTATACCGTAATGTTAAATGGGCTATGCCTTCACGTATTAAAAAAAAAAGAAAGTATTCATGAAATATTTTGGCATTTTTAAAAACACTATATTGTTAACAGAGGTACGAGTTATAATGTTGCAAATTTTTCCATAGAAATTGAGGCATTTTTTCTGTCTGAAAATGTGCTTCACGTTTAGTTCAAGCTCTCGTACTTAAAAGAGTTGAATGAAGGAAGGAAATCAAAACATTTAATCCAGAATTGCTAAAAGAATGTTTACATGGAAGCGCACAAAATCCCAATGAAAGTGTAAGCAACGTAATAGGGTCTCGTGTACCGAAGAAAATATTTGTACAAATAGAAGTATTATCATTGGGTACATAGGAAGCAATTTCATCATTTAATATGGAAAATGTATCAAAACCAGAAAGTTTGAGAAAACTTAATATTGAGACTGGTGATTACGTGGTACAGGCAATGGAGTACCTCGACAAACATAAGCTGTTAGCAGCTAAATACTCCTGTTTACAACAAAACAAAGAAAGTTAGGGAAGAAAAAAAGTTAAAAGGAAGAAATAGGATGATGATTAAAAAAATGTACATCATTTGTGTATGAGGAGGAATGTTTTAATAAAAAAGTAATTATACATTAAAGTTCATTTTTGTCTCAAAATGTAATTTTTTTTATGTTCGATGTACCTTTTTGGGGAAAATAATGTTCACAGGTATGTAACTTTTGTATGCCCGATTTATAATGATGGCTAATATATACTGAAATGTGCTTTTTGTAAAAAGCTCAAAAATGTATTTTTTAAAAAAACTTTTATGTGAAAAAGGGTTCACATTTCACTATGTTTGATAAAATATTTTATAAATTATGAAAAAAAAAATAGCCAAAAGTTCCTTTTAGTATAATGAGAAAGGTGTACTTCAATAGTTTAAAAAAAAATTCTAGAGCCTGTACATAGAACAGATTTTGAAAAAAGGTGCATCAAAAACAACCAATTTAACATTGTCGGTACAGAGGTTTCGGACTCCTCTTAATAAAAAAAATTTTGAATATATTTCTCGTTATTTTCAACATATTTTCAAACATTTAAACGTGTAAAAAAATAAATCTTAAATAAGGAATTTTAAATTGGGGAAAAAATATATTTATTAAAAGGAAACTTCTTGTGAAGTATTTTAATAAATAGTTTGCTTAAAAATCAGTTTCGAAATAAACAAGTATGAAAAACCCAACACTGCTGTTTTGAAATAAAAGTAGATATATCTTTCTTTTGCGAATTTTAAGAGTAAAATAAATTATTATACAGGGTTTTAATAATTCACTAAACTCCGCTGGGGAATTAAGTAAGAAGTAAAATTTATTTTAAAGTTCTCCAAAATTCTCAATTAGAGTTAAGCCAATATTTTTTTCCGTTTCCAACCATTGCATAAAGCGAAATCATACAGATATATATATTAAATACTAAATTATTAATACATAAAGAACTTCAATACTTCACAAAACACGTTCCCAAGGAATATAAATAAAAAATTCATTTTAAAGTACTCAGATGTTTTCAAACAGTGTTTACACAATATATTTTGTTCTGTTTCCATACACTGCATAAAAGAAAAGAAAAATAGGAGAAATATATTTAAAATCTAATAAATTAGCTTTAGGATTTTTTTAAGCATCTGAATATACATTTTTAGAAACTCTTATTACTTTACAGAGGATTCCATAAAAAAAATTTTAACATTGTCACACATTTTAGACAATAGAACAACAAAAGTAATTTAAAAGCATATGAGCCCCTCCGTAACATTGTGATTTCTAATATAATAAATAAGCAATAAGCTATCACTAATTTTTTTTTATTAATAAAGTTCCAATTCAGCCATTTTGTAAGAGCGTGAATTTATATGAATTTTATTATTAACTTGGGAGAAGGCGCGCACCCGATACTAACGTTAATGGTGACGCGGGGTGACTGAGCTACCCCAATCCTTTTTTAATAGTCTGTCTGTTTGTTGCACAAGATACAAATAGAAATTCTAGTGAATAATTTAACTAAGAGAGAGTATACTTACCTACTTTAAAGGAATTTTCAATTTTTCATTGATAATTTGAAAAAAAAAAAACCCAATTAAATTGAACTAAAATGTTTCAAATGTGCGTGACTTTAATAAAGAATACTAATCCACTTACACAGATAATTTTCGCCAACATTACAGGAATAATATTTGGAAGTAACAATGTCCTATTTTGTTCAAGTTGTAGTATTATTGTTCTTAGATGACCAACATGCAGTATGTCGATCATCTTGCAGAAACAAGAAAAAGTTATTCTTGCTTGTGTCTTTTTGTCAGGGTGCAGTGTGTCTCTTGTGGCTTCATGTCTTTCTTGATGAAGTCCTTAGGTAGCATTTCAAAATCTTCTTATCGTCAGAAACGTTTAAGAAATTTTCTCTAACTTATTTTCGCAATCATGATTAATATCCATTATTTCATAAGGTTCTTTCCTTGCTTGGTTGATTTCTTTTTCCGAAGTTTCAACTTCATCCAATAAAGACCGCAAATGACCATTTATCATCTTTATATTTATACATATATATATAAAACATATTGACATAATCATTTTTGGCAAACAAGCTAATTTTATACCTAACATTAATTTTTATCCACAATATCTTAATTTAATACAGACAAATAATAACAACAATGAAGCAAACTTTCTTGGCATGCATATCAAATTAAAAGATAATGTAATAATTTCTAATATTTATGAGAAAAGAGAAGAATTTAATTTCAATATTATAAAAGTTCCTCATTGGGAGAGTAATGTATATGTCTCTATATTCAGAAATATTGTAATTAATTATATACAACGTAATAAATTTCTGGTGTCAAAAAAATCAGAAATAATAAATAACTATAAACACTTTACTAAATATTTCTTAAATCAGAAATACCCAATTAATTTTATTAATAGTTGCATGAATAAAGCTATTCAAAATAGTTAGGATTAAAATTCTGAGATTGATAATAGTTTATTACTATAAACTTAATTATTTCATAGTTATAGTTATCTCCATAATCTAATATTAGATAAAATTACTTATTATTATTTTATTCATATTTACTCTAGTGTTATTAAAGTTATGCTATAATTTGCAACTCTTATTAATTTTTATTTCCATTCTTTTTGTACTTTTGTTAAATGCTACATTTCAGCCCTTCACATGATTTAAATCTGCATTAGGGTCCAGAATCTGGCAATAACTATTTATTGCACTCAGATTTAGCGCGGGCTCTGCATTTTGAAGTGCAATTTTTAGGTAAGTTACCTCTATCTTGCAATAGATTTAGATATTCCTATCCATTACTTTCAATAGGTTTTTGCTCAGTATTATTTACATAAAGGGGGAAAGTTGGCTGGCCAAAAAAACATGTTCAACACCACTTTTATAAAAATTATTTTATATATTAGCTGTCCTAAGTCAGTAATGTTTATAATACTGCAGCATATCCATTTTATAATTTTTAATCTCGGTTACTCATATGTCTTTCATTGTATGATTTTCCTACTCTGTCTATGTGTTTTTCGAATGTGATTGGATGTTATCTCTTGTTTGTAGAGAATAAGCCTATATAGATATACGAGGGTTGGGGCATAAGTCATGGCAACTATATTTTTCCTTGTAGATATGTGAACTGATCACAAACGTACATGTGTCGTGTGGAAGTTCTGCAGGCATAGTGTGTTTGCAGAATATCAAATGGTTCTATGATAGCTGGTAGTAGCTTGGCGAGGACTGTGAAATCAGTTTTTTGGTGAGTGTCGTGTCAGATGTAAGTAAACCATGTTGAGCAACGCGCTTACATCAAAGTAGCCGTTCTTCCAAGAGAGAAATGCGATGGAATGTCACAGTGAATTAGTGGAAGCCCTTGGAAATAATGCCCTACCATACCGTCCAGTAGCATGGTGGATAGAAAAGTTTCAGCAAGGACGTGTGTCAGCCAGTGATGAGCAACGTTCGGGATGACCGGTCAGTGTGCGCACCGGCTTGGCACATGCCATCATCGAGCAGCTCAAGGATTACATTAAGGATTTTGGCGTACATTAAGGGTCTATAGGCCCAGGTTTGTCATGTCAACTTTATGTGTACTGTGTTTTCCTTATTTTGCACCGTAAAGGCCATATTGCCATGCATATATATACTACCGTAATAAATTAGTGTGTTACGATATTTCAGTGCTATTCATTGTCCACAGTTGTAGTTAACAGCTTGAACTGTCGTCTGTATATATCACAATTTCCTAACGGACTGGTATCATGAAGAAAAAAAATAGTTGCCATGACTTTTGCCCCAACCCTCTTATATATATGTTCTGTTTATTTAGATTTAAACCGTGATGAATCGTAAACCACCAAGTCGAAGTTTATAGAAAATATTTTGGAACGATAGTGGTCACGCTGGGAACTCAGTCACCCCAAGTACCTTAAATATTGTAAAAACAAACTCTTACTACTTCCAAAAAAGAGGAAGATATGCGACAAATACATTTTACTTCCTTTGAAGACTGTCATATAAGAGGATACCGACAAGGATATTGGTAACAAACAGTTTTCCCTGAATTAAAGATTTCGTGAGCCTGGGGTGATTCTGTGCCCCGCGTGACAGCTCCCGGGTTAAAATTACGCTTTGTAGCCCTTATCCTAAGCGATGGTCAAGTGACAAAGATGACATTTGAAAATACATTCATTTTCCCAACTTCCACATTACGCCACATGAAGAATTTGAGCTTCGACAGATTTAACGTACTCCAGTCCCTTTAAGTCAGATGGACTCAACCTTTTTTTTTTTTTTTTTTTTTTGGTGGGCGAAAAAAAAAAAAACAAATAAAAAAGGAAAACAAAAGGGGTTTAAACGTTTGGGGGGGGGGGGGGTTTAAAA
>BMAV01021370.1:0-15779 GCA_019973955.1 Trichonephila inaurata madagascariensis | reverse complement strand
TTTTTTACTTTTGTCACTAACACTAAATTAGAAATATTTAAGAAACACTCCTTCACAATTTCTGCATTAGTAAATAAAAAGTCTAAAAGCAAGTATGATTCCTAGAATGAAATCGATCCAGATTTAGAAGAGGGAGATTCTGTTGAAAATAAATGTTTTATATATAGAGACACAAAAACATTTGGGAAGAACGTAATTTTAAAGGAGACAACTGATACTCATCTTATCCACTTTCAGATGAACTTTTGAAGAAAAAGTAAACTATATTGCTGGAACAATAACAGAAAATAAAAAAGAAATTCCAAAACTTTTGTATTTAAAGAATAAAAAAAGTTTACTCCTATTCTTTTTTTAAAAAAAAAAGATACAGATTGAAAAAAAATTAAGATCCAGTGAAAACATCGCATACACTCACAACGAGATTAAAGGAGTGTACAAACAATGTACTGAATGTCTTTATAAAATGAACAGAAAAAAACTAAATTTGCGTGTGAAAAATGCAAAAATAGTATTTCCTACTTTTCTTCCTTTTTAACTTTTGTATACAAATTTTTCGGTAAAAGCAGAATATAAACACCTTCGGGTATGATATACCCTGCAAGAGAACTTTCAGTCATTTTTTTCACACGAGTAATGCCGGCTTAAATAATTTTGTATAAAGAAATGTGTATGCGTTAATTAAAATGTCAGGCTTCAATTCAAAAAAATAAAAATAATTAAGCCTACCTTAATTTTGACTGAAAGAAAGCGATGTTGAGATTCCAGATAAAATAAATGTCAGGCAAGAAAAAGGCAATCAATACAAGTAAGTATTTAATGATAAATTGGCGAAAAGACCTCTCGAGTTTTACATCATGCACACGAACCAAAGTCCTTTGCCCCACAGCTACATTAAATTAAACATTGACTTCTGCATATTCAGAGACATTAAATTAAATTAAAGGTGTTATTTAAAAGTTAGTCACGAGGCGGGGATACGCAACAGTAGAAATTACTTTTCTAAAAAAAATAAAATCAGATAAAAACTCAACAATTTTTTTCATGATTCATTCTGAAATTACTTTTTAATGATGAAATATAAAAATTAATTTATTAAGGTATCCGACAACGTTCGGAACCGTGATTTTAAAAAAGCGCATAAATGGAGGACTTTCATGATATTTAGTGTCACTTAGATTAGAATACATGTATAAAATTGTTTTAAGGACATTTAGACAAAAAAAAATTATTTAAATACACTATTTCGGCAAAAAATTAACTTAGAATAACCTTTTTTCAAAATGTTCTCCTTTTGTGGAAAATGCTTCTATTATAATAATATTTTTCCTGTATATAGCTCAGACCTCTGTACAGAGGCTCAACTATGATTTTTGAAAAATTTACAATAATTGAAATAATTATCGGCGTTTCTTTTCTTAAAATTTCTCCCCTCTGTTGTCGTAAAACATGGATAAACCCACTTCTAAGTTATATATTTCAAAAATTCTAGTTGAGCCTCTGTACAGAGGTCTGAGCTAAATACAGGCAAAATATTATTATAATAGAAGCATTTTTCACAAAGGGAGAAAATTTTGAAAATGGGTCATTCTATGTTCATTTTTTGTCAAAATATTGTACTTAAATATTTTTTACTGTAATACTATTCTTAAGACAATTTTATATTCATTTTCTAATCTAAGTGACACTAAATATCATAAATATTATCCATCTATACGCTTTTGCAAAATCACGGTTCCGAACGTAGTCGGATACCTCAAAGATGATTTTTTAAAACCTTAGGAACTCGTTTTTAAAACAGTATAAATGTTGAAAGTACTTAAGACTACCTAAAATTGTAAATTTTGCCAAAAATTAACAACTTTTATTTTATGATTTTATTTTATAGGCCATCTTATTAGCTTTATAAAAATACTAAGTTTATTATTTTCAATTTAGTAGTACAAAAACTACAAGTGCTTTAATAAAAATAAACTTTAAGCAAGATATACTTTAAAGTACGTTTTACTCGAAATATGTTTTTCTCGAAAAGATCAAACGGGGACAGGGATGGCTCAAAAAGATTTGAAAATAATATGCTGAAATTATTTGTGTATGTTCTGTAAAACAGTACAAATATTTTAAACTTCAGATTTATCAATCACTGTCTTATTACAAAATTTACAGTTCTGTATGTGAGTATAATCACTGTTTTTTTAAGCAATTTCATATAATAACTGAGATAAAGTGCTCTATTTTCTGTAAAAATTAAAATATCCCTTAAACTAAAGGTCATTTGAAAAATGAACAAAGCAGCATATCAAATTTGAAAATTTTTTCATAAAACGTTTTGTAAGGAATGGGCCCCGTTTATGGAATTTTTTGTAAATTTTTACCATTTCTTCCAAATTGTAGCAATAATAATTTCTTTATCTGTTCTGAATTTTAGTTTTTTTTAAAAAAAAAAAATGTGCTAAATAAATCTACAAAACAAAAAAAACTCCATGTCTCCATTTTTTAAAAAAAAGTGGTCGCAAGTTGTCAAAAGTTGCAGTGGTCGCAAGTTGTCAAACCTTAAAGGATGTACCACACGTACATTTTTCGTGCATATTTTTCACCCAATCTGAGGGTGAAGAATTGCCGCCAATGAAACGACATGGTCTGTCGTCAGCCGCGCTCTGTATTCACATTGAAAAATTACTCGCCGTTTTTTCTGCTACTGAAAACGAACATCCAATATTATTTCTTTTATTTCGCTCGCGCTTTTGTTGATTGGCGTTAACCGAAAAGGCTCACCATTCTGTTTAAAATATTTTACGCCATTAAAATATTATGCGCCATTAAAATATTATACGCCATATCTGATGCGTTGTGAGACCGAAGCCACCGTCTTGTTTATGTCGTAGGGCGCTGAAGAACCCTATAGGCTGGAATTTCAAGCAATTTTTATTTGGAACAACTTTTTCAGCTCACTGGGGAAAAGTTGTTTGGAGCGTTGCTATGGCAACTAATTAGAAATTGTTTAGAATTGGTTGGAAAATTGCTCGAAACGCGTACGTGTGACAAGGCCTTAAGGCTGTCTTCGGCTTGAACTAAACGCGCAGCACATTTTCAGACAGAAAAATGTTTCAGTCTGCATGACAATTTGCAATATTGTAATCCATTCATTTGTTTATAATAGAGTGTTTTTTTTTTTTTTAAATTTCAAAGTATATTCGATAAATACCGTAAAATCCGGCGTATAGCGCCCATCTGCGTATAACGCGCACCCATACTTTCAAGCTGCTTTTTTTAATCATTAGGTTGTTCGCCGTATAACGCGCACCCTCGTTTTTACGAAAGAAAGAGAAATGTGCGTGTACAATGCTGGTATGTTTTAAAGCCGTTTATTCGAGGTATTATCCCAGTATTTTGAAAAAATAGTATACTTTTAGAATCAAAATCCTTTTTTTTTTTTAAATTTCATTGGGTATGTCGTTTCGTTCATATAAACAGTATTCGGATCTATGTAGAAATCCAATTTTTCTTTTGCTCATCTCTTTTTTTTATTTTTGAAAATTGCATTCTTTTCTACCCCGCGTATACCCGCACATCCGTAAATTTCGATCTCATTTTTTGTGTTAAAAGTGCGTGTTATACGCCGGATTTTTTACGGTACTTATTTTTTCCTTTTAACTTGTAAAGGTTAGCTCATTTAGCATTACAGTATAGAAGAAAAAACACATTTTGTAACATAACATTTTTCTTTCTCCAACAAAAATGAGTGTTATAATAAAAGATGATTATCTACAAGATAGCGAAGCCAGAATATAATATTAATTTTGGAGTTCTTTGACAACCGAAAAAACATTCCAAATTCGGGTCCTATTTTTTAACATTGACCGAAGGCAGCCTAAGTTATATAATACAAAACATATGGTTGTGTTGATCGGTCTCCGACGATTTTAAGCAAATCAGTATTAAGGGCGATGAGAATTTACTGTCAAGAAAACAATCCTTTAAATACAAGATTCAACAGAAATATTTGCAGAGTAAACCTCAGAAGGTCTTCACACACTCAACAGCACTCAAACACAATTATCAGTGTTTAAAATACACGTTATGTAAAAGATTATTCACAAGCACTGCTCGGTCAAGGCAAGTTAAGTAATCGCTGGTCGAAACAAGACTCAGTCGTTACTTTAGAGTGCATCTTTGGGAATATGGGCTGCAAGCAACCCTCCATCCCATATCTGAAGTCTTTGAAGGGGAATCGCCGAAAGTGGTGTTTTTCAGCTGCGGTGTACTTCACGGCTATTAGACTAAATCGTTTCGGCAAGCATCTCTGTTTATAGGTCCGGTGGATCTTTCGAGAAAGAACCGCTTGTGTCATAGATCATGAATTTAGTGGGTTTCTCCACTAATTTCTAGAAGAATCTATAAGGTTTTGAACTCGCCAAAAAGTCGCCGATTTGTCCACCTAAAATGAAGCCAACTTGGCTCAATCGCCAAGAGATTTCGCCAAATTCCCATTGAATCACCATTATAACGTAAGGGACGGTGTTGCTTGCGAATATTACACAATTTTAACATAAGATAAATATAACAGAGTAATATAAATGCTGTATACATCCAAATATAGATTTATCGCACTATTTTACATAAAACTCGTAACAAAATAAATGAAAATGTATCCAGTTGAAGTTAATAAGCCTATAAATATTGATTTTGCTCGACAAAATATACAATGAATCAGAAAGTAGATTATAATCAATTTCGTTACATGAATATTCTGTATGTATCGAGACTTTCCCACCGAAAGAAGAGTTATCGAATATGAAAAGAACAAAAAAGAAGAGAGACGAAAGTAATATGAAGAGATAATAACGATCCCCATCATTAAAAGCATATACTGGAGTGCAGATACAAAGCACTGCTCCGTCGAACTTTCAAATGCGTTCCTCCAAGCGACATATCAAAAAATAAATGGCACGGAAACACCCCAACCCCCTTTAGAACAGGAGTTGAGGATCGATTTGGCTCGAGAAAAAATTGAAACCAGTTAAAGAAATCGGTCCATGGAACCAAAGAAATTCAGTGACCTAGATTTTGATGGCATTCCGAGTGAAAATTTACCGTGTAAACAACAGAACTCCTTGTGGCTGTCTTGGAATCTTTCTCTCGACAACCCCAAACCCAGCAAGAATCAACATTGAGTCGGAATTATGTACACTTACCCTCAATAGTTTCAAGGGTAAAGGAAAAGTGAAAATAACGAGGTTTTGTTTGTTTTTTCCGAAGGAAAAAGAATTTTTCAGCGCAGAGAAATCAAATTGAAGTGATTTGGAGCTTTTTCTTTATTTTATTTGATAAATCGCAGAACCCGAGTGCAATCTTCTTTTTTTTTGCTTCCCATCACCTAAAGGAAAGCAGGGCGCTCCATATCTTAGGTTTTACGGTTGAATACTGAAAGTGATTTCAAACAATCATTTGATGAATTTGTAATATTTTTCTACAGGAAAAATGATCATTATTCTATGCAATAATGTGCGGAAGGAACAGCAGTATTTTTTGTATAGCTGCGAATATTAGTGATCTTAGATGCATTAAGTTAAAAATATTGTTACAGATTTAGAAATTCTATGTAAAATATATCTATAAATTATGTATTTGTAAATGGTTATATAATAAAATATAGAATGCTTCTATATATCTAACTTTATCAGTTTTATTTCTCATCTAATTAAAAGCCTTTTAAAATAAAATGTTATTAGCAACTAGTAACACCCTCGAGATGTTATTAAGTATATAAAAGTGGAAACTGCACATTTTCTACAGCAATGGAAAGATAAAATTTCTGAATAAAAATGCTTTGAAATATTTAAGAGCAATTCTCATTCACTTAAGCAAATTATTAAAAAATCCGAGTAATACCACAAATACACGAAACGGGTGATATACATGTTATTCCTGTTGTTGTTAACTGTAAAATAAAAAAAAAATGCATTCCGCCACATCGTCAAAAAACTTCGTTGGATAAACAATAAGTTTTGTCCCATTGTCAAATTATTGAAATAATTCTTCTCTACACTTCTATTGTAACAGCGAGAAGAGCAATTTATTAGAGATAACACACAGTAGTAAAACAAAATGGTTAAAAACACAGAATTCTGCGAAGAGGATAATGAAACTAGTATAGAGTGTCGATGCTGACAAATATCTCTGCTCCAACACCTCAGCATTGAATGAAGGAAACTTTGAACGTCTTGTTAGGGTCTGGTAACATATGTTGCGACTACATAATGCCAAAGGTGATCTGGTGCAGCCAGGAGGAGCAATCATCTATCAGATGTCTTCGATAGATCTTGGGAACAAGAATACCAAGGCAGCAATGCGATATGGATGGTGATGAAGTCTTAAACTTGAAGTACACTTTTTTGAAGAGGCAACAGACGCCTGCGATGTACGTATGGACTGAAACGCTAACCATTAGCATATTCTATTGCAGGATACATACAGCCTGGGACGTCTTAAGGAAATGGTCAATAGGGCCCGGTACCAGGGCCTCGTCCACAATTAGAGCAACGTCTCGTTCTCGATTCAGCCTTAAGAAGATGATTCGAATCATTTCAACGGTCAAATGTTATTTCCGATTGTATTCACCGAAAAACTGGGGATTTTGTACGATATGTCAATTGTGCCTATATGTGACGACCGTCGTCTATGTACAGGCCTGCCACAACACACTCATTACTCATTCAGTCAAAAGATGGCAGTTGGGCGAGTGGGTTTGTGCGATTGTAAGTCATGCACATTTATTTGTTGCGGGTTACTATTTGTACGAGTATTTGACTACATATGGTCCACTTTTAAGGGTCATAGATGGAGCTTACATTTGCATAGATGCCCTGGGTCTTAAGAAAGTTCGTCTGCCATTGGCCGAGAGGTAACAGTGAGCTAATACTCTATTCGCTGTCCTGGTGTTGCGTTCTTCGTCAGCGCTCGCTCCACCTTTAAATAGGCTTATTTACCCAAATTCTTACGCGATGGTAAAGAGTTCGCTCTATTTTTATTTATTACTTAATTATGAACCTAAGCTTTTCAAACCTGACATATATATATAGATATAAATATCTATGTATATAAGGAGAGAGTGAACTAGTAGTAGGAGTTGAAAAATCTAAAATAGAGATAATGCGGCATCATTTTTTTAAAAAATTTTTTTGAAGAAAAAAACACCTTTATATACAATTAGAGGCTAATCTTCAGTTTATTTAGAATACTACAAATTCATACAATTCAAATGAACATATCTAGAACAGTGTAAATGGAAATTCCAAATCCCTTCTCAATTTTGTTGAATTTAGCCCTAATTCTACATATAATGTGAACATATTTTTTTTTGTTACAAATATACAATGCCATACCACCGAGGCTTCCCAATGCCACACTTCTTACCTTAATAACACTCCAAATTCCAGAAAATACCAACACCAACAACGTTTGCAATGCAAATAAACGCATTTCGTTGTCTCGCCTTCACATCTTCAGGATTGCAAATGGTAGAAAACAGACAGCACATTGTCTTTTCCCATTTAAAAAGAAATAAAAAACACTCGGCAAAGTTGCAGTGAATATAAAGAAAGAAGTAAGACAAGCTATCTTATGAAATAAGTAATGAACTCAGCGGGCAGAAAACATTAGTACCTGCTAAGAGGGTGGATTTCTCATTGTTGAGAGGGAACTCATTCCCTATACATAAGAGTTTCAATTAACCACTGCGAAGAGAGAGGAGCAGCTTTTGGAAGGTTCCGATGTGAACCACTCACAAAAGGGCAGGGAAGAATAAAAAAGGAGGAGGTTTGAAAGGCAGACAGACCCTGGAGGTTTCCCATTCTATTTTTTTTTTCCCCCCCCCCCCTCCTTCCTCTGGTATTTGCCGTTTTTCGCCTTTTTTGGCTAGTCTTTTATCTGGCGAAAGGGGGAGAGATGGTGATGGGGATAAAATGGTGCGAGTGAGAAATGTTGTAGAGTGACTTTGGAACTTGTGTAAAGATTTCGATGTTAAAAGGCAAAGGATTTTTGAAAGGGAAATGGAGATTTGCTTCTAAAACTCTTTATAGGCTATCCATGCCCTTTTCCGCTGCAGGCACAATTTGTTTTTGAACTTGTGGGAGGAATGCAATAGATTATTTTTTGAGACGCAAAACACACACACACAATGGTATTGTTGACTCGCCGCTGCGGTTCTAAACATTTTTTGGGAGCCACGACAAAAACGCTTCAAAGCTCTGGCAATAAGCAATGCTTTCCTTTTTCTCAACCACGGTACGTTTGTGATCTGAATAAAGATTTAACTTCTTCAGATTTTGATGTATAATCTTAAGAATTGCCGAAGGGGGTTGAAATTTCTGCTACACAATACAGTTATCTCTCTCTTTTGGAATAGAAGTACAAGTTTCGTTAAGGCGAAAGACGCTTTTTACTTTTAACTCAATACCTAACTCTTAACCGCAATACCTGCTGTTCCAGTAGGATATACGTAGGCTGTTCAATAAGTAATAAGACTAATTTTATTGCCACGAAACCTCTCATCGGAATGTTAATTTCTGTGGCATAAGAAAAGTTTGTTGTCTGTATTGACAAAAGCTATCGATAGATGGCGTGTACAGACTCATGTTCTTGATTATCACATGCTCGAACCGAAGTGTGTTTGCGGGCGCCAAAGAGACGTGGCCAGTTGTCGAAATGGAATTAAAAATCTGCAAAAATCTGCATCGAAGTCCTTTGGTATGATATGATAAGATTAAAGACTGAAACAAAAAGGCGGCAATATCTTAAAATGCTTCATAACAGCAGACAAAGCTTGGTTGTATCACTGATCCAACCATAAAACAACAAAGCAGGGAACGGAAACATCCATCTTCACCTACTCTCAATAAAGTGAAAACCGTGAAATTAGCTGGTAAAGTTATGACCATAATTTTTTTTATTACGAAGGAGGAATTGTGTAATAATACACTGCCGAAGCCGGTACTACCATAAACAGCTTGTACTACCCGAATGTCCTGCGAACAATGATACAGCACGTTAAAAGGAAACGTCCATTGCTCCGAAATGGCTTCCTATTGCAGTATGACAATGCCCGACCACATATTGCTCATTGAGTACTGAATGTTTCGCAGCAAGTAGAGATTTTACCACACTCTCCATACAGTCCTGAAAAAACTCCATGCGATTTTTTGCTGTTTCTTCAACTTAAGAACCCATTACGATGCAAACGTTTTGCAAGCAACAAAGTACGTGTAAAGGCTGCGGAGGCAATTTTGAAAAAGCTCTCACAAAACGAACTTTTACATGTTTTTAAGTGGACAGAACGTTGGGATAAATGCATTACGTGCCACGGAAGTTATTTTGAAAAAGACCATGCAAATGATGAAGATTAAAGGTACAACTTTTTTTATAATTTTAGTCTTATTACTTATTGAACAGCCTTCGTATGTATATAATAGACACTAAATTAGCAATACAGCAAATATTTCTGTATAATACTACAATTCTTTGCACTAGTTGAATGAACTTGCAAAAGTGGTATTTTAAAATAATATTTATTTATTTAGTACAGAACAAACATTAAAAAAATTCCTGGGAAACATGCAGTGAAAATCGCTTGACACAAAATATTTATTCATATAAAAGAATTTCGTGTTAAAGGATATTGCAAAAAAAAAAAAAAAACATTCAGTAAAATTAAGTTGACTTACTTAAAATTAAGTTACTTACATAGATGTGCATAAAGCATTTCCGTAATTTACTCTTTTTTTAATTATAGCTGACAATACAAAATTAGCAATACCAAAATCTTTATAGACTTCCGTTTTTATCTTCTATTTTTGATCAACAGCCTTAAGAAGCTCCACCTTAAATTTAAGAGATATAGAAGTTAGCTTTCCCTTGAGCTATTTTCCATAATACATGTAAAAAAATTCTTCTATAATAGAAAAAAAAAAAATCGCAAACCAAACTCACTGAATTTTACTCTCCCTGTGGTGTACTACTCAACACCGAATTTCAAAGCCAAATTATAAGTGATGAGAGTTTTTTGTGGGGCGTTTGTAGAAGTAAAAGGCGAAAGTAGCTTAGATAAACAAAATTGGTTCGTATCACGTTATATTCCAAATTATTTCAAAACCAAGTTATTCTCCTTTCTACAATGCATGCGAAAACCCACCTCTTTCATTTCACATCCCTCTTAAATCTCCCCTGAGTGGCTGGTATTTTCCGTATTTTATTCGTTCCCAGAAAAGAAATCTTTTCCGGGTAAGCGATTTTCGTTTCGTGTTAAAAGAAAACTAATGCAGTTTTTCGGGACCACTGTATTATTTCATGTTAACCGATATTTCTTCTCGAGCATTTTCACGTTAAACGTATTTCACTGAAAATAATAAAAAAAATAACTCTATTTTAATAAAAAAAAAATAAATAAGCCCTATGTCACACATATAAAACGGAATTTCTTGAACCCCCAAAATGTGTTTAATTTGGCTTCACTGAACATTTGTGTTGAACTTCTTGTGATACGAAATTCGTCTCCTTTTTTACAAATATTTAAAACAATTTTGTGATTGAAGTAAAAAAAAAATAATTCTTATTAAATTCCTATGAATGCAGATGAATTGAACCTTTTTTAGAATCCAATGATAATAATTCAATAAAAGTTAATGTCATACACATAGTTTTAAAATAATGATGTGTTGAGTTATAATTTTTATTTTTATAAATGTATAAATTGCTTTCGTAAATAATAACTTAAAGAAAATTTTTAAATTTTTCTTAAACCTAAATAGCGAATATGGCGTGTGGAGTATTTTGAACAAAATCATAATAAAACAAATTCAGTTTTGCACATTTTTTTTTTGAAGAGAAAAGAAATTCAGAGGCTTACAGTTGTGGATTTTTTAAAATATAATAATAAATTCTCAAAAAGCTTCAAGTGTTTAAAATTGAATATTTAGAAGACATATATATTCACTATATATTCTTAAATCTGTTCAAAAGTACTTATAAAATGTGAAATAATTGAATTTTTTTTTTTAACATATTTCCAGAAAATACAGCATTTTTGTTAAAAGCTACTGTCAGTTTTCTGAAATTCTCAGCAGAATATTAAAAATATATATTAATATCTCATACTATAAAAATTATTAGATACTTTCGTGCCATTTTAACTAGGCAGTATAGCTGCGCGGGTACAGAATTACCCAAAATTCATGAAATCTTTTATTTGGGAAAAACTCCTTATTTGTTAACAATGACCTTGTCAGAATCCTCCTATATGATAATCTACATGGGAATTAAAATGTATTTGTCACATATCTCCCTCTTTTTTGGGAGTGGTAAATGTTTTTAACAATCTTAATCTAATTGGTGTGACTGAGTTAACCGCGCGACCTCTTTTGTTAGAAAAAATTTTCTACGAACAGGCTATATTTTACCCCGGTGAACGACTTGGTGGTTTTGATTGCTGTTTTGTACGACTCATTATGGTTTATAAATGTAAATGAGGAGAATATATATATATATATATATATATATATATATAAAAGAAATAGATATCTATGACCTCTGTTGAAGCAAGTTGAAACTGATCAAGCAAGGGAATAACCTGCTGAAATAGTGGATATTAATCATGATATCGAAAGGAGATTTTACAAAAACGATAAACATGAAAGGAAAATTTTCAAAATGCAATCTAAAAAACTCCATTAAGAAAGATATGAAGCCACAAGTGTACACAAGCTTCACTTCACCCGGTTAAAAAGATACAAGCGAGAATTATTATGAATGTTATTTATCGATCATTAAAGAACAATAAAACAGCAAAATCTACAACAAAATTTCCTGCAAATGTCATTCCTGTAACGTTAGTGAAATGTGTAGGCCCTTTATTTAAGTCATGCCCATTTGAAACATTTTAGTTCACATTGATTGGATTTTTTTTCTCAAATTATCAAAGAAAAATTCAAAAGTCCTTTGCTGTAGGTAAGTATATATCCTCTTAATTAAATTATTCACTGAAATTACGATTTCTAGCACGTACAATGAGAATAACTATTTAAAAATAAAGATTGGGGTGACTCCATCACCCAGCGTGATCACTAGGTTTGCATCAAGTGTGTGCCTGACTTATCGGGTTAAAAACAATGAAAACTTATTATGAAGACACTATTTCAGATAAATTTTCTTTTAACACTCTGGCCGGAACATCAATTTTTTTACCGCACTGACGAGTACGTAATTTTTTTTTAATTTTATTACCTTAAGGCCTCTTTTAAATGTCCTTATAGCTCATGAAATTGAGTATAGCTCAAATAAAATGTGTAGAGTTAAATCAAGCACAACAATACATTTGTATCACTAGAATTGTGAATAGTTTTTATTCATTATAAAAACGAATTAAAAATTATTTATATTCCTGTAAAAGTAATTAAAAATAATAATACCGAACACGAGAAAACTATAGGAATATCCGTCTGATAGATGGTGATAAGAAAAATCGCACCTATCGTGAGTTGAAAGAAATCGCCAAATACCACCACGTGATCCTCTCAATGGGTAGAGTCCAACTGAAGATGTCAAGACAGTCCACCCCAAAAATCACACCATAGCGCTATCTTCAGGCAACAAAGCAAATCCTCCTCGTATGAGAGACGGATGTTCCTGTCACAGGGTTACACCCGATAATAAAAAACACAAGCAAGAGAAAAGATTACGCTTCCGTACCTGAGGTAAGGTTTAACCGTGACATTTTAAGAGTTCCATTATGCAAATCAGCAAAGCTTTAAAGCACTAATTATATCATAAAAAAGGAATGCCTGTGTGAAAGAAAAACAATGAAAACAGCTATCTAACCGAGTGCCCAAGCGTTCGTGGTTGGTTACAGTCAACGACGCACAATTCCTCAGGTGGTTATATGCTTAATTTTGGAGGAGTCATCTGCTAAAGAACAGCAAAAACCTAATAATAATGATTCAAACGAAATTAAAAGCTATGCCTTCAACTTAATATTATCCTCGGGGATAAAAAGTCCAGTTGTTTTGTTTTCCTTAAACAGTATTTATTTTGTTTTAATCCTTGAACGTCACAAGCAGTCCCTTAAGCAGTTCTTTATACTCCCATGGGAAACATGAAATTGCAACCAAATATTGTTCCTTTCCATGAAATTGCTGAGCGAATAATGCATTTTGTAATGTCTCCGGGTACTAAAAAGACAATGGAACGCTTGTTCTTTAATATATTCAATTTTTTTACCTTCCTTTCATCCCATTTTTTGTTTGTTTGTTTGGATTTCAGTAATAAAATACCTTATAAGAATTTTTCCGGAAAGCTTCGTGTACGTTTCGGTAGGCACTGAAATCCATTTCTTATTCTGTTAAATATGCAAATACTTATTTCGGCTCGATTCATTGTTTGCTTTCGGCTTAGAAATGTTTGAACATCGAAGGTAGGAAACGCGAAAACGAATTTGTTAAAGTTTTAATGCTACACACATTCGAAATGCATTTTTGATTTTAGTTTAAACTGCGTGAAAAATATGCCAGGCTCATGGGAATTAAATTGCACTTAGTAAAATAAAGGTCCTTCTAAATTATACAATCGAAATGCCTACATTAACGTAACATTTGAATTGAATGTAAACGTTGTTAATCTTATTACATCTTTTGCTTGATATAATCCAAAGATCACACTTGGTGCTACATACAAATTTATTCTAGTATATAGAAAAAGTGTCCATATAGATTAAAATCGTAATGTTGTATCAATCATTGGATTCTGCAAAAATAAAAGATATGTCTGATTCCATTACATACAAAAGCAAATATTTATGGCATTGTATACAAAAATATTTTCATTTGCATTATTGCATTGTATGCATAATTGCATTTTAGAAAATACTGTAAAATCCGGCATATTACACACACACAAATTACGGCATACTTTTAACACACAAATAAAATAAGATCGACGTTTAAAGGTGTGCGCCTTACATTGGGTATAAAAATTATTGTTTTAAAAATAAAAAAAGAGGTTAGCGTACAGAAAAATTACGACTTCTTCATAGATCGAAATACTGTTTATTTAAAAGAAATAACATACTTTATGAAATTAAAGGTCATTTAGGGCTGTAGTGATTCAAAAGTGGTAATTTTTGCTGTGATCTCTAATTCTACAATGCTATTACCTATGTCTTAAATGCTTAGGTAATCAAATAAAACGCATACAATAAAAAAAAATCCTAAATACGAGCAGACAACGATGTTTAGAATAGACTGAATACTAGACATAAACTGCGGAATGAGATTAGTCATCGATGCAAGTCGCTAGAATAATCGGCGTCATTTCTTGTTTTGAAAGAGTTGAAAATTCAATTTCCCCCATCCAACAAATGTTCTGCCTTCGATTCGAAGCCACACTCGATTTTCAGTAGCATTAAGGTACCTGACTAGTTGCGGGAACATTTTTTTGAAATATTGCTCATAATTCATCTTTAAACTCATGTTTTTGTTTAATTATAACTGAAAACTTATAAAAGTAACAAAGAAAAAAAAATTCAATATATTTTTGTAAGAAAATAGACGGTTTTACGATAAAATTAGACATTTTTTGCACATCACGGCAAACACTGTAAAATAAATTCTAACCCATGAAATAAAAATGCTCTTAGAGTTTTATTCAGAAAGCAGTTACCTGTGTTTTGATTTATCATCTTTGAAAATTTTCCATTTATCACAAATTTAGGGGTTAAAAAAGTGCACAAAAAGAAAATTTTTCGAAATTTACCTCAAAATCAGTTAACCACAAGGAAAAACAATCATAAAAAATTTAATTATATTGTTTTTCCTTAAATCTCTATTTCACAACATGCACATAATAATAATAAACAATGATGCAAAATTTCATGCAATTATCTCAAAAAGTTTTGAGATATCATGTTTGCCATGCGATAAAATATGGAAAAATCTGTTTCGGAGAAAAACGCATTTAAATATTTAAAAACTATACAACTAAAACAGCCTAAATCCTATCTATATCAAAAGAATTGACCTTTTATAAATACATATCACTATTATATATTTGTTTCAAATTCTTTTTTTTTTAATTTTGTTACTAATTTTATAGAGTCAAAAAAACTTTTCTTGACGTCTAAATGCATAGTTTTTTTTTAAATACAAATTAGAGACATAAAAAGCACACTAGAAAAACACTTTATTACATTGAAAATTAATAATTTTTATATGGAAAAACATAGTATCTAAGTATCTTAGATATATTTATAAGTGTCGTAAGGCTTAAGAAATATGTAAATATAAGTAAATATTCACGAAAATTTCTTTTTTTTTTAAAATATTGCTTATCACAATGGTTATAAGAAGTTAAAATAAAAAGCATATAAAGAACAGCTTTTGAACTCTCCATATGAATACACTTTGCCTTTTTTTCATCGTTAGTAATTTTATTTTCTATGCAGCTTTTCTTTTTTCTGAGAAAATTTTCGAAATTCCAGGGGTATGTCACGCAGAAGTTAAAATGAGTTCCAGATCAAATTTTACAAATCCATGTACAAAATCTTAGGAAAATAAGAATTTGCATTTTTAATTAATGATAATAAACTAGCTTGTCACAAATTAAAAGGAATTAACGTTAATAATGCTCCTAAGCGAAATGTTTCAAGTTTAATAATTGTACCTTTAAGTAAAATACACCATAAAATGTTACTGAAAAAGACTTTCTGAATAAATTTCGAATTCTTTATGAATAGATTT
>BMAV01021369.1:0-25084 GCA_019973955.1 Trichonephila inaurata madagascariensis | reverse complement strand
ACGAGATTGTTTCTAAAATACAATCAGAGGATCGGTAAAATTTCGGGGATTGAATGGGGGGGTGTCGGGCAATCTTGCAGACAGAAAGTGTTGGGGGCAAAAAGGCAGTCAGGGCGGTACTGGAATCCTGGCTACAGGTTGCATCGTTGATAGATTTCCCAAAATGGGTGTGGGCTATCGCTTTTGTCCTCACTTTTCTGTCGTCTTACAAAATTTTTTCCCTTCCGGGCCAAAAAGGGGTGATATTTCACCCCCACAACATGTGTATAATGGAGAAAAAACATTATAAGAAAAGCCAGTAACAGCCTCCGGACAGGTGTGATCACTTTTGTCTAGTGGTATGTTACGTGCTTACGAATCGATAAGTTACGGGTTCGAATTCCTGACAGATGTTTTAAATTCAGTTTAATATTTTATTTTATACCTGCGCGTGAAATGAAATAAATATTTTAATTTAATCTTTTTTCTCTTGTTACTGTATTTTACACTTAATAATTAAAAGAAATCACTTATTTCTTTGCGAGGAATTATTATTATTTACAACTTCTGGTATTTATCATTTAATCATAGAACCGAGGTTTTACGTTAAAAAAAAAAAATAACAACTCTTCGCACATCGTTGAATACCATTTCGGTTAGTTAGTAATAAACAGTAATGCGGGGGAGTAGCTGCGACATTTAAAGGGGCCCCAAAGTTACGGGTCCACGCCCGTGTCCCCAAAATTTAAATGTTGGGGGTCCCAAAAAATTGTCCCCACGGAATTTCGATACAGGCCCCACTCAGGACTAGCTATGCCAGGGCAGTGATGATCAACAATCAGGAACAAATAAAAATAATTAGAAAATAAAATTTAATAACAATCAAAAAGCTATAATTAAAAATATAAATGATTAATAATTAACCATAAAATGTAATAAATAGTAATACGATAAATTAGTAGTACAAAAATGGAATAATAAATGTAAACTCTAGTAAAAAACTTTTCAAGGGTAAAAATGTGCTTTTCCACAAACAAAGTATCAATACGCATCAACAAAAATGAAAAGGTGACCATATAGGAACAGTTCAATAACATCCTTTAGGACATAGTGCGTATTATCAAAGCAAGTCGCACGTAATTGTCGACGTTTCATTCTGCTGAAGTTTTTATTTTCGCCTGCTTGTTTCCTGTTGCTGTGTTGTGCTCAACAATATCTTTTTTGGTTTTTTTTTTTCCCCGTATTTTTCCCTTCCTTTGCGGATGCCGGAAAACGGTTTTCATTTGCACAACCCCACGACCATGTCGCGATGCGTTTGTTAACGCGCTCAATAATACGCCGCGTTTTCCCGTGTGTGGGCAATTTTGGAAATACTTGGGGGAAAAATGAATGAAAAATAAAACTGAATTCTTCCCTCCAAATGAAAATAAGCATTTTGTTAAATACACCGCATTTGGTCCAGGGGAAAAAAATTTTTTTAAATTTTACGGGTTTTTGGGGGACCCTCAGAAACTTGTATACCTGAGCAAAAAATTTTGTAGCGGGGTGCCAGACCAATTTACCAAAAATTGATTCAGGGACCCACCGTAGGGCAGGGGTTCCAACACGTCCCCCCGACCCTTTTTAAAAAAAAAATTTTTAAAAGTCAGATTTTTTAAAATTTTTTTTTTTGGAATTTTTTTGAGGGAAATTTTTATATATATATCGTTTGGAAAAATTTTTTTAAAAAAAAATCCTTTGTAGAAGAAATTTTTGATCAAAATGATTTATTTTATCAAACAGTTACATTGATTTTACTATAGTAAAATTTTTTTAATAAATTTCAAATTATTATGTTCTTTTATACGGATGGTACATTTCTTTGTTTTGGCTTTCTTTTCTCCCCCCTTTTTCTTTTTAAAAAGTACCCAAAATGCGGGCAGTCAGAGATTTTTTTTTTAAGTTTAAAAGAATATTCAGGACGTTTAAGATAAAAACAATGTATCTTAAACGCTTTCGAATGACAGCACTACAAATTTCATCAATAGTAAACGAAATTTCAAAAAAAGGAACACCCTAATTTTTAAGAAAAGGCAACTGTAATTTTTTAAAATTATTTGATCATTGCATTATTATATTATATAAAATTATTATGTTATTATTCTGTATACATGAAAAAAAAAAAAAAATAATAATATTCATTCGTTTTAAATTTTCATTCAATAAATGTTTTTTTTTTCCAAACATTAAAAAAGGGAATATTTTTTGGGGGCCGCGGGTTATAATGTTTTTTCCCAGTGGGTAAGGTCATTTGGGGGCACCCCGTGGGCATTTATGAAACATTTCTATTCTCGTGATAATGCATGCAGAATTAGAGAACTGAGTTCAATAATTTAAATTTTTTTACACACGTAGTTTTAATATATATTAATTTTACATCATTTAAAGATATTTCTTAATATAAAAAATAAACAGTATAAAATATAACTATTTCCTCAACAAAAATTTAAAAATATTAAAATTCTACAAATATCATGTATTGTTGAACAAATTTATTAAACTAAGAAATAGACACGGGAAATATAAGTATTTCCCTTCATTACAGTTAAATAAAAAGATAGAAATATATATATTTTAATGGGAACCTAGAGCTTTCACACACGCACACACATACCGCTTTACACTTTCATATAACAAAAATAAAGGGAATAATGTGTGACTTTTTCAATTTGACATGATTTTGAGCATTCAGTTGTTAAATAATTTCTTTAGGGACTCAAAATATTTTCTCATTTGAGGAAAGATTTTTTTACTTTGATATGTAGAACGAAAAGCGGAAAGCAGAGTACATGCAATTATGTGTGTCTTCAAACAATTAAATAACTCCAGCAATGACATTGAATAATTTACAAAACAGCTGTAAGTCTTTAGAGTTACCTTTCAGATTTTTGTAATTCCATAAATATCCAAAAATCGGAGTGAGTGAGTGAATATTAACGTCGCACTGTTCAGCTACACGAGGGCTTTTGGCGACAGTCCACGTAATTTTGAACCATGGTCAAGTGACGTTCCAAAAATCGGAAGAAGTTTGTTAAATAAGAGAGGTCTATTACAAATTTATCAACTTCCATCCACTCAAAATTTTTCAAATTTGCAGAGTAGTGCAAAGTCCCATTGAAAATTGTAACGTGCCATAGGTTGCCGATCCCTGGCCTATACTATCACATATTTCTCGTGGAATATTTATTGAACCTTTACAGGAGCTGTGGGAAGTATTTGTTACAGGGGCGTAGATATCACCGTATCAATGATGCGGAGCCCCGCTACAAGGACCTCCAACATGCATGACATGACACTTTCAATAAGTTTTATAAATGCAATCATTTTATTTTTCAGAAATGCCCCCCCCCCTAAAGAATTTTGATTCAGGGCCTACTCAGGATTAGCTACTCCACTGATTTGTCACACGGGTAGTGGCAGAAGTGTGACCTAACAGCAGAAGCCCAGAATTATAGAGCTATAGATTCACATATTTACAATAAAACCACCTGTTCGGGTTCTTATTCTGCTTAAGATTCGAAATGTAGGGGAGCCGCGGTCAATGTCGTGAACTTGTGCCCGGCGTTGTCGAGTTGCGGGTTCAAAATCTAGTGCCTCACAAGACCCGCCTTGTAGAGGGGCTGATGCACGTTACATCTGTTGTGGTTCAAAGTCCTCCAGTTGATATGGTGTAGTAGCTTAGAGAAGGGTTGCTGTTCAGATATTGTTCTCGTCCCTTGACGGCTGTACAAGATTACGAGTTCCGTTGACAATAATCTTTGCGTTGCTTCACAGTGGGTTCTCAATAGAAGAATTAATAAAATGAACTCGTGGACCTTAATAGAAGGGCTGATGCTCTTAAAATCTTTCGGACTTGAAATTATATTGGCGTGGTGTGGATGTGAAGAATGCTAGTTAGCCATGTGTCATTTGACCGTGGTTCACTCAAAATTAAGAGGCAGGCCAGTGCCTAGAACAAAGATTCTCTTTGAGTAATAATAATCGATAAGTTATAAATTATGGATTTCTCTTGTGTGATAAGTTATGGTATTATCAGTAATTAAAAACAGATATGGGGAAAGATCCTATTGCTACTGCCTAATGAAATATTATCCTTTATGGCAGCGATTCTTAAACTTTCGATCGCCAAAGCCTGACATCGCGAACCCTCAAGATTTTGAACACTTCTAATCGACTTAATATTCTTGATCAAAACACATGTTCTAGTAAAGTTTTTTCATTGGAAGCAATTTAGTGATCTAGTCTAGGATGGCACATCTTTTAATTTTTCCAAGGCGGCCTATTAAAGTTTGTAAAAGAAAGAAATCTCAGCGTTATATGAGAGATTCCGCGGACCCCTTCGAAAGGCGCTGTCGACCCACAGGGGTCCGAGGACCACAGTTTAAGAGCCATTGCTTTAGAGGGTAGCAACTGCAAAACTCAATCAAATGTTTTGATTACTGGTTCGAACTCTATTTTATTCTAGGAATTGTAGAGTCTGCTACATGTTTAATCCATTTGGGTTTCAAAAAGGCATTAATGGGCTAGTTGAGAAACCAGTTCAGCAGTTTTCATCATCATCTGAACATGATTAAAAAATTACGAGTTACACACCTGTCAACAACAACTCGATTTGTTGTTGATACACAGACATATAGACTATTTGTTAAAGGTCAAGAAAATTTTAGATATTCTGTGGTTTGAAAGAGGAATGTCAAAATAATTAGAAGTTATATATGTGCAAATTATTTATCCTGTATGTATTTTTTTAGTTCATATACCTATATATTTATTAAATAAAATGTTGAATAAAAAAAAGACACAAGTAGATTGTGACGTCTCTCGCGTCCTTCTTCTAACATAACTCCTATGTTCTTTGACGGCCACGATTAATGGCAAAACCTTTCCAACCCAATACCAAGAAGACAAACGAATAGAATATGTAAATGAGATATACTTTAAAAGGATAGAAGCTTTGATGAGAAGGAGCGGCAAGTTTAGAGATAACTTAGTGTGGAATCATTCGGATCAAGAGTTAGATGTCCTATAGCTCTGGAAGAAAGATACGTTCATTATAAAGAAGTTGGAATCTTCGCATATAAAGTTACATTATAGGTATTACTAAATCTTTGGGAAGGAAACCCTCTCCCAAAAAGGTAATATTTTGTAAAGGAAGTTAGATGAATGGTTAATTTTTTTAAATTTGATAAAATCTAGTTGGGTGACCTGACTTGAATAAAAAATTTAAGGGGTGTTAACTCTCATTTTTAAAAAAGGGTTGTAAATTTAAATTAAGTAATATAAGTTTTTCCCTTAATAAAAAGTTTTATTGAACCCAATATGCCCATCATTTTGAAAACCCCACACCCCTGGGGCATGGACCCGGATAAAACATATCATCCCCGGGGATGGTTTTGATGGCGGCCCGAACTTTTTAAAACCCAAAAGGTTAGGTAATGGGGGGGATTTTAAGTAACCCCCCCCTAAAATGTACTTTTCAGGGTCAGAGAACTTGCAGAGTTTTTTTAGAATCAAGAGAACAACATACAGTTCCCTTGAAACCCCAAAAGTAATCTGTAAATGTGTTTCCCAAAAATCATCTCGGGGGAAGGGGGCCTCAAGATTGGTACTCGATTTTTGGGATCGGTGTTAGTGAAAAATACAGCCACGGATTTCGCGCAGCTCAAGGCTGAAATTAGAAAAGCTTTTCCGCGGTAAAAATAAGAAAAAATTTACAAATCACAATTTTCCCGGTCCGAAAGGAAGAAATCGGGAACCCCACTGTTTTCGTTTATAATTTTTTAAAAATCGAAAAGTTTAAAATTAGGAATGTCCCAGGCAGAGTTGGTGGATCATTTTGGTTCGACTCGAACCACAAACCCAGGTTTTGGAAAGGGCCCAATCCATAAAACACGGTACAATTTTTGGGAAGTCTGGCTAAATTCGAAGAAAATTTTTGAAAAAATTAAAAGGTTCACAGAATGAAAATTTGGGGAAAAGACGAGGGTAAAAAACCGCATAGGATCCCAAATTTTTATCTAATGGTAAAAAACTGGAAAAAAATTTGAATGGAAGTAGACCAAATAACAGTAAAAAAATTTTTTATGAGAATAGCCGTCTTTAAAAAGGAGGGGTTGGGAGAGGAAAAAGTTTTTAAAAAAAGTGATCAGAATTCAAAAAAGGGGGTTACTCATTTGAAATGAGCAAAAAAAAATAATTTTAATAGAAGGACCGTGGGAAAATGGGGTTCGGGGAAAATTTCAGTCGAGGCGATAGGATGAAAAAGGGGACGTTTAAAAATATTTTTGGGTTAAAGATCAACCTAAAAAGTATCGACAAAAAAGAAAAAATTAAGTTTTTCTCCGATATGTATATCACCCGTAGAACTTCCCCCCCTATTTTATTAAATAACACATTTTGAAAGCGCCATGGGACACCGGGCAGATAAATCATTTATATCGGAAGAAGTATATAGAAAAAAATTTTTTTAAGCAAATTAAAAAAAACGCGAGCCCCGGTAATAACAGCACAGGGGGCGAAAGCAAAAATGGGGGTTGTAGGAATTTAATATTCGATCAGACAAATTTTTTTAAAAAAATTTGGGCATTTCATGTGGACGGTTTAGAATACCCCTTTTCTCGGTATTGATTTTATAAGTGGGGCAAGGATCGGGATTAGATTTTTTATCAAAAAACGTTTTAAAATTCCCGATTCCAAAAAAAATAAGGGGGGTTGAACCAATTAAAAAAAGGAAAAGGTTGAGATAGATTTATCTAAGACAAAAAATTTGGGGGGGTAGAGAAACAAAAACTACAAAAAATTTTTTTAGTAGTTTTAAAAGGGGTTTTTTTCAGACAAACCAGGACTCATGTTTTATACCATGAAATCGACACGGGGATAACCCACCAGTAGCTTCAAGGCCATATAGGTATGACCGGAAAAAAAAAGCAATAATTGATTTTTTACATACAAAAAAAGTTAACAAGAGGAAACGATTGTTCCCAAATTTAATCCCCATACGCGTCACCGTTGTGTTATGCAAGAAAAATAATGGGCCACCGGGGAAAACCCCGGGAAACATATAGATTTGCAGTAGACTATGAAAAAATTTAAATTTGATCACAAAATATCCGCGATACCCTTTTCCGTTAATAGATGATTTAATAACCCAACATCCCATATACAACAATAATGTCATCTCTTGATCTAAGAAGTGGGTATTTTCAAATGGCAGTAAACCCCAGTGATATTGTTAAGACAGCATTTGTAGTAAAAAGTGGCACTTATGCTTTCAAGCGGATGCCATTGGTTATCAGCAGCCCCCAATTTTTCAAAAGGCAATTGACATAATCCTAAAACCGGTGATAGGAAATTGTGAGTGTCTATATGGACGATGTGATTATCTCACTCCAAATTCACTCACCATGTTGAACTTTTAAAGGGAAGTTTTTCTTGTTACAGGATGCAGGATTGACATTAAATAAGGAAAAGTGCAAATTTGGTGCGATGAATTGAAATATTTGGGATTATTTTAGTAAAGAAGGAATTAAAACGGATGAGACAAAGGTTAGAGCTATAATAGAGATGAAACCGCCCCGCAACTCAAAAGAGGTGTCCAAGTTTTTGGTATGTCCCAGTGGTACGCGAAATTTATTAAAAATTATGCGGATCTTTGTGAGCCACTTTATAATCTTAAACGAAAATTTAAAAATTTGTCTGGTCCAAGGGAAGCACAAAGGCATTCGAAGAGGTCAAGGAGGCGGTAAAAAAAAGCGCCAGTTTTAAAATTACCAAACTTTCAGGAGCCATTCGAGTTATTTACAGATGCCAGTTCGATCGGTTTAGGAGCAGTACTTAATCAACAAAACAGACCTGTTGTATTTGCGTCACGTACACTGAACAACGCAGAGAGGAATTATACAGTAACCGAAAGAGAATGTCTAGCAGTAGTATGGGCGTTGAACAAATCCAGTACTATTTCTAGAAGTAGAAAGAAGAACAGAACAGAATCAACTGAAGTTCCAGATGAACCCACATACAACCTAAGGTCACGACGGAGAAAGAACAAGAATCCCGACCAGCCAAGGACAAAACAGGAAATCAAGAAAGGGTCGACAAGGAGATTGCAAGCCTACAACAAGCAAAACAAGAAATTAATGCAGCCGAGGAAAGAAAAGGGTAGCACCTCATCGTTGGACGAATGGTGGAGACCGCATATAAAAATCAGGTTGTATTGTTTCATTTTTATGATCTTCCAACAAGTGGTCGGAAGAATTATTGCAAAGAAAGAAATCTCGGGCGGGGCTTTAAAGTTATAGCCGAAAAGTCAAACACTACAATGAGTGTATATTTATTTTGGAACTTTTGACTTGTTAAAAATTTTTTCTGGAGAAAACAATTGTAATGCACATTTGTTTGTTTTGATGTATGACTTCGTGAGATGCGAAAATTCCTTTGGTTATTTGTTATAATAATTTATTGAAAATGTTTATAATTGTATAATATGTGTATATATATATGTTGTTGTATTGTTAGATTATGAGGCATCTTGGTTCAGGGAAACCCGGGGTAGTCAGGGGACCAAAAAATAATAATGCAGTTGCGCGGCTCATTGGGAGTTTTTGGAACCAGATGTGGGATGGAGATGAAAAATTATTGTGATTTACAAATAATATATAATGAACAAATATTGTAAAACTTATTGGTATTATGTAAACATAAATTGGAAACAATAATTTAGAGAGTTTTCATTTCAGGGGGACAGACCCTGAAAATTTGTAGAAATTAGTAACTTCAACAAGGAAAAAATGGAGCAGAAAATCCAGCTCCATATGCAGTGATGATAAAGATGAAAGTTTGGTCTCGCACCCAGGAAAATTTTTTAGAAAATTTAAGTGTATAGTTACTTTAAGAGATTGTATGTTAAAAGTGAGAGTGGGCATGAATTAAACAGTAATTATTAATGTTGGCCTAGTTAATGGAGTAAAATTTATTGTCACGAGTTTAAATTTAAATTTAAATTGAATATTAAATTTAATTCTAAGATGAGTAATGAAAATTAAAAGTCAAGATAAATATTGGAAATTATAAAAGTTAAAATGAGGATTTAAGATTAAAATTTAAATAAAACTCAGAAAGCGAAGAGGGTTCAGAAATAGAGATTAAGACACGAACTTTTAGGGCATTGAGAACCCTTAGTAATCACGTTTTTTCTTCTTTGGGGGGGTTGACGTTCCCCGCGTCCTTCTTTTTAACATAACTCCTATGTTCTTTTAGGGCCACGATTAATGGCAAAACCTTTCCAACCCAATACCAAGAAGACAAACGAATAGAATATGTAAATGAGATATATTTTTAAAAGGATAGAAGCTTTGATGAGAAGGAGCGGGTTTAGAGATAACTTAGTGGGAATCATTGGGATCAAGAGTTAGATGTCCTATAGCTCGGGAAGAAAGATACGTTCATTAAAAAAGAAGTTGGAATTTTCGCATAAAAGTTACATTATAGGTATTACTAAATCGTTGAAGGAAGGAGGCTCTGCAAAAGGAATATTTTGTATAGAATTGATAATCGGTTAATTTATTATAATTAAGATAAATGATCTAGTTCGTGATTGACTTGAATATAAGATTTAATTGCGTTAACCCCATTTTTAAGAAAGTTGTCAATTAGAATTAAAATATGTTTTTTTAATGGTTTTAAAGAACCCAATATTTTCTATCTTTTTGATAATCCCACACCTCTAGCTTACGCGGATCCGGATAGACATAGTCATCACAGGATGGCTATGTCGCAAGATAAAAAAAATTTAATTCTGTTTTGAACATTGGATTGATTGAAGAGAGCACTTCATTGGAACTTTACAATACAAAGGAGTTATAATTTTATACTTTTTCCTTAGTCAGTTTGGCCCTCTTTTTCGATTTGTTATTGTGAATGATTGTAAAAGTTCACCTCATAAATATAGGTATTGATCCAATCATTATAATGAACGTACACTGACAGAGGTATGATAAATTGTTTCTATTAAATTTATATCCAAGTTTGCTCAACTTTTTGCACATTGGGCCATTTCACTGAATTTCGAGAAAAATAGCAAATAAATAAATAAGTTTAGAATTATCTTAATTTTTTAAAAATCAGGAAAGTAATCGAAACTTGGTATCGAATTATCAGTGTTTTTGATATGAGCACTTTTGAAGCTTGTCCTTAACTCCACAAAGGTTATTTATACATATTTATATAGTAATTAGAATGCCATTATATCGTTCCAATACTTTAATTGAGATTCAAACAAAACTTTCATCGGAGAGAGAAAAATATAACCTTACGTATAGTAGCCAAATGATTTTGTCTTCCACAAAAGTAATGGAGAGTTAGTAAGTGCATTTCCTGGTCAAGGGTCTGTGGATCTCTAATACGATTTTAATTTGAAATCTATGAAAATAAAGTACCAAAATTGCTATTAGCTCGCCCAATTCTTATGTGATAGGAAATTGAAGTTTAAATAATAAAGGGGAAAACTATAGATAGTGTCTTTGTCATATAACAATGGATTGTAATTAAAAACAAGTAATATAAAAAATAATTTTTTTTAAGTCAATTCCTACTTAGATCAACAAAGAAAAATTATTTTAACTACTTTTTATTGAATAGTTACAATTAATATAAATGTGTATATACATATGACAGAATCACAACATTAAGTGGTCATTAATTTTTGTTAATTATCATTAAAGTATCGTATTGTCATCCAAAACAGTTGTGTATATAAATTTCAGTTCAACTGAATACTTTACCACGTGAGAAAAAAAGCTTTTCAAGTAGCCAAAAATGATGCCAACGTGGATGTATTTGTAATTCTTTAAATAAGTAGTTTTAATCAATTAATTTTTATTAATTATTATTATATTATTGTGTATTGTCATCCAAAATAATCCTGTATATAAAATCTCAGCTCAATTGAGCGCTTAAAAATGTATTTTATTAACGATTGAAAATTCCACCAAGATAAATAAATAAATAAATATATAGAGATTGTGAGCTAAGAGTAGGAATTGAATAATATTGCCAAAAGCAACGTCGTTAATTAAAATAAAAAAAACATAAAACGATGATTTGAGCAAAATCATCATCCTTACACTTGTATTTACATTGTAAATTATACTACAGATGTTGAAGAAAGAGAGATTTTAAATGCTCGAACTACTTTCAAAATAAATATCAATTTTTCAAAAACAGATTTTGCAAGAAATATCTTTTTCAAAGAATTTAACAGTTGCATTAAAAAAATTAATATTATCTCTCATTTTTTTCTGTCGTTGATAGTATTGCTTTTTTCTTTACTTTAGCAAGTTTGAATATCAAGTGTATGCGCCTCAACAATGCCACATATGCATTAGTCACACTTAGAAATTTGCATGGCAAGCAAAATATACTCACTGTTTATCCAAAGTATTACAATAAATCATGTTCCAAGATCATACGAAACATAGGGAAAGAAATACCTTCATATTCTTTCATTGTTTATTTTATAAATACGAAAAGAAAATTCAAGGTAATAGAAAATTACGTTATGGTGAAAAAAATTTATTCTACAGCGTTAAGTATATTTATTTTGATATTAAAATTATTGTTATTGCATTGTTCTTTTAAGCTGATTCTTACATTTGAAATGACTGATTTTTTATTACTTTTTGGAAAACAATGATTTTTTGAAACAGCAACATCAGTCTCAAGCAAGGTTATTAAAACTGAACACAAAAAAAAAATGGTTTATAGAATTTTAAATTGAATGATATTTACGTAGTTCGATTTATTTCTTTTTATAAATGAAAAGTTTTCAAGGTTCTTTTTTGAATGTCCGTATTGTGTGTGTGTATTCGCTTTGTATTTATAGTTCAGTTTTTCCATTAGTACAACGATTTTTCCAATTTATGACAAGTAAGAAATTCAATTTTTTTTTTTTTTTTAAAAGATGTCCATTCGATTATCTATTGATTTAATAAAAAAATTTTAATGGGCTAAATTTATAGCTATCATGTGATAAGTACAATCACGAGTTCTCCATTAAATTCAAAACTGACCTTAAATCTGTACTTGTTCTATTTCTAAAGTTAAGATAAAATTAAAATTCGACAGTTGAGTAAAGATGTTCCTGTAATAAGATTCTTCATTACGTTTTTCAAAATTGAAAAAGAAATTCTGATATTAAACTACTTTTAAATCGAGTTCATTTTGTTGACCTTTGTGAGCGTTATCATTTTGTTCACAAAATAGGCCCTTTTTAAAAAATTTTCCCGCAAAACCCAAAAGTTGGCAACAGAAAAGGTATGAAGATTGACTTTTTTACCCGAAAATTGCTTTTATCATGTAACTATGACGTCACATGAATTTATGAACTGATTGGCTTGGAGCACGTGATTGCAGGTATCATGTGACTATGACGTCACGTGAATTTAGCTCAATGATCGAGAAATTCAGTTTATAATTATAAAAGTCCATTTTTTTTTACTCTCTTATTAAAATAAAAAAAAAGTTCTTTCTCCCAATCATTATTTTTATAACTAAATGCTAGAATAACTTTGTACATGAAGTAGTATTGCATGATATGCATTGGGATTGAAGCTTGAAAATTATTTGTGAATTTTTTATATTTCTTTTTTAGAAAGTCCGAAAAATTTCTTGTTCTGTATTTTTTTAAACAAGAAATACGTTCTTTTCCTCCCACCTCCCTTTAATATTTAAGCCCTCCCTGGGGCTCGAATTTTTGGGGTAGTTCCAGTCGTTTTCCTTGCCTTAGTACTTATTGCCTTTCTTTTTCATGAGATACTAAATTTTAATCTAGTTACATTGTTTTTAACTTCCTTCGTCTATATTCTCATGCCCATCTATCTTGGCTTTAACTTTATTTCGTAATATCCGCATTACATCTTGTATAAGTTATTTATATATTAAATCCTGCAGTCCCTTTTATAATCCAATAATGAACATTTTGTGTGCAGTAACTCAGTTACATTATACAAGTAAGAGAAAAAAAATCTTTGTATTATTGAGTTAATATTTATACTTTAATTTGCAAGAAAAACACACTTTGAGACCACTTTAAAAAGCAGTCCCATAACTTGTTTGGTTAACCGTTGTAGATTTAAAACCGTTGCAGAATTATTTTTTTTCCTTCTCTTTGATAGGCACCTTAATTAGAGACCAAAGTAAAAATCTCAAGTTGATATAGAGACAGAACCGGTTACTAAGGTGTTTGAATCCCCCCTCTCCGCCTGCATATCATCACCAATAAAACGAATTCATGTTTCTTTCTCGTTAATTTTGCAACAAAGTAAAAATAATTATAATTTATTTTTTTTCTGTGATTTTGACGCTAGTATTAACAATACAATGAAAATCGCTTAACACAAAACTGAGGAGACTAAAATATTTTTTCTTGTTAAAGGATATTGCAAAAAGAAAAAGAAAAATTTAACAAAATTAAATTTATTAGAGAACATTTTATTTACATAGATATGTATATGTGCATAAATTTACCGTAAAATCCGGCGTATAACGCGCTCCTATACTTTCAAACGACATTTTTAAATTTTCGATATATTCGCCGTATACGCGCACCCCGTTTTTACGAAGGAACTGAAATGTATGAGAGCAATACTCTTATATTTTGAAGTAATTTATTCGAGTTATTATCCCAGGTTTTTGAAAATATAGTAACTTCTTGAACTACAATCCTTCAAGTTCATTGGGTACGTCATTTCTTTTAAATAACCACTATTTCGATATGCATGTGGGATAGATGCCTAATTATTTTTATGCTCATGTTTTTTTTAAGGCTATCATTTTTATACCCAGCGTATAACGCGCACCCTTAAATTTCAATCGAATTTTTTTGTGTTTAAAGTGCGTGTTATACGCCGGATTTTACGGTAATAAAAATCAACGAAACAAAAACATTCACAAGAACATAATGAAATGCAATACAAATTTTTCTTTTGAAAAATGAAACATTTATTGAGTTTTGGGAAAATAATCCGATATTTCCTGGTGTTTTCCGTATTTTGTGCATTACCAGAATGGAAATCTTTTCGTGTTAAGTGGAAAAAATGCATGAAAGCACATAGTACTTTGTCGGGACAGTTGTATTATTTCGTGTTAACCGATACTTCGTGTTAAACGTATTTCACTGTACTTCCGTTTTAAGTTAGAATTTGGATAATTATGTAATTCTAAGTTCTTACTAAATTGCTTTTTTTTTTCGTTTAACTGAACATGAAATAACGAATTACCGTAAAATCCGGCGTATGGCGCGCGCTTTTAACACAAAAAATCAAAATTTATGGGTGCGCGTGATACCCCGGGTATGAAAATGATAGCTTTAAAAATAATTAAAAAAGATGAGCATACAAAAGTTAGACTTCTATATAGATCGGAAGATTGTTTCTTTAAAAGAAATGATATAGCCAATGAACTAAAGATTTGTAGTTCTAGAAGTTAACAATTTTTTTTTCAAAATCCTGGGATAATACCTCGAATAAACGACTTCAAAACATGATAAAATTGAACAGATACATTTCAGGTTCCTTCGTAAAAAAAGGGGATGCGCGTTATACGGCGAATATACCTTAAAATTAAAAAACGGCAATACACGGGTGTGTGTTATACACCGGATTTTACGGCAATTTTTTACGATATTGTTGAATTTCAAAGGAAAACTGTTTTTGGTTGAACATAAAATTCCGAAATTCCGCGAGAATTTATTGATGCCTTGTGCTATCATATCTGTAAGAAGAAAATGTACAAAATTATAAAAAAAAGAGTGTAAAAAGAAAAGAAAAAGTGAAAAGCGCAAACAGAAAGTATAACATATTTTACCGAAAAAACAGTGTTGCCAACAACTGTATCAAACTATTCCGGTACATACAGTCGATTGGTAATAATTAAATACTAATAGATGTAAAAAAAAAATCATTACATTTTAGTCGTAAAAAACTCATTCATCAAGTCAACGGACAATGGCATAAAAAAAAATTCCCTAAGCACATTTGCATAAAAAATTAAACAAAATCTTTCTCAAAACTGTCAAAACAAAAAGTTCGGGAAACCAAACTTTTTCATTTATCGTTTGGTTGTTTATCGGTCTGGTCTGAGTTGTCAGCCAGCCACGCTTGACGAAAAGCAGGGAAACAAAGGATTTGGAGGGGATTCGTCATTCAGTTGTCTGCTCGTTTCGTGTTAGTCATCCTCGTTTAATGGGGAGGACAAGGACACGCAGCCACGAGAGTTGATCATCTGCGGGAAAAGTGAGGAGAGGGAGGGAAAAACTCGCGGAATGTTGACCTTGTCCATTTCATTCGTAGAGGGGTGTAATATATAATAGCTACGGCTACTTTTCTATTTATTATCTATGTTTAATGTAAAATTAGACGGGAATTCGCAACATTTAAAGATTTTAAGAAAAGAAAATAGGGTTGCAAAAGATTATTGTTTCTTTAAAAAAAAAAAAGAACAAATTAGATATGATGTAGAATACATTCTATATCTGTTTGTTTTGTGCATCTAAAATTATACATCACAAATAGAAGATTACCGTAATATCAGTGGCGTCCACAAAAATTTTTCAAGGGGAGGGCAGGCTCGAAAGTTCACTATTCTCCTATCATACCTCAATACGCCGCCGAACGAATTTTGATTTTGTCTATTTTGGGAACAAAAAACAGTAAAAAATTAGTTATTGAATTTATAATTAGCATTAACTAATAAAATAAATCGTTAATTATAAATACTTAGTAAAATTTTGCGTTCTATTTACATAGGATTAGCATCAATAAAAAAAAAATAATAAATTCAAAGGCTATGGGGACTCCGGACCCGTGGACCCTCCCTCTTCTGAACACCACTGCTTGATATTAATACAGTAGTTAAGCTCGAATGGATTGTATATTTATTGATTTATTATACCATGTTTTGAAATTAAGAAAATCTAATAAATGCAATAGTTTTGCTTTTTTAACATGTTTAATTAAAATTCTAAGGACACATTCAACCCAAACATAATAAATATAAATAAAAAACATAAAATATTTTTTTGTTCTTGATTTTTACAGAAATTAATTAATTAAAGCAATTTGTTATCTGAATATTAATAAAGTTCAATTGTAATATTATTGTCCTGAACTCGAGCTGCAAAATTTAGGGATGTCAATTTAGTCGCTATCCTGTGAAATGTGCAAGGACAATTACATAAGTGAATGATTTTCTATCCGATGTAATAAACACATTAGACTGTATTATTATCACTTTCACAATAAAAAAAAACAAATATATTTTTAAAATTTGAAACTTATATAAGGATGCACAAAAATACTGCCCCCAGGCGTGGACCTGATTATAGATATTATGGAATTTTTTTATTTCAATGACAAGTGCAAAAAGGATTCCTAGCTTAGGTCTTGTTCTTTAATATTAAGATAAGAGATTGTTAATGAATATTTCTGTCTGAGAAATTCTTATGCAGCTACGTTATTTAGATTATAATGAACTGATACTTCATTTAATCTGATTCGAATGAATAAAATAAATAAATAAATAATTCCATTGATTTAGAAAAATTTGAAAATAGTTTGAAATTAAAATAAATGTTGCTAATTTTCTGCACCGGAATTTTTATAGAGGAAAAAAAGATAACTTGTTATAAATGAGAATTAATTATATCTCTGATCTGATGAATATTACTTGATAAAAAAAAATTTTCTACCAAGTAATGAAAGTCTTTTGGTGAAATATAAATAGAAGTTCTGTTTCTTGCAACGAAGCATTGGAAAAAAATAATATTTTAATATTGCAGGTAAATAACTCCGCATTTATTTAAAAATAAATAAATTGTAGGCAAATTTTCTTTCAATTATAATCTTTTGAATCCATTTTATTATATTTTCTGCTAAATCTTAAGAAAATTACAACAAAAAAATGAAGAGTTATCATTCATAATCTCGTTACGAAAAAGCTGTTGTATGACTTTTCCAATTATTTGTTATTTACTGTTCGTTGAAAAAAGAAAACAATGCCGCGTTCTCACAAAGACAAAGGAACGGAAATGCATCACTGAAATTTTGAGGAACGTTTATTACCGAAGTTACCTGCCATCTGGTAGAGGAATTTCGAACTAATTTAATTTTTGTCTCTTCAGTTTTTTTATATCAACTATTTGCTTTGAATTTCGCAGTGAACCAACAAACATTTTAGGTCACAATAATAATTCGAATTGTTGACATTTTGCTTCATTTACTGGAATTTCAAACACAGAAATGTAGAATAATTCAAGAAATATTTCTTTGTGAGTGGAATTTAATAGAATCGATATATTTTTTAATACATATCTTAGGTAGAAAAGAAGATACATTCAAATTCCACTTGACTGAGGTTCAAAATTACGAGGTCTGTGTTGCCAGTAGCTCTCACGTTGCTTTAGTGTGCAACGTTAATAAAGAATTAAATCTTGTTCTCAATTTTAATTTTCGAATAAAATTGATAAGAACATCTAAAATATTTTGAATAAAGACATTTTAATTTTATTCTTCAGTTTACTTTGTAAATGATTATTACGATTACGAGAGATTTTATTTCGCATTTAAACAAAAGGTATTTGTATCGGTTGTATTTTTTTCAAGACTTTTTACACAGTTAAATGGAATATGGCGGTGACTTTGAATTTAAATGGAAATAAACTTTCTACCGTTTTAGAAATTGTTTGAAAATGACGATTTAATGTTATATTTTCTTGTTAAATATGAACACCAAAATATTTTCTTTTTCAAATCAAAAGCTTCGTGTGTTCCATGTAAAATCTTTTTTTTTTCTTTCAACTTTTTAAAGAGATAATATTCCGACCACGGATTACTTATTTGGTAACATCCAACGAATAAAAACATAATATTAAAGAAATCTTAAGGAAAAAAATTGTTTGGCTATAATATCATTCCACGTTTTCCCACTAAATTATATATTAATAAAATAAATGTTTCGGGAAATGATGCGGCGAAAAAAGACAGAACGGGCCAAGTACACGAAATTTGGTATGTTGAAACTATGGGTGAAATCGGAAGCTCTTTGGAATTCGCTTGTGTGTGTGTCCTTTTCTTTAAAAAATTTTTTAAACACTAGTTTTTTCCTTTAAACACTAGTTTTTGTCGTATATATGAGAAACATATATCACTTCAGTATTAACTCCAAAGTAATATTCTAAATATACAATATTCTTATAGAGCTCTTCTTTTTGCATTATTAATTTTGTTATCAAACAGCAGAAAGTTAATACTTGAAAAATAAATTACATTTTTAATTTCAATTTAAATCGACTGCTAAGGAGAACTAGAATTGAATTGCCTGTACATTTTCATCCAGAAATCTATCAAACCGGTATTCATACAGTATGTAGAATAAACATTTGGCTCACTTTTGTGAAAAAGAATATCAATTGCCGAATTTTAAATAAATTTTCATTTGCGCAACCAATACCTCTCATAACTTTTTAATGAGGTAAATATTTATTTCGGCAATTCAAAGATTTAGCAGATGTTTTTGCACCTCAGGAAAATATTTTACAAAATATCAATTGTCACAGACCATAATTAAAAAAAATCTTTAAAATAATTCCGCTTTGAATTTAATTATTTTTTTTGTGTGTATCGAAAATGATTTTTTATAAAATAAAAATATGATATAAAGAGTATTTATTTTTATCACAATTATGAAATTTATTAAATACATTTCTAATATTTGAATACACCCTATGTTATAAGTTTCTTTTCTAAGTAATTTTATTCCATAAAAAATTTCAAACACAGATTTTCAGAAGTTTATTTTTGGTTATAAAATTTTCATTCTTTTCTTCCGTTATTAAAACAAAAAAATCTTAATTTTATTTCAATTATGTTTCCCCGAAATATGAAAGGGAAAAAAAGAAAAAAAAACCTTCACAAAAGTAATATTTTTATTTTCTAGATTTGTCTTTGATAAAATAATTTATCTGATTATATTTTTGCACTTATCTTAATTTAATTTTTTACTCCTCTTACTGGAATTAATAATAATCTGAAATTGCTATTCCTTTGAAATTGTTGTTATCCTATTTAAGCCTGCATTCCACAAACATTTATATGTACGTTATCTGGACACATGTAAGGATAAGATTACAATCTGAGCATTCCTAAAAAATTCTTGTGAATCATTAAGTCTTAAAAATTTAATGCCGATTCTGTGTGAGTCATCCGAAACGTGTTTCGGGGACGGGTTCCCAGTGTTCCTCTGGGTACACCTAAACACATAAAGCAGCAAATGACGCGAATGTGACCTGGAAACTCATGAATAAAGGAACATAGATTGGGGTTCTCTGTTTGAAACACACCGGCGTGTTATGGCTAATTTACAAATTTTTCCAGCTGTTCAATCCGTCCATTCCACTTTACGTCATATTCTGGCTAGAACAGAGTGATTTTAAAGAAGACGCAAAAGGTGGATTAAAATCGTTTGCTTTCTGCGTGCATAAATTGATATTTTGTGTTTAAAATAAAATAAATGAGAAAAACACACATTGTTTTGCGTTAGATGTTTCGGATATGATATTAAATAAAAAATGTATGGTTGTGGAAATAAATTATTGATGCGAAATACTTAATATTTTTAAAATATTGAAAAGGACACCATAAATGTATAAAAGAACCAAAAAAATATATTTTAAACTGTATATGTGGAATAATATGCATAGATATGATTAAAATTAATTTCTGAAAATCATCCTGATCAGTGATAAGTTTTTGAAATTTGCAATATCAATGGGCTAAATTCATGGCGGTCACGTGATAAATTCAGTCGTGTGTTTTCCATTAAATTCAAAACTGACATTAGATTTGTACTCGTTGTTCTACTCGTAAAATTTAGATAAAACTTCAAATTTGATAATTGGGTAAGTATTTTAACATTATTAATTACATTACATTTAACATTATTAATTAACGAATATTAACATTCTTCAACATTAAAAAAAAATGATATTATACATATACTTTTATAAATCAAGTGCATTTTCTTTAACTATGTGCATTGTTATTGTTGATTGTGCATTAAAAAAAAGTTTCTGCAAAAATCAAAAGTTGGCAACAGCGAAGCCTTGAACTGATCGTTTGGAAACACGTGAACGAGAGTTATCATGTGACTATGACGTCACGTGAATGTACCCATTAGACTGTTAAATTTGGCCAGCATGGCTATTAAATGTATGGCTAAACTGTAAAATTTGGCTAGCGTTAGCACAAGCAGTTATTCATTATTTCCCCAATACATTGTAAGCTTTGCTATTAAAACAAGTAATTTAAAAAAAAATATTTAACGTCAATTCCTATCTTGTTAGAAAAAGCGTACTGGCGCCATCTGTTGCAGCTAATTGTAACTATAAGGGAAATAACGCAGAATAAATTTAAAATTAAAAAATAAAATTTAATTAATGAATTAATATTTGAAAAAACTGTATTAACATCAAGTGTCATCCACTACAAGTTTAAAAAAATTTACTTGAACTTGATTGGATGAATAGAAATAATTTTATTAACGATTGAAATTTCCATTAAGATAAATAAATATATAGAGTGTGAGCTATAATAGTAGGGAATTGAATAAAGAGAACTATACAAAAGACATTTTACTCAAATACACTGGTTTTCAGAGTTAACAGACTTTTCACTTTAATCTAATTATCCCCTTGAAAATTCCTGTGTGCTACTTTTTCATTTAATGGTTTTCACGGTACGAATTCATGTTAGAAATGATATACATTTTATATGTACGCCATAGTCAGTCTCAATTTAGCAGCAATGCTATTTTCTGGTCTGTTTGGTTCTTGAAGAAAGGACAGTTGTGTGTAATCGCCCTTCCAAGAGAATCTCAAATATGTTGTATAGAAAGGACCGATCGTAGGGTGTCGGCCGCCCGAGTGCAAATAATCTAATGCGCCACCCCTCTGGGAATTTTCATATTTTAACTAACATTTGACGTTTACGTTATAAACCCACTACTTGAATAAGAGTAAAAAGTAAAACACCAATAAAAATGCAAATAGACACAAAAATCATTTACTTCCTCTATTTTGTTTTTCTAAATTGTAAGGTTATTATTAAATTGAAAACTTTTAACTCTCCTAAATGTGTAATGAATTTAAACACCCCCATGTCTTGGGAAATATCGACCAGAGAAAGTAACTTTCGTAAAAATTATTTTTGAGACGCCTTTGTTAAGTAACGATCCACACTGCGCCGCCAGTGCCTCTGACAAGCAAAAAAAACTGTTCTATTGTGGTATTGCCAACTCTGCCACGAATTTATGCCCCAAATGAAGGATGAATGTAAAGAGTAGACATTACTGGACAATTGGACCAACTCGCTGCGCACCAACATTTTATGTTTCTTAAATTATGCTATCCTATAGGGAAATCGGGACTTATTTTGATAAACTATTTAAAATTCAGCATATTTATTCGACTTATTATTTTTATTTTGAGAAATTCTTAAAAGATTTGCTTGATTGATAGAACAATATGCGGGCAGCAGCCGACTCTTGCTTTGGCCACCCGTGTGTGATGCACGCCCTGCAGGATAGGCCCTGTACAGGAATAAGGTCTGGAGATCTGGAGGGTCAACTCACACTAATCACTCGAGGAGATAGAACTTGTGAAAGTGCCCCCTAGGGTACCCTTCTCTTAGATTACCTGCGTGAGCTAGAGGTGTAGGGTCAACTAAAGAATGAGAAGTTGCCATGCTCTTAATATGACTTTATTAAGAACTAGAACTTAAGCTTTTAACAGAGTAGATAATAAATATATATGTGAGAATCTACGATGAACAAACACACAATACAAGTAATATCGAAATAACCTAACTCGGTCCACTATCAATAACTAACCCGCCTAATCTCAATTCCAATAATAACGCAAGTCCTAATATTAAATAGTCAATCCTACCTTAATTCAATCGTAGCTCCGGTACTAGGAAGTGGCGTCATTATGCGAGTGCAATGGTATGCACCTTGACCTAATGGCTTTATTTTCGAAATAACCTCTGTTAGCCGTCCTTTCACGATTGTATCAATCTCTCACATAACATTCCCCAAATTGCCATTCCACTTACTGAAACTTCTGTTATTTAAAAGTTATCTAATTTGCATTTAATCTTCACGTTTCCCTTCTTGGGTTTTGGTTGGAAAAGAGTTGCCATTAATCTTGGCCCCCAAAGTACCTAAAGGACATGTTAAAGAAAAGACGCGTGAGCCGTCACAAACTCACTGAAAGGGCTTTAATCTACCAAATTGGTTATAACAGGTTCTCTTTGGGTTCTTCTCATAATCCTCTTGGTGAAATTATTTTCAATGAATTTTTTTCTATAAATAAATCATGATTTATGTATAGAGATACTATTTAAAATACATTGAGATCGAAGAGGACGAGAGCGATTGGACGTGTTGATAATAGTCTAAATCAAAGTTATAATATTTGAATTGTACGTGTACCCAGAAAAAAGGATTAGGAATCTTGTGCCGAGTTTAAGGCATCTAGCCGCGAGTATCTTTATTAAATATTAAGCATCTTTAGTTATAATTATTTAGAATAGGCTAAATCTTACTCGCTCCCCATTAGCTGCAATAAAATTTTATAGTAATTGAAATTAATAAGAATAAAAAGTTTGTTGATTTTTAGGGATGGTTTTTCATTCCGTGAACCCTCACACTAACGCAAGCGGAGGTTTGCTACGTGATCTCCTGGGAACCCAACCGCTACCATTCCAAACAGGATGTTGTCGAATTCGACCGACAAATTCAGTGGGGTGATAGTAGGCAGCATAGGGATGACAAATCACCATAGAACATGAGGTCGCAAACACTAGCGTATCTAGCTCTGAGGGGACCCTGTATCAAAATTCATTCGGGGCCCATTTTTAGATATGAGAATCCTGTTAGTGGGACTGTAGTTACACATGTTAAAGGTCCCTGTAGCTCGAGGGCCCCCTATCATTGATATGGTGGGAGCTACGCCCCAGTTTGAAGTGCTGCTTTTGTATAAAGTTTAATAATTTTGCTAATGATACACTCACAGAAACTAACTTTCAAAATTATACTTTTATATGAATCACTGTTTTGGTGTCTAGACAACCTTTTGATTTCTAATCATTTTCAATAATTTTTTAATTATTTTCTAATCATATATAACATTCTGTTAATTTTTTCATAAAGTTTAAACTCGAAATAAATTCGAAATATCTATATACAAGGTCTGTTAAATAAGTACCCGACCTTGAATTATCCCACGCACAGTAAAGATTCTTAAACGGCGTCACTCTGCACAGCATAATGCATATGCTTGTATTTACTGACGATGCTATGGGGGTCATACAAGTAAAAGAGGGCTTAACCACTGACGTTGCTAGTCCTGAGTGGGCCCTGCATCAAAATTCCTTCTGTGCCCTTTTTTGCACCCCTTAACATTTTACAATTTTTTTTGTGTTAAAGGTCCCTGTAGCTCGAGGGCCCCCTATCATTGATATGGTGGGAGCTACGCCCCAGTTTGAAGTGCTGCTTTTGTATAAAGTTTAATAATTTTGCTAATGATACACTCACAGAAACTAACTTTCAAAATTATACTTTTATATGAATCACTGTTTTGGTGTCTAGACAACCTTTTGATTTCTAATCATTTTCAATAATTTTTTAATTATTTTCTAATCATATATAACATTCTGTTAATTTTTTCATAAAGTTTAAACTCGAAATAAATTCGAAATATCTATATACAAGGTCTGTTAAATAAGTACCCGACCTTGAATTATCCCACGCACAGTAAAGATTCTTAAACGGCGTCACTCTGCACAGCATAATGCATATGCTTGTATTTACTGACGATGCTATGGGGGTCATACAAGTAAAAGAGGGCTTAACCACTGACGTTGCTAGTCCTGAGTGGGCCCTGCATCAAAATTCCTTCTGTGCCCTTTTTTGCACCCCTTAACATTTTACAATTTTTTTTGTGTGTGTATCAATAAAACATGCCCCTGTAGCTTGGGGGCCCCGTATCATTGATACGGCTGATATGGTGGTAGCTACGCCCCTGGTCGCAAACCACGTTTAGTCGGTGTAAATCACAAAAACAGTTATGAAGGGTGTGATGTCGAGTGGTATGAAACCGGGCAATAAGAAGTAAGAAATACGTTTATTAGACTTAAAGCATGTTTACATAACGAACAAGGCTTTCCAGCTCGATGTCAGAAATGCACCGACAAGTGATTATCACAAGAATTGTTCGAAGTTGTAGCCCCGTAGGTCATAGCACAGCAGACTCGCATTCACTGCGAGCTGTCGATGTCAGTTGAAGCGACAACGATCCATACCATGAGATCCTACACTGTAGCCACCAGCGTCTCATACACAAGCGATTTCCCGTTCCCCGAGATGAAGAAGAAATCCAAGGGGTTGAGGTACGGGAAGAGTGGAGGCGAAGCAACAAGTCTGCAGTGTTCAATTCAGCTCCCGGGATATGTAGCAGAGAGATGGTTACGCATACTGTTCTGAACAAACATGATTCTTTAGCGACCAATGATAACAGTTAATGGTCAATGATATATAAATATATATATCACTGGTATACTACACCAGAAGGGAAAGCAAATAGCATAACTTTTTTTATTGTACGTATACAGTTTAGTAAGAAGAAAACATGAGTAAATTCGTAAGCAATGTGTTGATATGCAGGGTCAGAATGTCTGCCGCCATTGGTAGCTAAAATGATTGTAACCCGTTTAGGCATCAAGTCAAACTGGGCTTGGATGACAGATACGTCTAGTAATTCCATACTGCTTCAAGTCTATGCCACACTTCATCAGTCGTAGTAGCTAGAGAGCAGTAGTGGCCCAGGATCTCAGCAAATCATTCCAATGGGTAAAGATCTGGAGAACGTGCTTGCCAGAGCAACAGTTGAACTCTTTCTGTGACGGAAAATACGATGTTTTTCGTTATCTTGTTGAAAGATGTTCCCAGGTTTGCAATT
>BMAV01021368.1:0-10384 GCA_019973955.1 Trichonephila inaurata madagascariensis | reverse complement strand
TTTTAAAATTTTAAGGACACTGCGATATAAATAGAGCACAAGAATATATTTTAATATAGGTGCATATTTTTTTCTCTATGAAAATGAATTGCGAATTTTAAATTCTGCTCTGTGACATAAAATTAAAAGACTTCTTATTATTGAGCCTTGAAGATAAAACGATGGAAAAAAAATTCAGTAAGTAAATTTAAAAAAATAGATTGCTTACTATCTCGGAGGAAAAAGGGGATTGATTGATATATATCTCATCATTTCTAACATAGTAGCCATAGTGTATGGTAACTTGGTCTTATCATTAAAATATACTGTTCCATCTCTTCCAATGACCCGATCGATCTCCTCACAAACTTTTGTCTGAACATCTGGGTATTTTGCCATTAGCAGCAGTAGCCAGCCGACAGAGGCAATGGTGGAATCTTGTCCCGACAGGAATAACATCAGTAAATTACCTCGAAGATTTATCACTAAAAAGATTCAAAATGAATACAGCATTACTACAACAAATATTCAACAATAGGTAAAATTCACGACGGTCACAAGATAAATGCAATCCGTGTTCGCCATTGAATTCAAAACTGGCATAAGACTTGTACTTATTGTTCTTCTAGTGAAATTTCCAAAATTCGATAATTTGGTAAAGATGTTTAAGTATTAAGATTCATTTTAAAGCTTTTCAAAGTTAACAAAAAAAAAATCTACTCTAAAATTCTAATATTATACGTGTACTTTTAAATAAACTGCATTTTGCTTATTTATGTGCAGTGGCGTAACGTACACCCCCGCAACCCTCGCATCGCATAGGGAGGGGGCAGGGTTCTAGGGAGCCCAAAGCCTGATATTATGGTTTTGCAATCCTTTGTAACATCCGGTTTCGGGCCCAAATCTTGACTTTGCAGGGGGGCCCTAATATTCTCAGTTACACCATTGCTTATTTGCGTTGTTATTTTTGAGAAATACGCACTTTTAAAAGAAAGTTGAATGAAGTGATTTGCTGGAAACACATGATTGCAGTTATCATGTGACTATGATATCGCATAAATTTAGCCAATTGGTTCCATTGAACTCCTTTACTTTTCAGTATTGATAAAATGAGTAGGCATTTCTTATATATGCCTTATATTTTCTGGTCATGTTAACAAAAAGTGCTACAAAAATAATGGCAATAATTTTAAACCATTTGCAAAAAAAGGAAAAGTGAATATAAATATGAAAAAAATTGAAGTGAATAAATATGCATTTAAAATACCCATATCTTGAATTTATTTGCTTACAAAGGAACACGTATATACAAAAAACTTTAATAACTTAGAAAAAAAATATTCTTCTACGAATATTACATTCTTAGCACTTTGTAAGAATTCTATGAAAACACTGCCAATTTCATTTTTCTGATAAAAAGAAACAGATTTTAAATGGTTTCTCAAGAGGTCTGTTTTCATGTGAAGACAAAATCATTTTCTATAATAATCATTGCTACACACAAACAATTTTCAAGCAAGTATTTTTTGACTACACAACAAAACCTTACAGAAAATTTCATTTTGCGAAGCAATTTTACAAAATTTTAATAACGCATAAACATTTCATGTATCTTATATTTTCAGTTATAAGCTGATCTGTGTATAATGGGCAAGATTACGTTTTTTTCTTCAAAAATTTACCCACAATTCAAAACACGTACGTAAACCGAATCGAAAAAGTTCCTTTACTTTTCAAGCATCGTTTCCATAAGGGCAAAATGTGGCTAGGCGGATAAAATAGGTGAAATATTTTCCAATCGAATTGCTGTAAAGTAAAACGTCAGACGACAATAGTTTTATTTCTGATAATTCTAGCTGAAAATCTAATACACTTTTTTTTAATTAATTTGTTATCTTTGTAATATTTATGCCATTTATATTTTCTGTTCCATTTATTTTTGTTGGGAAAATGACCTGAAAGAGAAATTCATACACATTACGTCATCGTTGACCTATGTTTCGTACCCTGGAAGAAAAGCTGACTGCATGATCAACATATACATTCAGACATCTTAATAAGTAAATGAGAAATTTGTTTTTGGGAACTTGGATTATGACACTGATTTTGAAGGATTTACGTGACTTTCTCTTACTTTAGAATAAAGGTTCTACTAAAACACCCCAAATGTTAAGAAATTAATATCGTTGTATATGGCTTATGAAAAATATAAGAAAAAAGTAAATCGTTTCTTCTAAATTATTTTTTCTCAGGATTAACGAAACCTTATAACAGAAAATCCTCTTACTATTACTTCAAATATTTTTTTCAAAATTCACGACTTATAAACGAAATATACGGTATATCTCAGTAGATGCAAGGCCGGTTTATCAATTGGGTGCTTGGGGCGGACGCACAGGGCCCCGGTGCCCAGAAAAGTCAGAAAGAGCCCGGATAAGTTGGACTTAACCAGGTTTTCTGATAATAAATTTCGATCTGCCAGTGTGAAGGGGACTGTAAATCTTCTGCCCAGGGCCCGAAGTGAAGTTAAATCTGCACTAAGTAGATAACTTAAGATCACGTTTTTAAGCCACCGAAATATTAATTTGGAGTACAAAAACAAAATCTTGAAGCAGAAAATAAAACGAACTAAATATTGTGTTAAATGCGCAGTGCGAGAAGGATTTAAAAGTGATCTTGTAGGAGATTTTAAATTGCGCAAAGGAAAAATTTGTTCAATAGAAACAAATGAAACAATGACCTCTACCCTCTACCAAGGTCAAGAATTCAAAACGTGTTTCATTTCTCCATCAATATGAGTTATATACCGTATAAAGCATGAACCACAATTCAAATGAAAACATATTGAAAAGAAATAATCATTGGGTTTCCTGAACAGATATGCATAATGAGATTTTAATTCGAAAATCGTACCATTGAAATTATGTGGCTGAGAATCATTTTTCCTCTTTTCTATTTCTTGCAAATAACAGCCTATGAAATCGTCCTTTGTAAGTTCTTCTTTAGTATTGATTCTTTTTTCTACTTCTTTTCTGAAATGGAAGTGACTTTAAATTGTGAACCTCGATTATATATATATATAGAAAATGTATTAAGAAAGAAATTTTAGAATTCGAAGAAACTATTACCATAAAACCCGGCGTATAACGCGCACCTATACTTTCAAGCTGCGTTTTATAATTTTTAGATATATTCGCCGTATATAGCGCACCCACTTTTTTAAAAAGAAGCCTGAAATGTACGAATGCAAGACTCTTATTTTTTGAAGTCATTTATTCGAGCTACTATATCTCTCTCAGGCTTTTGATAAAATAGTATACTTCTAGAACTACAACCCTTAAGTTCATAAAGTATGGCATTTCTTTTAAATGAACATTATTTCTATATATGTAGAAGTCTAAATTTTGAAATACTCATCTCTTTTCAATTCCTACTATTATTTCACTCTCTCTATTTCTATCTATCTATCTATCTATCTATCTATATTTTTAGCAATTAGTATTTTAATATTGGTAGTATATTATAATCTGTTAGGCTCTAGTTTTTAACAGTATTTACTACAGACATGATGAACACAGAAGATAGTGACAAGGTTATGAATGCAGGTCATAGTAGAGATTTTACGAGATTTTTTAATACATATAAAACTAGAGTATTCTGGAATAAAGAATACTTTTAAAAAATTTAAAAAATTATTTGCATTGCAATAAAGTTACAAATAACTCTAATGCCTACAATTGTATTAGTTTCTTAGATAATCTTCAAAATTGTAATTCTGGTAATAATAAAATTCCTTTTTACAAAAGATGGCGACAAAAGATGTAAAACTTGTAAAATGATCCATAATGATCAAATCAAAGAGGATCTCTAAATTTACCTTCTGTAAGACATATAACTGTGTATTTACTCATTGACATGCAATAAATGCCAATTTAAATATATAGGATAGACATCAGCCAAAAATTAATATTAGAATTAATCAACATAGGTCAGATACTAAATATTTAATAGTATTAAAATTCAAATAAAATAGAAATAAGACACTTTTGTACACATGGTTTTGATCATGTATCACTCAATAATTTTAAAGTTGTTCCTAATATTAAAGATAGATTATGGTGGGGAAAATTACTATATTAAATATTATAAATGCAATTTATCCTTATGGACTTAATGTATTATACCAAGGAAAAAAAAATATTCTAAATGCAATCAAACAGTAAATTCTCAAGAGTTTTTACTACAATAATAAGGTTACTATAATATCTAATAAAAAGAAAAATAGAGGGGCTAGAACTAAAAAAAAGATTGTATAGGAGACTAAAAGTCCTTTCTTCAGATAGTAATATAGATATTTGTAATAGCTTTGATAACAATTTTAACATGTAAAAACACATTAAATCTTTTATGTTTGGACTCAGTAAAGATAGAATTATGTATTACAGAAGATGTACTAATTTCTAATAAAATGTCAAAGATTGTCATGCTTTGTATATTATTAAGGACATTCACATAAATTTTTGAAATATAAACATAAATATAAATGTTAATGTAAATAGGATTATCAAATAGAATATTGTACACTTTTATATATGAATAAATCATATGATAATGTTAATTTTTCTGACATATTTAAAAAGCATTACGTCATCTTTCCCAATACAAAAAATATCACTATTAAAAAGTTTTAAATACAATAAAAAAATAGGTAGATCAATTCTTAACTATAAATGTGCCTATAAAGCAAGATATAACTTAATATGTAAATGTAGTGAATTTATAAGATACTTTCGTATTGATCAACATCACAAGTATGCTTGTGCCACACAGATCTCACATTGTAAAAAGACAATAATCTTAGAAATATTGCGAATAAAGGTACTGGTTTAGATTACCGACTTGAATAATAAAATTATCAAAAAATCAGTTATATAATGATATTACATTTTATATACAAAATAGCTTTTATTAAATATAGTATGCCTATAGAGGCATTCACAGAATCTAAAGATAAAATTACAGTTTGTGCTTAATAAATATAATCTATGTTACAGATAATAAAAATCTTTTTAATAATATTAAAGTCAGATTAAAAATTTACAAAATAAATTTAAATACTATAGTTTATGTTGATAAAGTGCCAGGAAATTTTGTATATTCTTCATATGTAAATACTATTATAATTTATTGATCAACAATTATTCTGATAATACAGCTTTTATTAAGCTTTCTCCTCTCTGTTTCTGATAGAGAAATAAATAAACGTATCTTGGTTTTTCATAAAAAGTTAAAAATTCAAATTAATATTTAATAATTTTAAATTTCATATATATTTCTTAACTCCCAAATTTCAGCAAAGAATTCAGTTAAATTTAGGACAGTTACAAATGGTTTTAATACATATATCAGCGTAAAACAGGCAAAATTCTCCATGAAATATTGCATGAAACAATAAATAACCTTAAATCCTCAGCCATTCTTAAAAATAGCAAATCACTTGTTGAAAAAAAATGAAAGATGTAAATTTATTCAGTCTTATAGTTTAGATTTTGAAGATCTCTTTAACTCCCCATTATTAATATTGATGACGATTACCATACTTTGTAAATTTACATAAAGACTATTTAATAATGCGTTAATTATGATGCTAGATTTGGTTCACTACTTCTAGGTTTGTACTTCAAAGAGAAAACTATATATATCATAAAGGTAACTATTATCAGCAGTATTAAAAGGATTGCCACAAGGTGGCCCCGAGCAACTGTCTTACAATTTATACTTACATTATTTTGAAAAAAGTAAAGTCGCCAGCATTAATAATTTAAAATTTTATATTTATCGTTATATAGATGATATAATCATTCTTTGGCAAAAACAAGCCAATTTTATACTCACATTAATTTTATCCACAATATCTTAATTTAATACAGACAAATAATAAATAAATAATGAAGCAAATTTTCTTGACATACATGTCAAATTATATGAAAATGTGTAATAGTTTCCTAATATTTATGATAAAAAGAGAAGAATTTAATCATAATATTATAAAAGTTCCCTCATTGGGGAGAGTAATGTACATGTTTCTATATTCAGAAATATATTGTTATTAATTATATACAACGTAATAAATTTCCTTCTTTTGTGTCAAAAATCAGATTAATATAAATAACTATACACATTCTTACTAAATATTGCTTAAATCAGAAATACCTAATTTATTTTGCCATTAGTTATATAAATAAAGCTTATTCAAAATAGTTAGGATTAAAATTATGAGATTGATAATAGCTTATTACTATAAACAAATATTTTGTTATAGTTATTCTCCATAGTCTAATATTAGATTGTAAAATTACTTACTATTATTTTATTCATATATTTACTCTGGTGTTTTTATAGGTATGCTAAGTAATAATATGCAAATCTATTATTAATTTATTTCCATTTTAATCTTTGTTATGCTACATTTCAGCCACTTTTGATTTAAATCTGTATTAGGGTATAGAATCTGGCAACAAAAATTGAATGCTTCCACTCAGATTTAGCGTGGGCTTTGTTTGTAAGGCAATTTTTAGGTAAGTTACCTCTATCTTGTAAAATGGATTTAGATATTTCTATCCATTATTTCCTATTGGTTTTGCTCAGTGTTATTTCATAAAAAAGGGAAAGGCTTGGCTGGCCAAAAACATGTTCAACCCTTACCTTTTATATAATTTAATTTTTATATAATAACTGTCCTAAGTCAATAAATGTCTAAGTGCAGCGCACTGCAGCATCCATTTTGTTATTTATTATCTCGATTAATACTCTTTGTCCTTCATTGTGCGGATTTTCCCGTTGCCTATGTGTTTGTCGAGGTTACAGCTTGTTTGATGTGATCTCTTTGTTAGAGTAGGGTGAGAGAATTGACCTTATATATATATATATCTATATATATATGGTATTGTCTCTATCTATCTATCTATCTATCTATCTATCTATCTATCTATCTATCTATCTATCTATCTATATCTATATCTATCTATCTATATATATATATATATATATATATAGTCCTTGTTCAAATTTTCAATTTTTCTTAAAATACTTTCTATTCATCATTCATGTTTATATATTTTTTCAAATTGTAGTGGATGATATATTTGATATTAATATATTTTTTCAAATATTAATTAATGATTAAATTTGTAAATGAATAAATAGGTCAAAGAAAATAAATAATAGTCCAACTGCATATATAGAAAGGAAAAATTTTCGTTGTGTCCCTGTAGAGCAATTGACTTCTAATCCAAAGATCATGAGTTCGAATCCCACCTGGGATGGCCTAGTTTCTGAGAATGTGATTTCCTTTTTACTATACTATTTTATTAGAATAATAAAATTTAATGAATGAATAAATAGTATTAAACAAACAAAACAAAAAAAAATAGTCCGATACCCTATATAAAAATGAAAATGGAAAATTGCAAGGAAAATCGCTTTTTATTTTTTATCGCTTAATATTGTGATTCTGTCATATGTATATACATATTTATATTATAATTGTAACTATTTAATAATAAGTAACTAAAATAAAATTTTCTTAGTTGACCTAAGTAGAATTGTCTTAATTTTGTTTATATCACTTTTTTTTATTATTTTTAAAGCTCTCATTTTTATAACTGGTGTGCAAGGCGAACCCGTAAATTCGGACCTACTTTTTCTGTTTAAAGTACGCCTTATACGCCAGGTTTTACCACCTAAATTGGAGACGGTTTGATGAAAGTAGTTTTTAATTGTCAGATAAATAAAACCATTAGAGTAATATTAACAATTTCTTTAAGAAAACCACACACATACACAACTTCAAATTAAAAAAAAAAAAACTAGGAGAAGGAACCGAAAAATAGGAACTATCAAGGGAATTAGTCGAGAGAAAATGTGATTGATTTGAAAAAAATGTATTGCAAAAGACAGGAAATACCAAAGATCAGCAAAGACCGGGATTTATAACCAGGAAAACATGAACAGGATAATCGGAAAAAAAAATTCGATATTCAAAAATACTTGTTTCTGATTTAAATATTAACAAGTAGGTACCATAAAAGAAAATTTTAATCAATTCTTACATACATTAACTAAGCAAAATTTTATTTTTTAGTTCCTTTTTATTAAATAATTACAATTAATATTCATATGACAGAATCACAAATTTTAAGCAAGAAAAAAAAAAAGGGTTTTCATTGAAATTTTCCCTTTTTCCCTTTTCTATATGGGGTTTTGGGACTTTTTTTTACTCTTTATTCATTAATTAAATTAAATTATTTCAATAAAATCGAATAGTAGAAAGAAATTACATTCTCAGATATTAGGTCATCCCAGGTGGGATTCGAACCCACAATTTTTGGATTAGAAGTCCAACGCGCTATCCATTGCGTTACAGGGACACAACGAGCAATTTTCCTATTTATATGTAGTGCTGGACTATTATTTTTGTTTGTACGATTTATTTATTAATTACATGTAACTAATGAATTAATATTTGAAAATATTGTATTAACATCAAGTGTTATCCATTACAAGTTTAAAAAAATGTATTTGAACTTAAATAGGTGAATAGAAAGTATTTTATTTAGGATTGAAAACTTGAACAAGATATATATATATATAGGGAGATTATGAATTAATAGAGTAGGAATTGCATAAAAATATATATTGGGAGAGTTTGAATTAATAGTATAGGAATTGAATAATGAGGATGCATATTAAATTCGTTTGATTTCAAATTTCTCACGTGATGTTTGAAAGTTAAGAGAGTGAAAAGCCAGCTCAGTGGCGTCCTCGTCGTTTATTTATTTTTGTTCCTGCGAATTTTAAATCTTTAAAAAAAGTCATACAGAAATTTCCCCAAAGGGAAAAAATTTTTAACTTTATTTATTTTGTTTTTTTTTGATATTTTCTAATTTTTACCAAAAATTATAATTAAAAGGGGTAATACAAAATACACCGCCCGAAATTTTTTTTAAAAATTTTTGAAAATATTTCCAATTTTTTTTAAAAATTTAATGAAATTCTTAATACCAAAAAATTCTTGAAAAAACTTCCCTTTAAGTTTTTTTGTAAAAAACATTGGGGAGGGGAAAAAATGTTGATGTCCACAGATGAGACATGATCCATCATTTTGCGACTGGATTCTCTCATAACCTAGAATAAAAATAAACCAAAAATTTGAGCAATTTTTATATTTTTATATTTTAGCGAGTCAACAAAATGAAAAACTTTGCACTAACCAAAAAATAATTATCTGAAAACTTTTTACTACAAACTACTTATATATGCTTGAGTCACATTATCAAATAGCTCATGTTCTAGGAAATATTGACATTAAAGCTAAATGTGTTTGTTGATACGTAGATACTGGTATCGTGTGTGGGTGTTTTTCTGGAAAATAATACTGGAGTCCAAGCTTGTCTTTTTCTGGATTTATTCATAACATTTCGATAAACTTCACAATAAAACAAAACTTAATAATTTTACAAAAATTAAATCCTCAAGTTAACTATTAGACTGAAAATATTCTAGAAAACAACGGCACTCTTAGAAGCCGAAACCAAGATCTTAAATAGAAAATATCCGAGATAAAAACAACAGCGACCAAACATGCTGAAGCCAGGTTCACGATTCTCGTAGGATCAGCATATACGTTTGTCGAGTCCACGGGGTCTGAGGGAGTGACCGATACGCTCCACCCACGTAGGGGACGATAATTGACTACAGACATATTTGAATTATGTCTAAAATTTTAGTTTTCGGTTCAAGTAATAAATGTGTTTTATGAGACCTTTAAAATGAACAATGAAGTGATCCCGAGTTATTAATATTTTGAAGAGAAAAATCGAGAGCCATCGTAAGACTCAACTACTTTTACTTAAACACAGATCAAAATATTTTAATAATAAATTTTCAATGAGAGCGGAATAAAGCTCGAATCCTAATCAGTCATAATAATAATTCCCTTAACTATTTGTTACTAAATCGGTACTTACGTATTATATCTTCGACCAATTTTTTAAAACTAAAAGACGTCATCAAATGTCCCCATATGTAGCCAATAGTGTGAAAAGTGTTCCCGAGAATGTTCCAAGACGATAACAACAATGACAGCATTTAGAAATGATTTTTATTTGGCAAAATTGGTCGATGGTACAAAAAACCCAAGAACCCCCAAAATGCTTCCGTTACAACCACTGATCGAGTTTTAAACCAAATAACAATCACAAGGTTTTTGACTCGGAATTGAGAGTTTATTGTCATTTCAATTTAAAGGGGGAACTAATCAAAAAAAAAAGACAAATAATCTTCAAGTCAATAAAAAATATGATTTACACAATCGCAAACATATCTATTAATAAGGGTGGGGAGC
>BMAV01021367.1:0-26748 GCA_019973955.1 Trichonephila inaurata madagascariensis | reverse complement strand
GTGTTTTTTTTTTAGTTAAATAAATGCTTATTTAAATAAAAAAAAATTTCTTTGCATAATAAAATGGATTGACCACAATATATTTCATCTTCTTTTCCTCCTAAATATTATTCTTTTAAAAAATTCGGTGTCATACTACATGTGGTCTATTAATGTATATATTTGACAAGTTTTATTCAAATACAATTTTATCAAACTACTAATAGTTTTTTTTCTGCTTTAGAAAACTTTAAGTAAGACCTGTAAGTGCAATAACCACATCCAAGCAAAGATGTGAAACATTTGGAAAATCTCCCAAACCATTTGATAGGTTCAATATCTATAGCTCCATATAAAATAACCTTATCCAGTTCAATATCCCTTATAAGGCACTCCATTTTTCAAAGCCAATTTCTAATAAATATACTTTTCCCCTCTCAACGTCTTTTCCTAAGAGACCGCATTTGCTAGAGCATTACTTTGCAGTGACCATCAGTACTCGAACGGTATTCATTAATGTCACACTACTGGGTCCTAAAGGACGTGAAGCTCCAGCAGCTCGGGAGTTGAAGAGCTCCATTAAACTTTTGGTTAAATCTGAGGAAGGCTTCTCGTAAATATGGAAAGATTTAAATGCTCCTGGAAGTCCAAGTTGCAGCATTTGAGCTTACTCTTTTGGAGGAACACGCCCAGAGACTGTTATTTGAGTGTCTTAAGTGTTATCATTCAAATGACTGATTATGAAAATAATTATTGAATAAAATCAAAACATAAACAAGTAACATTAAAAAAATAAGTTAATTCCTACTAAGAAACAGCAAAGAAAAAATTTATTTTATAGTTACTTTTTATCAAATAATTACAATTAATATAAATATGTATATACATATGACGGAAACATAATATTAAGTGATAATTAATTTCTATTAATTATAATTAAAGTATCGTATTGTGATCCAAAACAATTGTGTATATAAAATTTCAATTCAACTGAATGCTTTAAAACGTGAGAAAAAATAAAAATCTTAAATTTTTGACCCAAGTCACTAAAAATGAGACCAACGTGGCTGTATCTGTTATTCTTTAAATAATTAGTTTCAGTCAATTAATTTTAATTAATTATAATTTAATTATCGTATTGTCGCCCAAAGCAATCGTGTATAGAAAATTTCAGCTCAAATGAGTGCTAAAAAATTTAAGAAAAAAACCTCTTAAAGCAGTGCTTCTCAAACTTTCAATACCGCCCCCTTTTCAATCCCTTTTTATCGCGCCCCTTATACATTAATAAATTACTGAATGCAATAATAAGCACTTTGACGCTAAAACTACAATACACGATCTTAATTATAAACCTAAAATTAATAACATAAGTATTAAATTTTGTTATGTTACTTTTAAGCAAAAAAAATTAAGTAATAGGATAATTATTATGTTATTCTTCCTTCTCTAATTTTAAATTGGAACATATTGAAAAATGCGGTGCAGAAGACAAAATATGATATCAGCTAAATATAGAAAAAATTCAGAGGGTCAATTTCTAAAAACTATTACCAAACTATACTATTATCATTTTAACATCATACCTTTGTGAATCGTTTTCTGCGATGGACTTGAGAAAAAAATATAGATCTGAGCTAAATATCAAAAATAACTCTGAGTGTCAATTTCTAATTTTAGCCTTCCTTTGAAAAACTTTGCTCTGCAAGAAACCCATGGAAGTCACTGATAATTATTAAACTTGTTCTTATATATACTGGCTGAAGTAACCACTCTTAACACGAGTTTAATTTTTTAAAAAATGATAATATATTATTCTTGATATAATAAACTTAATTGTAAGGAGAGTAAAACCAAGGGGCATGACAATGTATACAAAAATTTAAAATGATTTATTGAAATGAATACTCATATTATAAACGGTTTTGAATAAACTGTAATTTTAAAACCTCGTAGAATTAGCATTTAGAATAAATGTTAAGTAATAAAAAGAATATAAAATTCTAATGAATAACAATTGTGTTATTTTTTAATGTTTAAAGCGAAAGCCCCGGGGTCAGGTGTGCACTCGATACTAACGTTAATGGTCGCGGGAGGGGAAGCACCCCAATTCTTTTTTTAATTATTTTCAATATACAAGATAAAAATCACAATTTTAGTGAATAATTTAACTAAGAAAAATATGCTAATCTATTTCAAGGATTTTTCTATTTGTCTTTCATAATTTGAGAAAATATCCAATAAAACTGAACTAAATTGTTCCAAATGTGCGTGACCTTAATAAAGGACACAAATCACACACTTTTGCTAAAATTACAGGAAAGTTATTTGCAAGCAAAACTGTCACATTTTGTTCACGATTGTAATTTTTTAAAGTCCTTTGATGATCGACAAATATCCTGTTGAACTTTTTTTTGCTTGTGTCTTTTTGACAGGGCGAAGTGCATTTTGCGGTACACTTGGCTTCATATTTTTTTTGATAAAAGTTCCCAATGTGCTATTGAAAATTTTCCTTTCGTTTCATGTTTGCTTTTCTCAAATTTACTTTCGCAAACATGATTAATATGCATTATTTCAACAAATATTTCCTTGTTTGATCAGCTTCAATTTCCTTTCAGAGAGATCACAGATGCCCAATTCTTTTTTTATATTCTGCTCATTTACATTTATAAACCATAATCAGTCGTACAACATCACAATTAAAACCACTTATTCATAGGGAAAAATGCAGCATGTTCAAAAAAATATTTTTGAGAAATAGTGGTCGTGCCGGGAACTTGGTCTAAACAAGTACCTTAAGATTCTAAAAAAACGTTTGCCACTCCCAAAAAAGGAGATATGTTATCAATTCATTTTAGCTCCCATTAAGACTGTCATATTAGAGGATTCTCTGTCAAGGTCATTGGTAACAAATAAACAGTTTTCCCAGAATTAACGATTTTTGTATTATATGTTTCAGTATACTCTTAAATTAAAATCTGGGTCAATTAATCCTTCAAAGTGCTCAATATGCTTATACATGTATCATAAAACTCTTTCACATTGTGAAAAAAAACGCAACAGAATTATATAATTTACAACTTCCCTAAAAAAAGGGATGCAGGTAACCATACCAGTAAGTTTGAAAGCCAGCAAAAGTAATATTTAAGGTTTAAAGAAACGTAATAAAAAAATCTCTCATCGTAGGATTACAGTAAAGCAAACAAAATATTTTTTTTATTTAGTTATAGGATCAAAGATAGCTAATGAGCGTTCAAAGTAGAATCTTTTTATTTTTGATGACCTTTTTTCACCAGATGATATATATAAATCATATCAATGTAAATCTGTATTTTTTATTATATCAAGTATTTTTTTTTTTTTTCATTCCAGTAAATTAATTTTTTTAACCTTTTATTTTCGATATGCTCGCGCCCCCCTTGAAGGCTTATCGCGCCCCAGGGGGGCGCGCCCCACAGTTTGAGAAACACTGTCTTAAAGTGTTGATACAATTCGCCAAAACGGGCAATAAGTCACCAGAAATTATGCCAACGTGACAGTATTTGTAATTCTTTGAATAATTAGTTTTGATCAATTAATTTTTATTAATTAAATTAAATTACCGTATTGTCATCCATAATAATTGTGTATTTACAATTTCTGCTCAATTGAGCTCTTTAAAACGTTTTGGATTAACGATTGAAAATTTGAGCAAGGTAAATATATAAAGTGTGAGCTAATAGGAATTGAATGGAAATAATTTTAAGAAACTCGTATGTTTTGTAATTGTTTCTAAATAAAATAATTTGTAGAGAAATATATATTTTAAGCAGGTTCTTAACACAGATTTTGTAATTAAAATTTTTTTTTCATAACCATCAGTTTTTAAGAATAATTAATTCTAATATTGAATACAGAGCTTTTGATAAATAATGGCAAAAATATTGTCCATTTTGATAATATTTCTCGTATATACATATATATATATATAGATATATATATACACAAAACTGTTGGATAAAAGAATGTGATAGATTAATACGTACAATGCGTCTCGGGATTTTTTTTTCTTTTTGCCTTTACGAAACAATTAGTAAAGTAGTAGTTAAGAAAATATATCATTATTTAATAGTTAATAAAATATTTTTTTTTCTTCTGAAATGTACCTTATTTAAAAAAAAACAAATAAATGACTCCTTTATGTTGCTTCATAGAAAGATCAATAAAAAAAAAATTAAATAACACGACTGTGGAAAAAATACAAAAGCGTATTTCATAACTCATTTTTTTAGGAAACAATATGACTTAAAATGTTGAGAAAAGGTAGGAATTAATGTTTAGATTCATAGTAGTTTTTGCCCATAGAAATGATTCCATATTTTTTAAAAGTGTTAGTGAACTGTTCAACATTTAAACAGACGCTCCATGTTAAGTATATGGTTGCATTTATTCCATTTACTTGCATTTCCATTTCTAACTACGTCTACAAATTTTTAGGTCTCTCTCATTATTTTAATTTTTTTTAAAAAAATCACATGTAACCATTTGAAGTAAGAGAAACAATAACATGTTAATTTTTATGTAGCAAAATAAAAAGTTATATGCGCAGCATTGTTAATAAAAATGTTTCTAATCTACAGAAAGAAGCATCAATTTCTGTACATTATCATTAATATTATCTTATATTTACTGCTGTTAATAACTATAAATTGATAGCAGGTTTCATTACTAACAACAAGGGCATTGGCTTATCTTAGTTGAAAATTTCCTCGCTTCTTCTTTGTATAGCACAACTGTAAATTCTTCAAAATGATGTATCTTTCTGAAAGTATATTAACTTGTAATACATCTTAATTAGTTATGCGATTCACCTTCTCAAGTCTTCCAACATGTTTTTTTCTCTAAAAAAAGAACTAATAAATTGAAATTTGTGAATACAGCAAAAAAGTTTAGGAAAAGTGCTTCTCGTGTCTTAGAATCCAAGAAGAATGTACTTAATTAAATTCTTCTGGAATAGTTTCTAGTTTTATTAATCAGAATAAACAATTTTTTTCGCTTAATATGATGATGAATTTACAGCAGTTGAAGTGAATGAAATGACTCCCCTTGAAAATCAAAACATACAGATTTTTTTCACACCTCTAACATGAATTTATGTTATCAGGTAATAAAAATAATAAAATAAAATAATCACACAATATAGCTACTTAGTAAAACATTTTTTTGATGAAATGTGAAAATCTTTCATTTTCAAATGCTTTCGTTTAACTATGTTATCTGCTAAATAAAGATTGTAGTAAAAGCAGAAAGGCAATGACTTTTCAAATAAAATTCTAAGAAATTTAATTAAAAAAATTTTGAAAAATTTCTAATAAAAGAAAATAATCTAGATTAAAAAAAAAATATCGGATTTACAAAATATTTATATTTGTAAGATAATTATAAAAGTATACTTGTAATGTAGCTGAAAACCTTTCTTTTGAAAATATATGTTCAAAACTTACATGATAAAACAACTGCATTTTGTTTTCAAATATTTTATATGTTATTGTAAGTAAAATGATTTAAACACGACATTACAATATAAATGAGTTCAGTTATTGGATTTCTTTCTTCATTTATATTTGATCGCCTATACTCTTGGTCCTCTCTAAATTTTCCAGGACTTTCTCCACAGATGTCATTGAAATTAAAAGCGATGTTATGTTTTCTATTGCCATTGATTGTAAAAAAAAAAAAAATTATACTCTGTGCTACAATATTAGAGCCAATATCCTTTTTTTATATCTATTAAAGCAAGAAAATACATTGTAAGGGCCAAACTAAGTTTACATCCTTCTTCTCGCTTTATATATCTTAAAATTGAATCTAAACATTGAAGTTTTTACACACAAATAAATTATATATATTATATAAATTTTAAGTCAGTTTGAAATATGTTAAGTTACATAAAGTACAAAGCAAATAATACAATACATTTAAGTAAACTATTTCTCAATTTGGCTTTAACTGTATTTTTTCTACCAACTTACATAAGACACTGTAAAATCCGGCGTATAATGCGCACCTATACTTTCTAGATGCAGTTTTAATTTTTAGGTATATTCACCGTACAACGCGCACCCTGTTTCTTACGAAGAAACCTGAAATGTTTGTGTGCATTGCTCTAATATTTTGAAGTCATTTATTCGAGGTATTATTCCATCTCTTTAGAAAAAATAGTGTATTTCTAGAACTTCAACCCTGTCTAAGTTCATAGGGAATGTCATTTTTTATATAAACAGTACTTTGATGTGTGTTGAAGTCTAATGTTTTTCTTTTCTCGTCTTTTTTATACGTTTTTTTATTCATTTTTAAAGCTCTCATTTTTATATCCTGGGTATAACGCGCACCCGTAAATATTTATCTTCTTTTTTGTCTTAAAAGTGCACGTTATATGCCGGATATTACGGTAAATATTCATATTTTAGACAAATTAATCATTCGTCCTATGCCCATTAAATTGTGTGTTGTGAAATTTTTAATCTAATCATTTTCTGTAACACAAATTATCAGCAAGTTAGAATTTTAAGTTCTTTTTACATGTATGTATACCATATTTTACCTCGATGCAATTTTAATTAGAATATATTTCTCAAAATATAGAATGTAAATATATATTCTAGAGTAAAAACAACGAGCATGCCTTTCGTGATACAGGTTGTATTTTCAACACAAAATATTTTAAAGAAAATGTTCCTTTGAAAACAAATATATTTAATACTTTACACTCTTATAAGTGAAAAGAAAATAATAACGAATATTTTACAGATTTTATAACTCAAAAGGTCTCTCATTCACATAAAATTTAAAACTATATTACGTTTATTCAATCGAAGAAATTGTTCCTCCTTTAAGTTTGAGACATTCAATGTTTTTCTAATAATTTGCTACTTACAAACAAGCAAAATACATTACATTTTGGAATTTGAAATAGAAAAAAGCACAGAGAAAACTAATTCAAAGTAAAACAACATTTAATTCATAAAAATAAAAATAATAATATTTGTCCTTTTGGGGCTGTAGTGAAAAATAAAAATGTGCAATAATATTTCTTCAAAAAACACAAGTAATTGAAAAATTGAGTATATGCTAAATTAAAATTAATTTTTCGGTACTTTTACGCAAGACTTATAGTTTTAAAAATTTACTTATACCAAAATTTAATTAAATAACAATTTTCTACTGAGTTTTAATCAAATAATCTAGTTTTTCTGTAAGGGAAAAAATTTATTAGATGCTTAAATCCATTCAAAAATCAAAGGCTAATAAAAAAAATGCATTAGAATATTCTATGAAGCGAGGAATAAAAAACAATATAACAAGAAAATAAGAGGCAAAAACAAATACACTTTAATCGGATAACCAAATCTCCTTCCACTTGTTTTTTTTAGTATTACTGAAAAAGGATATTCTCTTGCTGAATATCCAATAAAAATGCTTTGAATTTCGATAAAAAATGCAATAAATTACATCTAATTTTAAAGTGCATTTTTTTGCTCGATACTGTTACTATTTATTGTTGTTGTTGTTCAGCTTCACTGTGGAAATCGCTAGGTTTTTCAAATTGATAAAAGTAATCAAGTGTATATATTCAAAGTTTAAAAAAAAAGTCTATATGATAACTTTTTGTGGAAACTTATCCATGATAAAAGTTAAATATGATGCAACCTTTTCACAGTTATTCGAAATTACATTGCTATAAAAGACATTTGATTTGTAGTTTTTTTTATGAAAGATGAAATTAAATTAAAATTATATTTCCCATACTTAAAAAAACAGAAAACCTATAAAATAAAGTTATTTGCTTAAATTTTTTTTTTAAATAAACATATTACACAATATTTATGTGTGATGGCAATTTCAAAATTCGTGAATAGCTCATTCCTTCATTGTACAAGATTTACTTTTGTCAAAACTAAGATAGATATCAGGTGTTTTTAATTTTCTCTTACTATTATTGTCTCATTTTAAAACCCTGAGAGCCTATTTATATCTTAAATCTCTTTCCTTCCAGGACATGCTCGAAAGAGTAAAATGTCAAAAGTAAGACTATTGTTTATGGGACATATAACTAAAAATTTCCAATATAGCTTAGATTTTTCTGTGATCTTAATGAAAATACACTGCTAGCCACCGTAAATGCAACACCCTGAAGGAAGCATGCAAATAACGTGAAATTTACAACATACATTAGCGGAGGTGAGATATGCAAGTGATTAGAATTTCAGCGCAGACACACATCACACGCGCCTGTGGCGCCACCTCAAAGAACTATTTAAGGCTTGGAGATTTCGACGATTTCAAGTCCGGCAATTGTGTTTTTCTTGTGGTTTTTCAAAGAACGTTTACTTATGTCTCGTAGAAAACAGCGATCAGCTTTTGATCAAGTATCCGAGTTCGACAGAGGAAGGATAGTGGCCTACTGAAATTGTGGATTACCTTTCAGGAAAATCGGTAGTCGTGTTGGACGAAACCAAAAAACTGTAATGCGGATATGTGACCGTTGGATGCAAGAGGATACGACGGACCGACGTGGTCGATCGCATCCACCTCAGTCCACCACTTCACGTGAGGACAGGCAAATTGTGTGCATGGGAGTGACGGATCGCTCAGTCACATCACGAACCATAGCACAGCACATTGACTCTGTAACGCATCATTCAGAGTCTGCGCGTACCCTTCGACGCCGTTTACAGCAGAGTGGTCTGTCCGCAAGACGTCCATTGCTTGGTCTACACTTGGTGCAGAACCACAGACGTCTCTGCCGCCAATGGTGCTATGAAAGAAGGATGTGGGCGACAGAATGGAATGAAGATGTCTTTACTGACGAGTCACGCATCGGTCTGCAACACCACGATGGTGATATTCGAGTCTGGTGACACCTTGGAGAGAGGATGTTGAACAGCTACGTTATGCACCACCACACTGGCCCTGCACCGGGTTTTATGGTATGGGGTGGCATTGGATATCACTCTCGCATACTCTTCTAGTACGCATTTCCGGTACTTTAAACAGCCAGAGCTAGATCTCCGAAGTGTTAGAGCCAGTTGTCCTTCCTTACCTTCAGGGCTTGGCCTCAGCCATATTTCAACAGGATATCTAAGCGACACCCGTGGCACGCATTATCCAAAGGTTCAATCACCAGATTGAATTGCTTCCCTGGCTGGCTCGATCTCCGGATCTTTCGCCGATAGAAAACATGTGGTCCGTGGTTGCTGAACGATTAACCCAGATTATACCCCCAGCTGCCACACCAGATCAACTTTGGCAACATGTGGAAGCTGCTTGGTCTGCTGTACCCCAAGAACACATCCAAAGTCTCTTTGAATCAATGCCGAGGCGTGTGGCAGCGGTGATCTCCAACAATGGCGGCTACTCTGGCTACTGATTCTGGCAGGAACCACACTTCACAGGAGTCTATAAATTTAATCATTTGATACTTGGTCAACATGTTATCTACAAAAAAATTTTTGTTGTGCTATCTCTTGTCTTTCTTGGTGTTGAATTTACGGTGGCCAGCCGTGTATTTTGTTTTTAAATAATGAGCATCTCACCAAAGAATTTATTAATTCTATTCAAAGCTGTTTGAAGGCTAAGCACTTTCAACCTAATTTAAAACTTAACCAGTTTCTAACTGGGCATGGAAACTTTGAATCCTATTTAGAGCGCTTCAATTTGTCGCCTACAGATCAGTGTTCTTGCTCCCGTGACACAGTCCTGAATGCCAAGCATCTGATTCTTGCTTGTACTAAATTCGCCTCGGAAAGACGTACATTCATGAATTGCCTACAAAAGAACAATATATAGTGTGGCCTTCTCCTTTCTCTGCCTTTGTTCAAGGCAAATCATCTTTTGCATCGTTTTGTGCATACATTAATAGCATTTTTACCGTATTATTTAGATTGTAAATTTTGTGTGTTTGTTAACATTTTCCGTACATGTGTATATGTGTATGTGTGGGTATATGTATATATATATGTGTGTGTGTATCTATGTATATATATATATATGTTTCTGCATGTATGCCTATTTGTGTATGTGTGCTTTGTGTATTTGTATTTTGAAAATTTTTTGGGATCATGTGTTCTTATCTTCCTCATTGTATAATTTTAATTCTTGATTGTCTCCGCTTGCATGTGAGCAATCTTGCATTTATTTCTATATTTGTTGTATTTGTATCCACTTTTTACTCTCATTTTTGCCCCCTTTTGGTTCCCATTGTGCCTATGTCCTTCTACATGTAACTTCCTATCACTATTGTTTGAGTATTGGCTTAAGTTTGTAAGCCTAGTGTTACACTTGTTAGCACACAAGAAATCTACCTAGTCTCAAAAGAAAAAAAAACATTCTGTAGAAATTCAAAAATACTTCTTTTATTTAAAACATTTTTTTCTGTTTAATTTACCGTAAAATCAGGCGTACAGCGCGCACCGGTGTATAACACGCACCTATACTTTCAACTTGCATTTTTTAATTTTAAGGTTTATTCGCCGTATAACGCACACCCTCTTTTTTACGAAGTGACCTGCAATATATGTTAGCAGTGGTATTATGATTTAAGCTATTTGTTCTAAGTATTACCCCAAGATTTTGAAAAAATAGTTTATTTCTATGAAAACAACCTTTTTTTTTCTTAAGTTCATAAGATATGACATTTCCTTTAAATAAATAGTATTCCTTTCTTTATAGAAGTTTTTTTTTTATGTATAACTTTTTTTTTTTTTTATTTTTGAAACTATTATTTTTACACACGGCGTATAACGCGCACCCATAAAATTCGATCTTATTTTTTTATGTTAAAAGAGTGCGCGTTATACGCCACATTTTACGTTAAGTTGAAAATAATTTGTAAGATCTTATAACACATATAATTATGTTCCATTTTTAAAAAAGTATTTCTTAAATGTGTAAAATATATTTGCACATATATAAAACAATACAAAATATATCGTGAACCTATTTTTTTTTACTAAAATATTAAGATAGTTTCTTTAAAACATTATAAAACTTTGTGATTTTGATAATTTTTATTTTTTCTACTTTTTCAAACATAAAACTATTTTCTTAAAAACCATGTACTGCTTCGACTAAAAAAATATAGGCACATTATACATGCAAGTATCCTTTATATGAGTATGAAAATTTTTGAACCGTATAATGCAATAGTTTTTTTTAAACGTATACCTAAAGGAGAAAAAAATATGCTTTGGAGAAAAAGTGAAAAAACTAAACATTTGTAAGCGTTTGTTTATATTTTTGTCAAGTACTTTTTCTCATTTTAAGGTTATTTTGTCAACAAACACATAAGTGTTACACATTTTTAGACTGAGAAAAAAAGTGCAGTACTTTTTAATACTTAATTTGAAAAATCTATTTTTTTGAATGCGTGTGATGTCCTGGGGCCTTAATGACATTTAGTAATTCAATTTTGAGATTGATATACATTTATTTCGCCAAATATAATTTTTTTTTAAATCAAAAGACAATAAAACGTTAAAGCGAATTTACTTGGAGTTGTGGCGCCGTAATAATCAATTTCTAGCTTACCTGCCCAACGGAATATAATCTTAACTTTATCTCATTAACCCGCGGTCACTCGCGCCTGTTTTTGTTACCTTCGTTACTCGCGGGGTGTAGAGAACACCCCAAACTTGTAACACGTGTATTTAATTATGAAAAAAAAAAGTCATTATGATACATATTTATAAAGTACAAGATGTTTTTTTGTATTATACAAATAAAATTATTAAATTTATTGCATACAAATGAGACTAACATTAATTTAAACTAAACATACAAAATTTTCATTTTAAAACACATAATTTTATATTTTTCATAAACCCGTATATATATAAAACGTATATACCAGTAATAAATATACTTTATATTTATTGAGATATAATGATAGTAGAAAGTATAGAAAAATAATATTTTAATCATTTTCCAAACATTCGTTGCAGACTGTATACATATGCTCAACTTCTCGTGGGAGTTCTCAGCCCCCCAGATAAACTTTTGTGAAGGTCATTACATTCCAATCATTCGAGAAAGAAGAATTCCATCAGGCCTGAAGGCTCAATGACCTAAAATGTGCAGCTACAGAAAAAATTGTGGTTCTGTGCATTGCTTTTAGAATCGTGGGAGGATTTTTTTGTTGCTGAGGTGTACAGAACACCCCGCGCGAGTGATCGTGGGTTAAAAATAAAAACACTTCATTCTAAAATTAGAACTTATATAACTTGCATCACACAATTATCTGGACCAATCAGAAAGAGCATTTCACGCTGCTTCTGGCGTTTTTCATGTAAACCGCTCTATAGTTTGTGTCCTTGCTTTTATGTGTGGCATTACGATGCCTCTTGGGGAGATGAACTTAATAATCTGTAATCTAACGAAGAGAATGACACCCGAGTTATTATTTAGAAATTCTAAATTTCCCATCATAATACACTGTGAATTAGTTTCTGTTCAAGCTGCAGCAGCTCCCAGTGCATGTCTTTATATGTTCCATCCTTCTGATAATAAAGCTTTTGAGTGAAAACAGGTCATATATAATAACAGGATATAATATATATATATATATATTCGTAGTACGACCCCAAAATTCCGGAACTGTGGCTATTGCTGACGGCGAATGCAAAAGTCTAAAGTTAAACCACTTGGAATTGATTCTTCCAGCCCTCCCCCACTTGGCCAGGTTGTTTTAGTTAATGGCATGTGATCCAACTGCACCCACAGTTGTTATCTTCCGAAACTCATTAACTTTGCTCCGCAATGTAAGAAAGACGACTTTTGTTGAAGAGCATTGAAAATTTAATTCTGCCAGCGCTTATGTAAAAGACCAATGGAGACTTTGGAAATGCTAAGTAAGGTGTATTCTGAATCTACAATGGCGAGATCCAAGATTCACTAGTGCAGCGTTTCTCAAACTGTGGGGCGCGCCACCCTTGAGGGGCGTGATAACTCTACAAGGGGGAGCGAGCATATTGAAAAGTTTAAAACTAAAGATTATTCAAAACATTACTAATTTAATGAAAGTAAGCAAACAAAATACTTTCTGACATAATAAAATATAAAATACACATTTACACTGATATAGTACACTTATAAATGTATCTGTACTGTACAATGTATTTTATTATTAATTTAACAATACTAAGTTAAGAACAAGTTTGATAATTACCAGTGACCCCATGGGCTTGTATTAACACTTATGTTGATGATTTTTTTGTCCGGCTTATAATTAATTCCTTAACTGCCGATTAAAAGTTACGCGGTTCGGTCCCAAATGCCATGATTTTCCACGTAGACGCGCGTATTTTGATGTTTTTTGCGGGGAGGAAAAAAGGAATAAATAAACAAAATCCTCTAAAATAAGTCAATCCTTTGCAAAGACCGTCAAGGTCCTTTTATTGCATTCCAAAGCCTTCGGAATAATTTTATGGATAGTAGTGCACAAAAAAGATCGTATTTCGGAAAGACGTATATATACGTCCAGAAGATTAATGCTTTGGCTGAGCGAGACCTTTATATACGTCGGTAGCACATAAGAGGTTAAAGTCATACTGTAGCTTTAGTATAAAAGTTTTGTATTATTGAATTCAATGCAATGTTTTTTGTATGAAGGGGGCGATGAAAATGATGATTGAATATTGGGTCGCGAGTATTGAAAGTTTGAGAAACACTGCACTAGTGTCATCGGTATTTTAAAGAGAGCCGAGAATCCATCAGAGACAATGAACTTGTTGAACTACCTTCGACTTCAAGAATCACGGAAAATGTTGCGTTGGTGTCTGAATGTGTTGGAAAAGATCTTCTCCAAACACTTGCACAAATCCTTGAAGCTAAAAACTTCTCGAGGACGTCCTTTGTGGGAATCCATTTGTCATAAATGGCCTTAGTTCTGGTAAAGTGACGATTGGTATCTTCTGAATGACAATGCGCCATCATATCGATCCCACAATTGGTAAAACAGTTCTTAGCGCCAAAACTCACACTAAAATGCTTCCCCACACCCTTAATTACCAGAATTAGCCCCGTGGTTTTTTTTAAATGTTTACCTTCAAAGAAAAATATTTACGAGGACGCCATTTTGTGCCATCAAATGAAGCGTAAGCAGCATCGCAAGAGGCCTTACGGAAGGTTGGAAAAAATTGATTAGCGAAGTATGCTTTCTTAAGCTATACGAAAGCTGACAAAAGTGTATCGTCGCCCAAGGGGAAATCCTTTGAAGGTGGATGTGCTTCGGGGCTGTGAACTATTCAGAGTATGGTTTCCTACACCTTGGTCCCAAACTTTTGGATCATACTACATGTGTTTGTAATAATTCTCATTAATTTCATTTAATCTACTTTTTAATTTGTAATGGTCCTCATTTACCATTCAGGTCTCTCACGTAAATACAGCTAAACGCCTAACGCGAACAATAGTATCAGTATCTGTCAACAGCCCAGCGTTTTAACGTAAGCTTATGTGAGCTTATATCGTACGACACCTTTACACCAATTTCAAGCTCTGTCCACGGAAATAACGCTCATTGAATGAATTCTGTTTGCCATTCATACCATGTTTGTATTTAAATGTATAATAAATAGGAGTATATGTCAACAAGCAGACTGCCTTGTCAATAACAGCAATGCAACATCAACAACCTAAATATAATCATCATTAACCCGCGATCACTCGCGCAGGGTGTTCTGTACACCCCAGCAATAAGAAAATCCTCCCAGGATTCTAAAAAGAATGCACAGAACCACGATTTTTTCTGTAGTTGCACATTTCAGATCATTGAACCTTCAGGGCTGATGCAATCCCTCTTTCTCGAATGATTGGAATGTAATGACCTTCAAGAGTTTATCTGGGGGGCTTAGAACTCCCGCGAGAAGTTGAGCATTTGTATACAGTCTGCTCTGAATGTTTGGAAAATGATTAAAATATTATTTTTCTACTTTCTACTATCATTATCTCATTAATTATAAAGTATATTTGTTACTGGTATATACGTTTTACTGGTTTATGAAAAAATATAAATTATGTGTTTTAAAATAAAAATTTTGTATGTTTAGTATAAATTAATGTTAGTCTCATTTGTATGCAATAAATTTAATAATTTTATTTGTATAATACAAAAAACATCTCGTACTTCATAAATATGTATCATAATGACTCAATTTTATTTTCATAATTAAATACACGTGTTAAAAGTTTGGGGTGTTCTCTACACCCCGTGAGTAACGACGGTAGCAAAAACAGGCGCGAGTGACCGCGGGTTAAAGAAGGCATTAGCAATGACCCTGATATCGTTATATATATATATATATATATATATATATATATATATCAGTTTTGAAAAGTTTAGTTTAAAAATTAAGTAAGTAATAAATAAAAATAGAGTGAACTCTTTACCATCGCGTAAGGATTTGTGGGTAAATAAGCCTATTTAAAGGTGGAGTGAGCGCTGACGTAGGAAAACGCATACTCGAAAAGGTTTAGCTGGTGATTCCTCGCCGAAGTGTTGTTAATTGTTCTACTCGGTTGCACATCAAAGGGCCGCCATGTTGGATTTTATGTTATTGAATCAAAATAAAGAAGTAATTTAAAGATGATGTCTTCCTCATTTCACCAGCAGGCCTGCGGCCTGACATATATATGTGTGTGTGTGCGTGTGAGTGAGTGTGTGTATATATATTCGTATTGTATTATAAGTAGACCATGGTAGTCTGCTGTCTTTTGTGTTAGAGCCCTAGTGCCACTCAAGATCCGACATGTAGATAGACTGATGCATGTTAAATCTATCGAGGCTCTAATTCTTTCCATTGGCGTGGTGTTAATGTTCAAGATTCAGTTCCAGCTCAGATGTCATGCTCTCCACTTGACCATGATTCAAAGTTAAGAGGTCTGTCACCCATAACCCTGGTGTTACTTCACAATACGATATAAACAATAGCTCACGCGATAAATAAGTGAAACAAAACGATCATTCTTTCACAACACGTTTCGTGTTAAGCTAATACCGCGGAATTATTTTCTCAACTTACATCCTACATTAGAATCATTTCACAGCGTGATAAAAAGAAACCCATATTTTCTCGAAATCAAAACTTTAGAACAACACTTCTGAGATTCTATTTTGAAAAACCAATCTTTGGTGTGAGTATTTCAAAATAAAAGAAATACCGAGGGAACCTAATAAAGAGCAAACGGTGAAGACAAATCATAGAAACCTAATCCTCGTGCATCGCTCATCCGACACTAGTCTCTTGTGAGAATTTTTTCCAAATTATTTACTGTTGAAAACTCTTTTTTTCCTCCTTAAATCAAGAAAAGAAAAAATGTATCTCCAAAGAAGGATATCTTTAAAAAGAAGATTCTCATTGGAGAAATGAAATCTCTTGGCTTCGGCAGAGAGATTATTGCGTGATCCCTCTAAACTTGTCGAATGGAAAAAAATATTACATTTTCAGTCTTGGCATCAATATGAGATTTCTACATTGACTTTTGGGAAGAGATTTTATTTCAAAATATCTATCTTAATTGTGTTTTTTAAATGTTAGTATGCTCAAATTACGGAAATTCGGTACTATTTTATAGGAAAACTGGACAAAATGTTTAAAATCACATTAAATAATTATTTGTTTTCTGTTAAATGCCGAATAAAATTTGATACTATATGTCAAAATAATGAATGTACTACAAGCAGAAATTTTAAATAAACATTTTAGGAAACACCATTTCAGAAAATACAGTTTGGATGCTTCAACATTCTTGTTATAAATCTGTAACTGGCTGTACAAGAAGCAGAAGAGCCCTCTAGCGATCACCAATGTTTAGCAGAGACCAGGTGAGGAAAGAATTCGGTCGCTATGAAAATTCGCGTATGTTCTTTGCCCATTATATTTGTTTCAATAAGTAGTCTGTGTGACCTAACTTAAACTAATAAATAATTGTTACACTAAAGCTTATTTCGTTGGACAAAGCCCGAATTCACCATTCTTAGTTTACTCATAAAAGTACAAGGATTTAAAAGAAAGTTGTTAATAGAAACTTTGAAGGAATTCAAAAAATTCCACATTTTTAATAAATACACTTTCAAAAGTAAAACAGTACTATATAAGCGTTAGTTCAGTGCTTCTCAAATTTTCAATATGTGTGACCCAATATCAATCACAATTTTAATCGCGCCTCCCTCCATACAAATACAATGTATTGGATCCAGTTCTATAATTTGACGCTAAATCTACAATATGACTTTAACCTCTTAAGTGCCGCCGGCGTATATAAACATTGCGCTCATCCAAAGTATTAATTGCCCGGGACGTATACATACGTTTTTGAGAAGCAAGATTTTTTCTGTGTACTGCTATCCATAAAATTGTTCCGAAGTCTTTGAAATACAATGTAAGGATCTTGACGGCGTGTGTGCGGAGAACTTACTCCCACCTCAATACATTCAATACATTACATTCGTGCGACTACATGGAAAACGGTGGTATTGGGAGGACTCGAGTAACTTTTAATCGGCAGTTAAAGGATTAATTATAAACCGTACAAATTATCAAGATAAGTGTTAATTTTTGTATATAATTTTATATATGACAAGCTCATGGTGCCACTGGTAATTATTAAAGATCAGACATGAATGGGAAATATCACGAGTGCCAGTAACCTAATTAAACAAAAAGTTTGATATAACTGCCAGAAACGTTGAGACAGAACGCTCGCAAAATAAAAATATCCCTATTGAAAAAAAACAATCCCTATTGAATAAAAACAATCCCTATTCAAATAAATAATCCCTATTAGAAACTGATATTGTTCACCATTTTATTGGTTTTAATTTTATTTTCGCGGAATCCTAATTATTTTCTTAATAAAAGTAGCTTAATTTATTCCTTATTACATTAGCTATTATTCCTTATTACATTAGCTTTCTGGAATTGAAAGTTTCGTCAAAATTGGTCGAGCCGTTTCAGAAATTAGCGAGAACAAACAGATAAGAGAGACACATAGACAGACAGACAAAAATTTTAAAAATTAATTTTTTCATATAAGAATCGTGTATACTTTTAAATGCATTTAGTAAAAAGCTGTTCATTTCAAATTACAAACAGATACTTCATTTATATATATATATATATATATATATATATATATATATATATATATATATATATATATATACAGATAGCTATAGAACCTAAGTATAAATTATTCAAGATAGGAAATATTAGGTACAGTAGTACAATAACAAACTCCTGGCCTTAGGAACCTAGATTGCAGGTTTAAACAAGTTTTAGGGCTAGCCAACTTTCAACTGTAATTTGCCTAAACCACTAAGCCAAAGGGAAAGGAAAGCATAATATTAAAAGAAATTTAAATATTACAAATAAAATCACTTTACTAATAAAATATAACGATAAAATTATAGCCTACTAGTATTCACAGTATATATTTAAATTCGATGCAAAAAATAAAATAAGTAAGACTTACTCCGTGAGTGTATCACAGGTTATTTTTCCCGCCAAATACAACAGAGGAAAACAGTACCGCATAAAGTTAAAAATAATTATGATAGAATAATATAACGTCTATATATATATATATATATATATATATATATATATATATATATATATATGTATGTATATGTACGTTTAAAAATCATAAATATATATTGATATAAATATTGAGGAAAATAAATGAATACAAAAATGTAAGACATTATTAATTTATTAAACATGTGGCGAAATCTATTGAATAATTTCCACAAAACAAAAACAAAAACTTGACGCCTTCAATATGTTACACCAATTTTCATATCTTTAATTTCAAAGAAATCAGTGTTAGTAAAAAGGCACTCACGTCCTCTTTGTACCCTACATTTTATTCTGAACTCTTACAACAAAAATATTCATGCCAACACAGGTAGTATGACATCAGTGAAATCAAAAACATTACTTCAGTTATTATCCTACAGTTCCAAAAAGTTTTATCTGGCAAATCGAATAAGGTCACTTTTCAGATACTTTTGTGCAGACACGAACAAAAAAGGAAAAAGGGGACATCTTGGAGATGGACTTTTTCCTCTTTTCTTCTCATGTATCATCATCAAGTAGAGTTTTCGGATATATTTGGCGATTTAAAGATAGCCAGAATAAATTCCAAAGGATTTGTGTCTTCGAAAATCCTGGACAATTTAAAATAAAGCATTTTCAGCTAAATTTGCTCAAAGAAAGATACAACAAATGGCATCTAACAACTTTAGAATAATATAACCTGCAATAAATATATATTAAGGTATCCGACTACGTTCGAAACCATGATTTTAAAAAAAGCGATAAATGGATAATTTTCATGATATTTAGTGTCTCTTAGATTAGACTAGTTGTATAAAACTGTTTTAAGGACATTTTGGCAAAAAAAAAATTATTTAAATGCAATATTTTAGCAAAAATATTTTACTTAGAATAATTTTTTTTTCAAAATGTTTTCTTTTAGTGAAAAATGCTGCTATTATAATAATATTTTGCTTGTGTATAGCTCAGACCTCTTTACAGAGGCTCAACTATGATTTTTGAAAAATTCATTTTATTTTCATAGTTACAACCCATTGAAATAATTATCGGAGTTTTTTTCTTAAAATTGTTCCCCTCTGTTTTCGTAAAATATGGATAAACTCACTTCTTAGTTATATATTTCAAACACACACACACAACACAAATTCTAGTTGAGCCTCTGTAGAGAGGTCTGAGCTATACACAGGCAAAATAGTATTGTAATAGAAGCACTTTTCACAAAAGGAGAACATTTTGAAAAAAAAAATATTATAAGTTAATTTTTTGCCAAATTATTGTATTTAAATAATTTTTTGTCAAAATGTCCTTAAAACAATTTTATATATGTATTCTAATTTAAGTTACACTAAATATCATGAAAATTATTCATTTATGCCCTTTTGCAAAATCACGGTTCCGAACCTAGTCTGGATACCTTAAAGATAAAGATGTTTTAATTCTATTGACATCTTAAAATATGTGACAGTTATGCACGTTATATGTACATTTTGGTCATAATAAAGGTGTAAGTGTTTAAGAAAAAACTAACTTTTTGTAAATAATATCAAAACTCATACAACGTTAAATCATTGATTGTTAACTTAAGCTGAACTCAGATGTTTAAGAGGTATAATTGACTGCCATCTCGTATTTTACAACCCCGATCAAGTAATATAAACGACTAATGTAGTTTTGTCTCATTTTCGATGCTTCCACACCTCTCCAAAGTGAGGAATTGGACTTAACAGATAAATTAAGCATCAGCTCTTTCATACGGGTAATCATTTGCTGTATCAAGCATCTGGCTCTTGACACTGGAATATAGACAACATAGTACTGAAAATGAACGATAAAACTTTATTGTTGCTTTTTTACAGTCGTTATTTTTTCTTTGAAAATATTCTATGGTTTTACTTAATAGCTTACATATTCAATTATAAAGTAAACATTCATAACTTAAAGAATAAATTTAATTTCCTATCAAATCTAATATAGTTACTTATCCTCTACTATAGAGGCAGAAATTAGAAGAATATTTAAGGTATCCGACTACCCTAAAATTATGATTTTTTTTTAAAAAATGACAGATTTTATGATTTTATATTATAGGCCATCTAATTAGCATTAAAAAATACAAAATGATTTATTTTCTATTCACAAGAACGAAAACTACAAGCGTGTTAGTTAACCCTTTATCTACCGACGGTACTTATTAAGTCCACTCACTTTAAAATTACAAGGAACAACCATTTTTACGAATATTCTGACGATGCTTAGCAGAGGAATATTCTTTAAAACCACTCTTCCAAGATATATGGCAGCAGGATTCTATGATGAGTATTTTAGCGGGAAGGCGAATAGTTTTATAGCAGAAATTGCGTTTTCAGCTGACGGTGCTTTCAGCGAATTGCGAAGATTGTCATTTTTGTTCCGAAAAATTAGTTATGTCAAAATAAGTGTCTTATTTTTTTTTTCTATGTTAATGAATACCTTAGAAAACTATTTGACTATTTATTTTAAGTGAACATTGTATATAATTAATCTTGCAGTTTATTATCTTTAATTAATTAATTAGCTCTAACTAATTATATTTCCCAAAGTTGAGTATTTTGTTTATGTATATCTCTTATTTTTCAATGTATGATTCAAAAAAAATTTTGCAGGAAAAACTGCAGTAAATCATAATTGTGGTAGATAAAGGGTTAAAGCAGATGTTATAGCTTTACATAAGATGTTAATATTTTATAAAATGCGTTTTCCTCGAAATGTATTTTTTTTCCTAAAAATCAAACAGGCAGCGATTGTTCAAAAAGTTTTTAAAATAATTTGATAAAATTTCTTGTGTATATTCTTTATAACAGTAAAAGTGTTTTAACTTTCGGATTTATCAATCACAGTTTTATTACAAAACTTGCAGTTGTTTTTGTGAATATAATCAATAAATTTGTAAGCAATTTTATATAATAACTAAGATAAAGGGCTCTAGTTTTTGTAAAATTAATATATCTCTTATCCTGGAAGTCAATTCAAAAATGAATATCATATTAACACAACAGAATTGAAAAACTCAAAATTTGTTTATAAGCCTTTGGTACAGAATGTGCCCCGTTTATAATTAATTTTTGCCGATTTTTACCCATTTTAGTAGCAATGATTTATTTTCTCTTTAATTTGTAGCCTTTTTTTTTCTTAAAATGTTCTAAATAAATCTAAAAACCACAAGAAAATCCCAATAGTTACTATTCTTATAAAAGAAAGTTGTCACAAGTAGTCGGATTCATTAAGTTAAATAAAATATTCAAAAACAGATATTGAAATTTAAATACATTGCTGACTTTGGACAGCTCTTATAATAAAATAACTTTTATAAAATATTTAATAATTCTAAAATATTAGATTTGAGTAAAGCTGATTAACATCTCACTATAAATCAACACGATGAAAGGGATACATGAGCTGGAACCACCTCTCAGAATCTACCACACCTTGATAACTGGAGGACTTTGATCTTAGATAAATTTAATGTGCGTCAACTCCTTTACTCGGTGGGTCTTCAGAGACACCAGGACTTGAACTTGTGACACGCAAGACACGAGTCTGGAATTATATCCATTGCGTTCCACTGCCGAGTTATAAGAATTAAGAATAAGTTGTTATAAAAATTCATTACATAAGTTGTAATCCAAATGATTTCTCTCAGTTTGACCTTACAATAGTATAAACTTTTTACACAAAATTTATCTAAAATGTAATATAAACACTTAATCAATATTCAATTAAAAAGTTACATTATTATTAGCAACCTAATGTATTTCCACAAAGGTTAGGAATATCAAATATAAACACATTAAACCTCAAGAAGGCTTAACTTTAATAATATAGTCATTAATCATCATTTGTCCACGATGTCCGAAACCCAATCATGACAGAGATGACTTTGCTTTGAAATTGAAAGTACCCTTCATCAATGGAGGCTTGTAATTATGAGAATTCAGTTGATGGTGTATTTTGATTGATACATCAAGGACATTAAAGACTCGGTCATAAATCACGATCAAAAACCATTAATTTAATAAAAATATGCATATTTAGTAGATCATTTTTAGTCATTTTTTATTAATATGTATCGTAGGAAATATGATTGGATTTGTATAACTAATGGGAATTTCAGCTAATGTATAAATATAGTTCACTTCATTTGTTATGTCATAATTTGTATTTGGATGTATAAATGCATTACACATCAAATACAAATTATTTACACTATTTACACAAAATCCGTTACAAATATTTTAGAAAGGATCCAATTAAATAAAATGAACTATATTTATACCTAATTCCGTACTATGAATTTGAATTTACAAGAATTCTGAACTTCCCATTAGTTAAATGTAATGTAATACATTTACCGTAAAATCCGAGCAACGGTATAGCGCACCGTGTATAACGCACACCTATACTTTCAAACAGCAATTTCTAATTTTGAGGTATATTCGCCGTATAACACGCACCTCCTTTCTTATGAAAGAACCTGCAATGTACATTAGTAATGCTACTATGTTTTAAAGCCATTTGTTCGAGGTATTATATAAGAATTTTGAAGAAGTAGTATATTTTAGAAAAACACTTTTAACTTCATAATGTATGACATTTCTTTTAAATAAACAGTATTCCGATCTTAGTAGAAGTCTAAGTTTTTTTATATGCACATCTCTTTTTTTTTATTTTGGAAGCTATCATTTTTATACTCGGCGTATAACGCGCACCTGTTATTTTGATCTTATTTTTGAGTTAAAAGAGCGTTTATACGCCGGATTTTACGGTATATTACTCTATGTTATATTTATTGTAATTTTCTCAAGCAATGTCGTCCCTTACGTTATAATGGCAGTTCAATGAGAACTTGACAAAATCTTATTGCTAGAGACACTTTGACACAATTTTTGCGAACCAATTTAGTGAGTTCGGGACCCTACGTATTCTTCTATAAATTAGTGGATAAATCCATAATTTCACGATCTATAAGCAAGTCGATCTTTCTCGAAGTATCCACCGGGTCTATAAATTGAGCGATTCTCCCCGAAACGAGTCAGTCTTTTTTCAACCAGTGATTAGTCAGTATTGTTTTGATCTATGCGATTAGTAAACTTGCCCTGACCGTTATAACTAATTAGTTCGGCTGTGCTTGTGAATATTCATTTACATACCTGAATTTGGACACTGATAATTGTGTCTGAGTGTTGTTGAAGTTGTGAAGACCTTCAGAGATTTATCCTGTGAATATTGTGCAGCACCCTGTATTTCAAGGATTGGATTTTCGGCAATAAATTATCATCATTCTTAAAGAATAGACTTGTTCCTTGCGACTGATTTGCATAAAATTATCGAACCCCGATCAACGTAACAATATTAATTTTCCTAAATAAGCAAAATAGAATCTACTACAGGTCACTAATAGAACTACAGGTCAGTAAAAAGATTAATTAAAAAATAAATTATGTAACTATATATCTCCCTATATAAAAAAATGTTTTCGTGATGATGTAATAAATTTATTTATTTATCTCACACCGAGAAAAACAATAAACAGGCAGTAAGTTCCTGGATTTAATATTATGGTTATAAATTTCTATGCTACATTATCCGCTTGAACATCCATAACCCTACCATCAGGGAATACCACCCGATAAAACTGCATTTGAAACTACGCTGTATCTTCATGATATTAGGTAACTTATGTATTACTTACGGACTATGCATTGGCACAAGATTGGTAGTGAAAAATATTCAGAAGAATACATTGCATTTTATAAGTACGTAAAAAAAGGCAAAATTGTATATATACCAAGGATCACGTTGGATACTGGAGGTGACTTGGATATGTCATTTTTACAGAAACATACACAGTTCCTTGCAGGACTGGAATTTGCCATAACTATTAATAAATCATAGCTGTAGAGTTTTGAAAAAGTTAGGGTTTATGTGAAACATTGAAATAAACAATATTCCTTCAAGGGCAATTGTATGTGGGTTTATCGAAGTGCAGAAGTACAGTCGGAATAAAAATTCATTGCAATTAAGAGGAGAAGGTGATTGGGAACATTGTTTTAAAAAGAACTAAATTGAGTACAAATTAAAATGCGGAGAAAAAGATTTAAAATTCATTTTTTTCCTGTTTACAATATATTGATAAAAATAGAACTAAATATACATGAAAATTACAGTTTTACAATTTGAGCATTGAGTCTGAATAGTTGTATAATTTGTAAAAGGGGGGGGGGGCGTCATTAAGTGGACAGAAAGTAACCCTTCCCTAGTAGTTTTATAAAAAATGTTTTATCTCATTTCTGGTATTCCCGAAAATACAAATCGAACTAGATCGAAATCTATTACTCTCAAAGCTAAACTAGCTTAATCTAAATCTGCCTGCCAGACATCTCTAAAACACATTCTTGACTGTCAGGGACTTTCAAAACAAGATCTTTATGAAGACCCTCTAATGGTGTTGGACTTTTTGAGAGTGATTGAGATTGTGGACTTGATCTAGCATGGCTAGACTTTGAGATGAGCAACAAAACAACAACACAAGTCTATATTTACGTAACAGGTGCAACACACATTTTTTTTTTTCTTTTAATTTACAATCAGGTAAACATATTTTAAGCGATTGTAGTATTGTTATGAGAATATTAGAATCCTCTTTAAAACATATGTAAAAATGATATCTTAAACTATCCTAGAATAAAGACTATTTTGTCGGGATAATACGTAATAAACAGAAAGTTAATGGCGTGGTTTACAGAAAAATACAGGTGGTGTACTATGGTTACAAACTTTAAGGACAAATAGTTAACACTTAGGCGATGAGAAATCACATAGGAAAAAATGAGTTGGAACACTTTCCTGGAGTGGTAGTGACGACACAAACCACACGAGGGTAAAAAACAAGTATACGGAAGAAACTATGTTTATTATTCTTAGTACAGTAAAAATGCTGTGGGAAGTTTTGGGCTGGTGTGCGTGATAGATAGCTCTACGTATACCGAAGCACCAGATGACAATGCATGCGCATGCTCGTTTTTTGCTGTCACACTCGCTATAAAACATGATTTTGCCGGTCGGGAAAGTGGTAGTAGGATAGAACGTTACACCAATGCTGAGCTCGTTGATATACATTTGGCATACGGGGCCGCTGATTGCCACGTATGAACCGCACAGCGGTTGTACTCCCAATGTTACCTCAGGAGACAAATTCTTACCCACGCCGTCTTTGCACACTTGTATCAGAAATTGTCCGACAGCGAAGAGTAAGAACGCCAACCAACGTGGAGATTGCGCTTAATCTGATACAGAAAAATTCAGGTAGCAATATGTGGGCTACCTTCAGTTATTTGGCGATTTCCCATATGACGTATGGCGTATCCTGCATACTAACGACAAGCCCCTTTATCACCACCGTTGTCCCTTTAATGTCCATTTTTCTTAATTTGTTTCTGTACTAAGGATAACAAACATGTTTTCTTATGTTATTGAGCTTTGTCTCGTCACTACCATGCCAGGAAAGCGTTTCTGACCATCCATTCGTATGCGATTTGCCGTAGTCTAAGTTTACTCGCAATCTGTCATGAAAATTTGTCATCTCTGTACTAATACACACCCTGCGTAGTAAATTTAAAAAATGTCAGTTAAATTATAATTCTTCTGGGCGATATGTCTGACGTATTATTTACATAGGAGTATACGAGTGTCCATGCACACCTGTAAGCATAAACGTTAGAGTGAAATTGTAATTTTTTCTTAGTACATCGATTCAAGCAAACATAAGTTAAATACCGGAAGGAAAAATTTTCCTTAAGTTCTTTGAAAATTTCAAAAGAGCAAACTATAGTTATACGACATTATAATGAAATGTTTTGCACTTCTGTGTCAAAAAGATAATGCGTTTAATAACGCGTAAAGGAAAATAGCAATATAATATTAGTATTTGTCTTTGCTTTTTCGAAAGTGTTTGAAAAAATATGTTTTCAGCAGATATAATTATTCAATATAAAAAATTGTATCTCTTTAGATATAGATAAATTATAAGAAACTAGACGCATTAAGCATTATCAAGTTAATTCATTGACTAAAAGTTTGCCTTTTTAAACTATCCGACTACTTGCGACATTTTTTTTTTGTTAAAAAAAGGAAATGGAGA
>BMAV01021366.1:0-231276 GCA_019973955.1 Trichonephila inaurata madagascariensis | reverse complement strand
TTTTCCAAAAAAATTATCAAATCTTAAAAAGGGTTGTTAAATTTTATTTAAACAAAAATATCAATTTTTAAAAAACATTTACAAAACAGTATTAAATGTCATCAACTCAAACAAACAAAATAATACAGTAAAAAAAATTAAAAGAAAATCATTTCCTAAATCACAGATTTCATACCTAATAAAAGTCAAATTATGCAGAATTTCTCATTAGGTTTACGACATAATAACTTAAATTTTTAAACACCTAATGAAAAGGCAATTAAAAGTAAGCAAAAAAATTTTAAATACACATTTTTTTCTTAAAAGTTTCTCTGCGAATTTTATATATACTCTTAATTTGAACACAATCAAAATTAATTTAATCAAATTAATGCTTTTTTATTCTTTTTCAGATACAATACATTTATAAAAGTAAGATGTGAAAAGGTCTGTCCCTAAACTCAAACTCAGTGGCGCAACAGCCCATGAGGGCCTGTGGCCATCCCAGTATACATGCCTATTGGGCGCTAAGGTGCAACAGCAAATGTCCCTATCAGTGTTGAAGTGTTATCCCCAGTGTTGAAGTCCCCAAGCAAGCTTGGTACTCATTTATCGATCCACTGCAGTAGAGATGAAAGGTTGAGTCGAACTTGCCCAGCCCGGGAATAGAACCTGGGCCTGTGAAGTGGCAGCGCGATACGCAACCACTCGACCACAAGGTTGAGTCGAACTTGCCCAGCCCGGGAATAGAACCTGGGCCTGTGAAGTGGCAGCGCGATACGCAACCACTCGACCACCAAGCCCTCAAGGTCTTCCCTTGTTTACGAATAAATTAACAGTAAAAGCTAGTCTTTTAATACATTATTAATGAGAAATTAATCCCTAAAGAAATAACAAGAGTTTCAGTTGTGTGAGCTGAAACTCTTCTACAACATATAAAATTTTTAAGACCTAGATATATTTTAGTTTCTCATTATTCCATATTAGAATGCTTCATAAAAATCAGTTCACAAAAAAAAATAATAAATAACGAAATTGCCCTTTTCTCTCTTAAATCATGCAATTAAAATTCTACAAGAAAAATTTACTTTACAGCTTCACAAAAAATGTACATAATAAAAATACCCACAAAAAAGAAATTTCATAAAAAGTTTGATCTTAAAACTTTTTTTTGAAGGAGGGTGTCCCCAAAATCTGAAAACACCTCTCAATTACTTTACTTAGCCCAGTAGAACATATTTGGTGAGATTGTGATGTAAAAAAGAAAACATGACAAACACAAAATGTAAAGTAAAAAAATAATCACATAAGAATGGAGGAATATCTAATCATAATAAATCTATATCAAGACGCTTAAAAGTTGTTGTGGACACTAAAAGATATCCCACTAAGTAATAATTAAGAAAGAAATACAATATTTAAAGCTAAGTTGAGATTTTTGTAAAGTATACGAAGACTTTTGTGGCGTAATTTTTGGTAGCTTTTTGATTATTAATTTTTTTAAAAAAATACTTATGCTATTTTTAAAAAATTATTTATGTCATTCTATTAAGAACAAGTTGCAGATATCATAAAAAAATTACAATTACAATATATTAATTTTTATTATTCGAAAACATTAAATTTTTATTGGAAATTGCAAGTATACGAACACTTGTGTGGCCCACTGTAGGAACTAGAAAGCAAAAACAGGAGACTGCATTACATTTGTAGGTTATATACAAAACTATTCATAATATTTTTGAGAAATTTTATATGGTATGGGTCCATATTAAATGTGTGAACCACATCTCAAGAGTTTTGAAATTTCAGATCTTAAAAAAACTGGCAGTTATAAAATCCCCTACTATACAATCAACTTTCAGAATTTACATAAAACAAATCAGAATACAGAAATTATGTAACTTATAGAAAAAGTTTTGAATAAAAGAAAATACAAATGGCAATGTTCAATGTAACTATTTTTTGTAAAATATCTCAATACACTTTTTTTCGTGTCCCAAAAATGCAATAAATCTTTGTTTAACATTTGTTCATCATAACTGTAAAATCACATATTAAATACTAAAGTTTAACGATTAAAAATTCGAACAAGATATATTTATAAATAAAGTATATAGGGAGAGAGTGAACTAAGAGTAGGAATTGAAAAACAATTTCTACACAAAATGGAAGATTGAAACTATTATTTTTTCGGAACCACAAATTAGAACCAAATTTTTTGAATTGGTATTTATTTCCTTGGCTTTTAATTATCAGTAATTTAAGTACATTGCGAAGAAATAGATTCATAGAGATATATTTTTTTAGAATCTAAGTACGCGAGTAGTATATGTTTGTATAATTAATTAGAAAAACGTTTCTGGAATGAGTCAGTTATGAAAGAAAGAAAACAAATTAAGAAGGATTAATTTCAGTAAATTTCAGCTAATTGATTAATTTTATTTTTAACAAAGTTTCTTCCGCAAATATTATATATAAAAATGATTAATATGTCAAATAAATACCCTTATTTAGCATAAAAAATAAATTAGTAGAGATTGATTATATTAAGTAATCAATTATATAGAGAAACCGAAGAGACCATCTTAAATAGTAAGGAAGGTTGATAGAATAAAAAAGGATATTAAATAAAACAAAATTGATGCAAATATCATGGATCAAAAAGCAGTCATTTAAATTTACAATAAAATACTTATTTATATAAATCTCTTATAATCGTAAAAAAAAAATACGGCGTATAACGCGCACTTTTAACACAAAAAATAAGATCGAATTTTACGGTTGCGTGTTATACGCCTGGTATAAAAATGATAGCATTACAAAATAACAAAAGAGATGAGCATAAAAGAAAGTAGACTTCAATATCGGAATATTGTTTATTTTAGAGAATTGTAAAACCAAATGACTTTCACACACACACACAAGGTAAGTGACTTTCACACACACACACAAGGTAAGTAATTCTAAAAGTACACTATTTTTTTAAAGCATGAGATAATACCACCGAATACAGGATTTCAAAACATAAAAGCACTGTATACATACATTTCAGGTTTCTACATAAAAAAGGGGTTGCGCGTTCTACGACGAATGCATAGAAAAATTTAAAAATGTAGCTTAGAAGTATAGGTGCGCGTTGTACGCTGGATTTTATGGTATGTCAAATGAATCGCTGTATTAAATTGCAGCAGTTTCAGGAAAACTGAGGATTTCGGACTGTAGAATTTTCTCATTATCTAACTTGTCAACAAAGTATCAATAAACTTAAGACAAACTTTGGAGAACTTATTATTCAGTAGTGAAACTATTGTTTTAACAGAAGAAAAAAACACAACCCATCATTTTGCATTTATCTCATCCCCCCTCCCCTATTTTTAGGACTTCATTAAAATTTTCACAAAAAATGTAGAAACAACGTTCTTACATATTTCAGTCTTTATTTCGGATCTTACGTGTTTTTAAATATTTACCCAGTTGTGGATGGGGTCAAGTTGGAAAACAACATTATTAATGCTAAAAATTAAAAATATATAATTTCGCATGGAAAAGTATTTATTTTAAAGAAAATTAAAATTTTGTCACCTTTTCCCTAGAATTTATGTTAAAAAAGCTTTAAAATAAGGCAATTAAACGACAAGTATTGAAAAGTCGTTATCATGAAAAAAAGGATGTATGAAAAAGAGATAATCAAAATATCATCATTTTGATTACGATTAGAATATTTTAATAATTATATTGATTACCTTGCAAATAGAGGTAGCGGGTAGCCACTGCACTACTGCGTCAACTCAACTATCCTGAAATAAATAAAATCACATTTTCGAATAAATGTAAATTAAAATACGTTTTTTTATTGTTAACTTTACAAGTTCTATAGAGACCTTTCTGTTAACCGAGTATTTGTAACAGCAATTCTAAACCTTTTTTTGTAACGATGCATTTATAACATTTTCAAAATTTGGCGGCACTAACAATAAAATAAGCTTAAGATAGTTTTACTTTTCTATAACTCACTAGGTAAAATAGTTTATGATAAGAATTTTCAATGTTAAGTAAAATAATATATTACAAGGCAACAAAATGCATATTACGTGTTGTGTTGTTGTTACCTATGTCACCTGTCTGACGATGTCAGATCGAAGCCAACAAAGCTCATCACGGCAAAGAGCTAGATGTACGTTTGTCGTCAGCAGAGACTTTGAGCACCATACATGTAACAGTACGTTTTGGCTCGTTGCACCCTAATTTTCATGGGCCTTCTACCTAACTCACGAGAGGACTTGAGGCTCGATGGCTAGTTAGAGTACCCCCATGCCGCAAAGGCACTATACATTTGCAAATATTCATCCTTACTCCAGGATTCAAACCAAGGCTAATTTAACTATTTGCGAATATAAAACAGAGTAGAATTCTTATGAAATTTATGTGCTATAAGTAAAATTTAACAAACATACAACAACATTAAAATATTACAAAAAAAATTTTAGAGGTTATTTCTTATTAACAAAATAAAACTTAAACTTATTCAACCAATATATAACAGCCGACATTTTAAAATGTAATTACATACTAATATTGTAACAGTCGCAAAAATTATTTTGGAAAATCAGGAAAAATGAACAATATTACTTAATAACCACATATTCTGCTGGTTAGTACATACACTGAATATAAAATTATTGAATTGTGTGACTTAACGATGTATTCTATAAAACTGGGGTCGGCAGCTTCTTCTGATTTTGGGGTAGCAAACCATTCTACAAATATTATTCAGCGTGGCACACAATAGGATATACTTAGAAACATTTTGATTCCAGCGATAATGCATATAGTTAAAAATAAAGGTCATTTATGTAGATTTGCAGTTTTATTATATATTAATTTTGCACCGTTTCACAATTCACTGATAGATTCACTTTAATTCATTGTCAGTAATAAATTTTACTAATTAACGGTACTAATTAAATTTTACTATTTCACTCTTAATTATAAAGGAATTCATAAATGAAATAATATACTTACAAGATAACGAAGTATAATGCACCAATATATAATAATCAAGAATATTAATTAAAATATAATAATAATCGCTTTCAATAATCAATCCGTATTAATCCGAGATCAAGCACATAATAAAATTTTTTACATAGCAGTGTTAAAGGGTCTCCATATTTGGCGCATTATCGCCAATACCATGTTTAGGAAAAAACTGGTAAACGAAAACCGAAAGATGGCAACCCTAATCTAAAAAGGAAGAAAGAGAAACAAATAATATTAAAAAAATTCCTACTTGGGTCAGCAAAAATTTTTTATTTTAGTTACTTTTTATTAAATAGTTACAATTAATATAAATATGTACAGTCACTCAAAAAAGTATTAGGACACACTACCAGTTCATAAATTTTCATCGTAATATTTTACTTAAACATACAAATGAAACCAAAAGAAGTAAATACAAATAATAATAATTTCAACAAAACTCATACATTAATGCAATTATGGTTAAAATTGATAATAAAAGAAATCGAGTTAAAAAACGTGCTCAAAAAAAAGTATTAGGACACTTCCCAATAAATTTAAAAAAACAATTCAAACTTAGAAATCAAAATCTTGGGGGGGGCCACCTTGCTTTTTATGACCTCTTGAAGACTATTTGGCATGGATTGGATCAATTTTTCGCAAAACGATCTATCGATTTTGGTCCACTCGTCGACATAATATTTTCTTAAATCCTGCTTGTTAGAAATTTGGTGCTCATATAATTTTTGCTGCAAATAATCCTACACATGTTCAATGGGATTAAGGTCTGGAATTTGTGCAGGAGTCTTAATAACACTAGGACAGTGGTAGAGGACCCATAACTTGCAAATATCTGCAGTATGTTTCGTATCATTATCTTGGTACAATTTAAAATGTCCTGAGATTCCCACCCTGCTCAAACTGCATTATATTTCATTTGAGAATGTCAAGATAGACATAGTATTTATACCATTATACCATCAATAAAACCTAAGTTCACGATACCAGAGCTTGCCATGCAGCCCCAGACAATTTGGTTACCCCCTTCATATTCGATAGTAAACCGCCCATTTTTGACATGCATTGCTGTATTTGATTTCCGCCTAACGTTTTGCTTACCATCCGATCCAAAAATGTTATATTTGCTTTCATAAAAAAAAAACTACATTTTCCCAATATTCTGTTGGACGCCTTACATACATTTTTGCAAATGCCGACCTAGCTTGTCTATTTGCTTTGCTGATGTAGGGATTCCTTTGAGATACTCTACCATGATACTTATGTTTTCTTAAAACATTTCTGAGAGTTTCAGGATTTACTGATTTTCCGAAACTACTTTTACACTGCACAGTCATTTTTACTGATCTAGTTCTTGGATTAATGCGTACTTGTTTCACAATCCACTACGTTCATTAAATATCTTTAGACGCCCTGGTCTTTGCTGGTTTTCAACACTATTTGTTTTCTTGAACCTGTCAATGATATTAAAAACTATTTTGTTTGTTTGTGTTACTATTTATTCATGAATTAAGTTTAATTATTCTAATAAAATAGTATAGTTAAAAAGAAATCACATTGACAGAAATTAGCCCATCCCAGGTGGGATTCGAACTCACAACCTTCGCATTAAAAATCCAAAGCTCTATCCACTGCGTTACAGACACAACGAAGAGTTTTCCTTTCTATATATGCTGTTGGACTACTGTTTTGTTACTATTTACTAATTTTTTTAAATTTAATTAATGAATTGATATTTGGAAGAAATTAACATCAAGTGTCATCCACTACAAGTTCAAAAAATATATTTGAACCTGAATGGATGAATAGAGAATATTTTATTAACGATTGAAAATTTGAACAACATTTATATATAAATATATATAGGGAGAGAGTGAACTCTAATAGTAGGAATTGTGTGAAAAAAAGGTTAGAATTTTTAGGCACTTAGCGTCTAGCAGAAAGTGATGTTATCTTAATCTGTCTGAGCTTTCTTAACCGAAGTAAAATATTTTGCTCAGTAATTGGTGAAAAAGTGAAAAACAAGTTCATATATATACAGTCGAACCTCCATATTACCAACTCTATAAAGCGAACTTTTCCTGGAACCGAGAACGTTTCATGATTTTCTTCGTAAAATAACCTCCCTATAGCAAAGTGCATTTTCTAATATAACGAACTTTATCGCTTGTGATTCAATTTTTTGCTCTCTATTTTCGAAGTATTCTAGACATTTCAAGTTCTCTCTATTAACACATTCTATGGTGATCATAAATCTTGAACTGGTTTTATTAGGTGCCTAACTCACCGAGAGCAATAGAATTCTGGGCGTTTCATCCAAGAAGTTCAACCCTTAACCCCCATTGTCCAGTTCACTGGAAACATCTTTGATATCCCCTTTCACCCTCAGTGGAGTTGTCTCGTGTCCCCGTATCTTTGAACTAGTTTCCGTTCATTCGTAGTGTTGATCTGTCATAATGGTAACTTCGTTTGTTGTACACCGCTCCCCTACACGACGGGTCTTCAGCGGTACTAGGCTCGAATTCATGACATGTCGGCCACGAGTCCGTTACCTTGACCACGAGGCTACCGTGACCACCCAATACATTTTGGAGTGACCGCCTGAAGTTTAACAATTAGTAATTATATACCGAAATATTCAAGGTAGGCCCACAGTATACTGACTAAGTCTTTTATATATTGGCTATAACTATAAGTACTAACTTAAGATGAAATTTTTTATTTTTTAATCTACTTTGAATTGTTTTCTTAACAAATGCATCCTCTGATATTATATTTGTGGCTATTTTTATTATTACGTCTATAAAGTGTAAGTTTACTTTATTGTAGTTATACAGGTAAGTATATTTTCAGTATTTATATGATTAAGTTATATATTGTAGACCTTTTTCTTAGCTTACCACACCTACGCCTGTGGGTAGACCGCAGCATCTTAAAAAAAATTAGAAGTAGCCCGTACCCTGGAAAAGTCTGCTCACTCCTGCCTTAAGGTGTCCGACTACGTTCGGAACCGTGATTTTAAAATAGCGCATAAATGGATAATTTTCGTTACATTTAGTGTCACTTAGATTGGAATACATGTATAAAATTCTTTTAAGAATATTATTACAATAAAAAATTATTTAAATGCAATATTTTGGCAAAAAATTAACTTAGAATGACCAAATTCCAAAAAGTCCTTCTAAATTAATATTATGTTTATATAAAGTAAGGACATCTCCAGAGCGCCTGAACCAGGATTTTTGAAAAATTCACATTATTTTAAAAGCTACTACCAATTGAAAAAATTATCGGCGTTTTTTTCTTAAAATTTCTCCCGTCCGTGGTATTAAAATATGGATAAATTCACTTCAAATTTATATTTTTCAAAAATCCTAGTTCAGGCCCTCTGTAGAAGTCTTAAATTTATACAAGCACAAAATATTATAATTATAGAAGCTTTTTTCATAAAAGGAGAACTTTTTGAAAATAAGTCATTCTAAGTTAATTCTTCGCCAAAATATTGCATTTAAACAATTTTTATATTGTGATAATATTCTTAAGGTATCCGACTACGTTCGGAAACGTGATTTTGCAAAAGAGTGTAAATGGATAATATTTATGATATTTAGCGTCACTTAGATTAGACAATGTATATAAAATTGGGTTAAGAATAGTATTACAATAAAAAGTTATTTAAGTACAATATTTTGACAAAAAATGAACATAGAATGACACATTTTCAAAATATTCTCCTTTTGTGAAAAATGCTTCTATTATAATATTTTTCCTGTATTCAGCTCAGACCTCTGTACAGAGGCTCAACTAGAATTTTTGAAATGCATAACTTGGAAGCCGGTTTATCCATGTTTTACAAAAACAGAAGGGAGAAATTTTAAGAAAATACGCCGATAATTATTTCAAATGGTTGTAACTCTGAAAATAATGTGAATTTTTTAAAAATCATATTGAGCCTCTGTACAGAGGTCTGAGCTATATACAGGCAAAATATTAATGCAATAGAAGCATTTTTTTACAAAAGGAGAACATTTGGAAAAAAAGGTTATTCTAAGTTAATTTTTTGCCAAAATATTGTATTTCAATAATTTTTTTTTGTCAAAATAACCTTAAAACAATATTATAAATGTATTCTAATCTAAGTGACACTAAATATCATGAAAATTATCTATTTATGCGCTTTTTTAAAATCATGGTTCCGAACTTAGTCGGATATCTTAAAACAATTTTATTCGTGTATTCTAATCTAAGTGACACTAAATACCATAAATATTATCCATTTATACGCTTTTGCAACATCACGGTTCCGAACGTATTCGGATAACTTAAAAAGTATTCTAGGGAGGGGGGTTTCTTGACAGAGTGGCGCAACGTACGCCCCCTCATCGTGAGGGGGCCCAAGGCCTGAGGTTATGGTTTTTCAATCCTTTGTAAGATCCGCCTTGGTGCTCAAAACTGCAAGGGTCCCTCTCCTAATATTCTTCGTTACGCCTCTGTCTGCATTCATTTCCATGTAGTAAATGCTCGATGCTATTATAAAGTGCGTACTTTTTCTTTGTTTATAGGTATTTGGACAGTTTATTTTCGGTTGTATTCTCAAGAAAACAATAAATACAAGTTCAGTGCAATATCTTCTGAGGAAAAAATCATTTTTCTAAATACCGTTCTCGATAACCCGTCATTTTCCCAAACTCTACCGGTTCACATAAGACTGAGTTTCCGGGACTCATCTGTGATTAAAATATAGATAGTCTTTTTTTTTTTTAAACTCATATTTATTATGATAAGGTGACCAGTTTTTTTACAGTGAAAAGGAGGACGAAAAATTTAAGAAAATGTTACAACGTAAATTTATGAAACATTTTAGCAATTCAAACAAAATTACGCTAATTATGCTTAAATCCCTTTTAATTATTTACTTAAAAGAGTATTTTCTCACTGAATGAATTTTTTTTTTGTTTGTCAATATATTAATTTCTTTTATATCGGAAATTTCGGAGTAAAAAAATATCCTTCAGCTAAAATATCAACATTCTCAATCTTGATTTCTCACTTGTCCAAAAATTACCATCTGAAAAGACTCTTTCAGCTGTTGCATTAGTTCCAGGGCAACACAATGTAAATTCAAAAAAAAAACTAACTTTTTATATGGAATGTGTTTATTTATGAAATAGTTAAGTATTTCAACCCTATCTTATCAATTTCAGCATGTTGATTTTCCCAATTGTTTCAGTTTTATTAAAATTTAAATATACATTCAGTCTTCCAATTTCTTCAGAGGGACAATTGTCATCGATTATATTATCAGGCATTTCTTTTGATACAAAATCATCAACACAGTTTTCTATATCTGCCCAATTTACTTGTGATGATAGTCAAAAAACACCATTGAAAAGTGTTATTTCCTGTGATATCTCTTTCAGAGTATTCCTCGACATATTGAAAACATGTTTGGTTCATCTCTGAATACAGAGATTAACATATTTGTTTTAAAATATTGAATAGAAGGACAAGTAGAAGGACACTTTTCGAGGAAGGATAGGACCTATAAATGGAGGACTGTCCTCCCTAAAGGAGGACGGTTGGTCATCTTAATTATGATCATATGTTAATTATATAGCATAATCCGCTAAAGAATATTTTTTTATAGAAGCAATGTGTGATTTCTGCAAAAAGAGAAAGAAAGTAACCAGTGGCGTAACGTTCACTCCCATACAACCTGACTAACGCCAGTTACGGCTTGACGCCCAAAAGCTGACTTTGCATGTCTCCTAATATTCTCCGTTACGCCGCTGACTCTTGATTATATAACATCAAAATTGAGCGATCGAAATGTAATAAAGGGTAGTGCTTTTTAAATATTTTCACCAATCTATTATTACAATAAATTAAGTTACAGAAAAGAAATGACTGACTGTTTTCATCAAATGAATGGTTTAAAAACGCAATTTAAGGTTTCGAATAATTTCCTTTTTCTTTTTGTGTGAACATGAAACAGAAATTAAGTTAGATTACTGAAAATTATTTGGGATTGGAGGCAGGTACAAAAGTTATTAAGGCGCTCGCGTACATAAACTTTGTGATGTCTTGCTTTGTTATGTCTTTGTTAATCTGGCTAACGCAGCATTTTTCAAACTCTGGGGCAGGCGCCACTAGGAGGGAGTGGTATCTGCGGGGACAAAATTCTTTAATGTTTTGCTTTTGCTATAAACAGCTGATTAAAGTGTAGAATGGGCGGGGCCCTTGGCGATGTCAATTTCTTTGGGCGACTTTCTTGGCCAAAATGAATTCGTTATCTCACCATGAAATCTAGATAAAAATCCCCGAATCCAAAGGTTCCCCCACCACCCCAATCTACACTGAAGCTCTATGAACTCATCCATTGTCAGCTCCTAAAGGTGGAAATACAGCAATTCTTGAACGTCACCACTATACCCTTCTAAATTTATTTGCTGGCAAGATCGCAAACCCTTGACTTATTTTATCAATTTCAGAAATCTTTTTTTTTTCTCAAACGAAAGACATTTTCAACGAGCTTTGAAAATCGCGTAATTACGGATTCGCGATATATTACTGTATTTCTTAATGAGTTTTGGTGTAAATACAGATTAGCTTTATGAGATAATTTTTATATTGAATACAAATCCTTCATTTTTTTTATTGCTTTTTATGCAAAATATCTAAGTTAAAAGAGAATGAACGAAAATAAATCGTTTTGTGTAAATAATATACGAACATATTAAGAAAATTAATTTCAACTTTTCATTCTTCCCAAAATTTTACTTGCCGCGCTAAACTATTAAAAACCGAATAAGTTCATACAAAAAAGGCATTAATATGCATTGCTCTTCGTATAATACATACTATATGTTACTATAAAATGTAGTTTTAGTTCTGATGTGTGTGAGTCGTTACGAAGTTTAAAAAATGAAATAAACAGAAAAAAGTAACTTAATTAATAATTATTATCTTTATCTGCTGAAAAAAAAACGAAAAAGATACATTGTTTCGGAATACAAATATAGTATCATTTTACACGCACGCATCTACCCACGCGCCTCTTTTGAAGGGTGTTTTTTAAAATTAGAATTCTATTGAAATTTATAATACATTAGTTTCTCACTTAGAAGTAAAATCGCTGTGTTAAGAAAGATGCCTGAGATTTAACCCGGTACTTCTAACGCAGGGTATGTCATATCCAGTGGCGTAACGGAGATGATGAGGGCCCTCTGCAAAGTCAGGTTTTGGGCCCCCTAAAACCCTGGGCCAACACGCCATGCGGTGGTTGCAGGGGTGTACGTTACGCCACTGGTCATAGATTGATTTATTGAATATTAGCGTCGCACTGTTCAGCTACACGAGGGCTTTTGGCGACGGACCACGTAATTTTGAATCATGGTCAAGTGACGTGGACGACACCTGAGCTGGCACCACATCTCCTAACTACCACACCACACCAACGGGAGGACGTTTCAACTCTCGATAGATTTAACGTGCATCGCTGCTCTACACGGCGGGTCTTTAGTGGTACTGGGCTCGAACTCGTGACAAGGAAAGCCACCATCCGATACCTATACCACTCGGCTACCACGGCCACACGCCACTGGTCATACCCATCGTCTAACTTTTTTCAACGCTCCTTCTAAACCTTTTTCGGAAAATGTATAGCTTTTCATGTAGCTTACTTTAAGGTCATATCCTTTGAGGGACCTTAGCTTGTAGGCGAATTCTAAATATATATTTTTGGATATCGCCTCTTCGGGTATGTCATACTCTGCGCGTGAAATCACCGGTACAGTTCTGAATGCACGAGCACGTTTTAAATCTTCCTTATGCTATAGCGTATTATTGTAGTTATGATGAAGAAATGTGATATTTAAGTAATTTAATAGATACAGTATTTAATAGAGAGAGAGAGAGTACAACACAGTATTTTCGGATGAAGAATAATAGCAAGTATGATTCCTCCACTGAAATCGATTCATATTTAGAAGAGGGAGACCCTGTAGAAAATAAATGTTTCATATATAGAGACACTGAAACATTTGAGAAAACGAATTTTAAGGAGACCATTGATGCACATCTTATCCACTTTCAGATGAACTTTTGAAAAACAAAAACTGGAAAAATAAGAGAAAATAAAAAAGAAATTCCAAAATTTTTGAATTTAAAGAATATTGAAATTTACTCTTATAAGTTTTGTTTAAAAAAATACAGATAAAAAAAATTAAGATCCAGAAGAAACATCGTACTCCTTCACGAAGAAATTATAGGAGAATGCCACTGTACTGAATGCCAGTGGCGTAACGTACACCCCCGCATTGCTGGAGGGGGGAAAGGGACTCTAAGGGGCCCAAAACTTCACTGACGCTAAGTACGTATTTCGGCTTTGGGGCCCTAAATCTGAGTTTGTAGGGGAGGCTAATATTCTTCGTTACGCCACTACTGAATGACCTTATAAAAAGAACAGAAAAACTAAATTTGCGTGTGAAAAATATAATAAACATATTGTATACAAATTTTACGGTAAAAATAGAATGTAAACACCCTTGGTTATGAGATACCCTGCGCGATTACTTTCGGTCGTTTTTTTCGCGCGAGTGATGCAGCTTTTAGAAAATAGGACTTTTTTTAGGAAATATTTTTGAATTTCTAGTCTCCCAACAAAATGTTGGTTTCGATGAAAACAATTAACTTTAAAAAGAATCGTGTTTGAATTCTAATAATTTAAAACACGCATTTAGTTTAAAATAAATTATCAAGAAAAGAAACGTCTTAAAGTGGTGGTTGAAAATTAGCTCAAGAAAATAAGATAAAAATAGTCAGATGATAAATGTGTATCACGAAGGAACACTTTTCTCTGTTCTAAGACAAATCAATCCAATCCTATCTTCTCAATAATATTTTACATTTCTTTCATTTCATTAAAATTATTTAAATATACGTATGTCCCTTTCATACTTAGCATTAGCTTTTTCTTCTTATAGATTAGTGATTCTCAACCGTTCTGCCGCGGCACTGTTGTGTGCTGTCAAATTTTTAAAGAGTACCGCAATTTTTTTTTAATTATTAACTATACTATGTGGAATAAAAAGTCCAGAACCGGATTATTCGACCGTTTTATAGAAATAAACTGGTCTTAAAATTGTTATTGACCTTTTGCAACACTAAAGGACAGAGTTATTCATTCTTTTCCAAATTTAGATATAAAAATAATTTGATTGGTTCTTAATCCATTTGTAATGAAGGATACATTTGTATATGAATCAACTTTGAATGAAAAAGAACTAATTTCCCTTCGTAATAGTCGAGATTTAATTTCAAAACATTCGAAAGAGTCAAATAATTCAATTTAGATTAAAATTAGAGGCGATTATCACATAATAGCCAAGAAAAATCTTAATAAAATATTGTTACAATCTTCTACTTCTTATTAGTGTGAATTAAACATTAATAAAATAGAAATGAAAAAAAAAGTAAAAAAGGAAAAATGAGTGAGGCTTTTTTAAATACGTTTTAAATTTTAATATAAACGAAAGCTAAAAATCACCCAGATCAAATATCGCATAAAAGTATTCTTATAATTGTTGTGACCCGTAGCCTGTTGACAAGGTACAGGGTCGTGGCTGACATTTTGGGTTCGAGCCCAGCCCCATAAAGACCCCGCGTGCGGGAGCGTGCTTTTAAATCTGTCGAGCTCAAACGTCCTCCCGTTGGTGTGGTGGGGAATTGGAGGGGGTAACATCTCAGGTGTCGTCCTCGTCCTTGACTAAGAAAGTCCCCCTTTACATAGAGAAATACTTAAACGAAATGAAACCAAAGTTATAGGTTGCACAACCCAAGCTCTTCACTATCTAAAACGTAAAAATCCTTAAAAAATTTTCTAGATATTGGGCCTAATTTTCCCTCTTGTATTGGCCCTAATTTTTAAAAATTTTGTAAATATGAAATTGCTTTTAACGGAATTTCCAAACATTTTTGATAAATATCCAGAAAAAATAGAATTATTTAAAATTTCTTTGGAATGGTAAAAATGAAGATGAACTTAAAACTTTTAAGATTTAAACGTCTTCTATTCGCACTCTGATGTAGTCCAACAATTCTAGAGATGATGATAAAATATATTTAAAAATATGTAAATACAAATCCGGAAAGTTATAAAATGTTAGATGCATCTTTATATGTAGACTATTTGTATTATGGCACAGCCACAATAAAAGATGCTTATAGATTGTCAACAGACGCGATTAAAATTTTCTTAGATGCTGGAATGGATCGGAGAAAGTTAAGATCCAATTACTCGGAACTTAATTCTTTATGGATTGAAAAGGGTATAATGTGGGATTGACTAAAGGGGCCGGATCGGCCATGGTTTTGGACCCTAGAAATAGACGATATAAAATTAAAAGACTCGTTAAGTTCAACTGAGGTGACAAATGCCGAGAACTAATGGGTGAAAGCTATTCAACGAAAACACTTTCCAAAACAGACTCTAGATCAGCGATAATCAACCTGAGGGCCGCATGCGGCCCACCAAGCCTTTTTAAGTGGCCCGGTCATGGATCATTGCTCTGAGAAATTGACTTATTTATAAACATTGTATTAAAAATTTGGTGGCAAATTCCTTGACAAATCAAATAAATCTTTTTTGCTGTCGGTGTCGTACTGGTACGAATTGATATTCTTTTTTTATTTGGAACGGTTACGGTAAGTGATAACAGACAACAGTGGAATAGCGATAATTCTATGGATGGAACTATTTTTTTAACTATCTTTCATATATATCGTTTCAAGACGATTGGGAGGTAGACTATTTTGTAGTGAAAAACAAACATGGATCAGTAATTGTTTGATTTGTCACGAAAGAGCTGTATTTAAAAAAAATACCAATAAACGGGAACTATTCAATGACACTTTTCCTCGAAGATCTCTTTCAAGAGGTGATAAATAGGCTTTCTTGAATAATCTTTGCTACATCGCAACAAAGTGTTTTGTCTGTGGTAAATATCACAGCGGTAACAAAGATATCCTATGAAGTTTGTTATATTACTTGTAATCATATGAAACCGTTTACTGAGAGAGATGCTGAAATTGTGAAGGAGTGTTAACGCTTCTAATTTAGAGTTAGTGACAACAAAAAATAATATATATAAATAATAATTAAAAAAAGCAAATGGGAGCTATAATATTTTGATCAATTTTTTTTTTCTGGTTTAAAATTTCCAATGTTACCTTGGTCTTAAAAAGTATTTCGCCCATACCCCGTACCCCATTTATCCTAATGTTGAGGCCCACGTGAAATAACTAACATATATATGCGGCCCGCGTGAAATAGTTGACATATGTATGCGGTCCAGCAGGAAAAAAGGTCGAGTACCCCTACTCTAGATAAGGGGTTGGCAACTTTTTAGCTGTGGGATGTCAAACCAATCTCCCATATGATTCAGCGTGCCACACAGTAGGACATTCTTGAAACAATTCGATTACTGCGATAATGCATACAAAGTTACAGAATAGAGGTCAATAATATAAATTAATAGTTTTATTATACATTAATTTTGCATCATTTAAAAATATTTATTGACATAAAAATAAGCAGCATGAAATATAACCTTTTCTTCAACAAAAATAAAAAAAAAAATAGGCAACATAAAATATAAGTCTTTCCCTTCATTATAGTTAAATAAAAAGATAAATAAAAGTTTTAATGCGAACTTAGTGTTTGCACAGCTCTACTTTCATATCTCAAAATCAGGAATATAATTTTTGTGGCTTTCAATTTTACACGAATCTAAGCATTCAGTTGTTAAAAAATATCTTTTCGGACTCGAAATATTTTTCATATCAGGAAAGATTTTTTACTCAGATGTGTAGAACTAAAAGAGTTGTGTGTGTGAAAGCAGAGTATGTGCAATTTTCTCTCTTCAGGACATTTTTAATGATTTACAAAATAGTTATAAATTTATCTTTCAGATGTTTTTATAACTTCGTAAATGACCATAATTCTGAAGATGTTTGTCAAATAAGGTCCATTAAAAATTTATCAACTTCCATCCATTCAAAAATTGGCAGTGCCACTGGAAAATTTTCCACGTCCTGGTTGGGCCCCCGTTTTAACTGTTGTTTGAAATAAGTTTTCGTTTTGGGAAACACTTAAAAACAGTTTTTGTGCTCTCTGATGTGCTAGCTGGAATATTTTGAGCATCCATTTTTTGACATTTTTATGTTTTTAAAATATTTTCTAGTATTGCTCCATAATTTTTGTCGTTAACAAAATACTAATAAATAACTCAATGTAGAACTTGGATAAAACAGGAAAAAATTCTGGTTAAATAAAAAATTAGCAATCACAGTCAACAAGTTCAATCAAAAATAATCACACTTAACAACGAACCAAACGATAAAAAGTAATTTAATTGGGTCATATCTTTCCTTTTTCAAAAGAAAAACATTTCTTTTACGTTAAAAACAAGATTCTACTAATTGTAGACAAAACATATCTTATCCATGGTAGAAGACAGCTGCTCCTAGTGGAGTTGATTTGAAGCTGCGAGTAGTCAAGGATTGGGTTCATTTTAAAAAATAAATAAAAATACTTCTAATTATCGTTCTTCTATCTATCGTATATCACTTTAAACAGAAACATTTGAACTATTTAGAAAACGTAAAAAAGTGAAAATCGATATTTTTTCGACATTTCCTGCACCAGACCTCCTTAGACTTCAATTTTCATCGCAATAGTTTTTTTTTTTAAATAAATCTTCGTGAATTAAGAAAAAAAATTATACATAAGTAAAAAATAATTGCAACTCAATTTCACATTATCAAATGCTGATAAGAAATTTCAAAAATACGAGGAAAACATTAAATTGCTTAGATTATCTATCCTCTTCAAACCTGATATATTTTAAATGACGTAAAAAAACATTTTAATGGTTTTATTTTTCTAAAAGCGTAATCAGAAGTACAAATGTTAGGAAAAATTAAAAATATTTTTAAGTACTAAGCTGAGAAGTATATCTCAGGTCTTAATTGCCAGTTCAATTAAAAAATTCCATTTTTTTCAATTACATTTATTTTAATAAATGTTTTTTAAAAATGGAAGAAATGCATGATAATTAAGCTTTCAAATGAAATTTTTCAAAACAAATAGTTTTTTTAATGAGAAAGGTACAAAAAAATGCATTTACAAAAAACCCCGAATTTTAGATCTGTAACTTTAATATCTACGTTTTGATACAAATTTGGCAGTCATAAATTGAGGAAAGCATCCGAATTTTTTTCATATCAAACATCGGAAACTTTTGGTCCAGCTTTTACTTCACAGATGTTCATTACAATGTCTGATGTTATACTTTTGTAGCATCCTTTATTCATCTTTATTTTCAACAAATACATCAATTTTATCATGTAAAACTACATCTGCAGAATTCCCTTTACATGAATCTTCAGAAATACAATCCCTTTGATTCATAATTTCCTGTATTTTTTCCAAAATTAAATATTCTATAAATCAGACTACAACAATAATTATAATAAGTTTCTTAAAATATATGTGTATAAATTAAAACTTAGATTCAAGAAAATTTTTAAATTTATGGCCAGTTATAATAAAATCAAATCAATCTCGAAATAGCACAATATATAAGATAAAAGCAAATTACTATTTGAATTTTATGTACTTCTAAATTTTTCTTAAATAGTTGACTGCAATATAAACATCATGATATATATATTCTTACTTAAAGAGTTAAGTGTATAACAACAAATCAACAAAATAAGCCCGTCATCGTCATAAAAAATAACATTACACGCAAAATTTCAGTTTAAATATCTTTTGCTTCTGGAACCGAATAACAACCGAAAATGCACAAATGTATACCTCAAAAGCTACTTCTAGTTAGAATACTACAACTGTTAAAAGTGTGATAATTATTTGAGCCATTTTCTTGGAAAATGGTGTAAGCACGGACGTAGCTACCGTATCAATGATACGGGTTTCCAAGCTTTAGAAGCCTCAAAATGTGTCGGCATTTATTCTTCGGGGTCAAAAGAGAGCCCCCAAAGAATTTTGATACGGGACTCGCTCAGAACTAGCTACTCCAGTGCTTCCACATCACATCAACGTAAAACCTTGACATCGTATGAAAACGGCTGAAAACTCAGATGCTTTGGAAGGCATTGATGTCAGACTGAAAGGTATCTTTTAAATGGGCTGCATTTTGGCAGAATAATCTTTGCAGACACGGTAAGTCTCCAAATGTGGGAGCCATTTCATTGGTGGTATCATCTAGTGGTGGCTCCCGCTACCAGATTTTGACGCTTGAGTTTATTCAATTCAAGATCTTGTCGGACGCTAAATATTACAGTGATTTAATTTTGCCGAGAGTACCAGAGTCAAATTGAGCCTCTAGGGATCTTTTACATGCAACGTAAAATAAAGTAACAAAAAATTATTGCGTTTGCTATTATTATTATTACAACTTACTTTTAGAATTATACACGAAAATAACCATTATTATTATCGGTTTCTTAGTGTATTTTTACGTGTTGATAAAAATCATTGTGTGCTTTTTTTGATGACTCGAGTGCACCATAATCTTCCACAATTAGCATGATTAGCATTATTATTCAATGAAAAAAATTTATTTATCTCTCATTGAAACAAAATTCTACAGTTGCTTATAAAAACCATTAGAAGTCCATTTAAAATAGGGAATTTTAAAAAGGTTTAAAGGACATTCAATAATTATTTACGATACGTAAAAAATGATTCTAATAACAATAACTAGGTTAAAAATTGAAACAAAATGTGGTTGTGATAATTTTGCTTTGTGATTATTAATAAATGAAGAAATCTATTATTGTTAAATATTCAGTTTGTATATTGCTTAAACTGTTTGAGTAATTTCAAAGAAAATGTGTTAATTGGTATGCATGTTTGTGAATGTGGTTTATCGTACGAGTAACTACCATCAATGATGTTATGTGCTGTAGATTTTCAAATAAATAGATTCGATTTAAATTTTCGAATAGATTTTCGAAATGATTCTAGAAATTTAAATACTTATGTGAGACACTTTTTAATTATTGCTAATTACTAAGGTGACCAATTTTTTTTACAATAAAAAGGACGAAAAAATTACAACGTAAATGCATGAAACATTTTATTAATTCAAACAAAAAATAAATTAATTACGCTTACATCCTTTTAATTATTTACTTAAACTAGTATTTTTCATTTAAGGATTTTTTTGTCAACATATAATTTTTTAAATAAATTGGAAAATTCGGAGCAAGAAATATCCTTCATACTGAACTTAGCGGCAAGTGCTACAGCTAAGGTATCAACATTCAATCTTGATTTCTCACTTGTCCAAAAAATAATTACAAACTGAAAAAAAGTCTTTCAACTGCTGCATTTTAGCTCTAGAGCAGCACAACGTAAATTCAACAAGAATAACTAAATTTTCATATGGAATGTGTTCAGTTTTGAGATGGTTAAATACTTCAACCTATCTTTTATCAATTTCAACATGCTGACTTTCCCAATGTTCTATTTTATCAGAATTTAAACGTATACATTCATTCTTCTAATTTCTTCAAACAGACAATTGTCATAGATTTTAATTTCAGGCATTTCATTCCATAAAAAATCCACACAATTTTCAATATCTGCCCAATTTACGGTACTTAACGTATTAGAGTCACCGCAGCAAAATTTGCGCCACGTGAATCGTGCCATGATATCAAAACAACGAAGATTCTTACGTGTTTTATTTGAAGAAAAACGATTCTCATGCTGCAGTTTTAGCTGCGGTGACACTAATACATAAGTACCCAATTTACAGTGGTGGCCAAAATTGTGGACATTTTTAAAATTTTTATGTTTTTTAAGTTTGTACACTTATAGAAAATTCTACGTTGCGCAAAATGCAAAGTATTGTATATCATTTTAAAGGGTATTTAATACTGAATTCAATACAAAAAAACCTTTCAAATATTTGCAACGCAAAAAAGGTTATGCTGCAATAACTGTCAATATACATTAGATACTGATGATAGCAGTGAGTTATCAGAGCTTAGTGAGGTTGCCTTTATTCTTTATTACAGCTTCATATCAATGTTTCATAGATCTGAAAATAGTTTTAACCTCTTTCTTCGTTATTACTTGATGCCATGAAACAATTATATCTTCAATTAGTTACTTTTTATTTCATTCGGACAAGAGTTTTCAAATGGTTTTTAAAATTTTTAAACAATGTGATAGATATAACTTTATTGTTCAATTTTTGAGCTATAAGCTCTAATTCGAAATTTTAATTAAATAAATTCAATATCAGAAATTTTTATACAACCAAGATTGTTCAGGCTAAGTAACAATATTGAGAGTGAAAGTCAGTTTAAATACTGCGTGCTAAATTTAAAAAAAAACGCTTTTTACGCAGAAAATACTTGAAATTTTATGATCATATAGAGGCTCCTAGAATTGAACGAATACTCTAGAAATTTGTAAGAAAATTCCTGTGGTTGGGTACCCAAAATTCAACTTACAGGAAAAAATCAACACATTTTTCCCTAAAAACCACATTTATAAATATAAATTTTAAAATCGATTTTATTTTTATTTTCAAGTTCATTAAAAGTAAAAATGTGTACAAGAAGGGAAAGGAGCACCACATAAAGGTAATCGAATACCGAATTTTCAAATTTCGATTTTAATGCTTTTAAATAAATTTATCAAATAATAATAATACATATATTTAACATCTTTTTTTTTTTTTTTTTTTTTTTTTTTTTTTTTGCATTCAGTTGATAACCTTAAAATATCGTTTGTGGTAATTCTTTTTTCCGTAGAGAAAATATTCTATTTGATAAGTAAATACAATTCTATTTTTTATTTTTATTATATAAGTGGAATACACCTGCCAAATTAGTAATTTCATGCAGCTGGATTGCTTACTGTTTTTTATAAAGTGGTAAAGAAAGGAAAATATAAGAGTTTATAACAAGAGAATAAAATTGTCTGCTCAATAAAGCAAACTCGGGAAAAAACCAGATTTGTATTTAACAAATGTAAAAAGATCAACGTCTGAACTCTGTAAAAGTTTCTATAAAATTGAATCAATAATTTTCCCCTTTAATTTCACCCGAAACCATTAGACAAGTGTTAGATCAGATGGTTAAAGGTATCCGACTACTCGCTACAGCTTTTTTTTTAAAAAAAAAATGGAGATATCGAGATTTTTTTGCAGTTTTCAGATTTATTTAGTACACTTTAAGGAAAAAAAGGCTAAAATTAAGAAGACAAAAATAAATTACTACTAATAAAATGGAAAAAAAGGGGTAAAAATTGACAAAAAAATTACATAAACAAATCCTCTGTACAAATATTAAATGAAAAAATTCTCAGTTTTTCAATTTTGATGCATTGCTTTGCTATTCCTCTTTGAAATGACCTTCAGGATAAGAGATATTTTAATTTTTACAAAAAACTAGATAACTTTATATTAGTTAATATATGAAATTGCTTCAAAAACAGTGATTATATTCACATAGAGAACTGTAAATTTTTTTATAAAACAGTGATAGATAAATCTGAAGGTTGAAACTCTTTTAATGTTATATAGTACATACACAAAAAATTTCAGCAAATTATTTTAAAAACTTTTTGAGCAATCGCTGCCCCCGTTTGAGCTTTTCGAAAAAAAAAAACACATTATGAGTAAAACGCATTTTAAGGTTTGACATCTTATGTAACGTTATGGCATCTGCTTTTACTAGAACACTTGTAGTATTTTCTCTAGTGAATGAAACCTTAGTATTTTTATAAAGCTAATAAGATAGCCTATAAAATAAAATCATTAAAAACATTTGTCAATTTTTAAAAACAACATGATTTTAGGGTAGTTGGATATCTTAAAAGGACATTTACAAGAAGTTTGTATGAATCTAAGGAATAGAAAATTAAGACTTATTTCACCAAAGTCAATGATGATGAAGCTAATATTTTATTGGAATCATATGTTGTTTACACATGAGAGCCAATTTCCCATTTTTTTATTCCATTGAGCATACAAAATAATGGAGAAAGGAAAAAAAGGAAACTTAATCATAGCATCTTATTTGATACAGTGTATCACGGTAGTAAAATGAATTAAGAATGCAAATGTGTCTCGGGGGAGTTAAATTTCTCTAGAGGGCTGAAAACATAAACAATATTCAAATAAATATAACTCTTTGAAATTAAAATTAAATAATACGAATCTTTTACATATTATTTATAAAGAAATGGGGCTGAAAGTATAAAATATTTAAAATATAATCATAATTTTAAAATTATAAGCATATGAAAATAAGAAATATTAATTAAGTTTTACGTTGCGCATGCTATTTTTCTAAAACAGTAGCACAATTACTAGCTATAGGATTGTTATAAAAGTTAAGTATCCTTATTACATTGTAGTATTTTTACTATATATATAAATAGAATAATAAATTATATGTTTAAAAAATAAAAAAATAACATTTTAAAATTTTTTTTTAAATTTCAATATTTTTTAAATATTTTGAAATACAAAAGATATATTATTCTTAAATTAAGAGGGCTTTAAAGAGTATGATACATTTGATACTTCTATGAAGTTTTACACATTAAAGGCTACTTTCTTAAGAAATAGCGTGCACAGCGCAAAAATTACTTAATATTTATTGCAAAATTATTTCTTATTTTCATATGCTTATAATTTTTAAAACTATAATTATATTTCAAGCATTTCGCACTTTTTTGAAACTATAATAATCTGCCACAGCAAATAATGTGTAAAATATATTCAGTGTTTAATTTAAAAATTGGAGCCTGTTTCAAATTGTTTATATTTTCACCCCTCGAGACAAAATTAACCCCCCTGAGACCCCTAAGACTTTTAAAACGATGCTGTGAAAATTATAGATTTTATAAAAGCAATAGAATCAAATTCTTTATTATTTATTTTGTTTTGGTCAAATAAAAAACTATGCTTGTGCATCTGCAATTCAGATTAGTTTTAAATGAAACAATTCGCTGTAATTATGTGGTGAAATATGGTTGCAAAGTTTATCTTATTCATTAGACATGCATGGTGGGGTTCTAAATGAGGTAAATATGCAAAATGCGCATATTATAAAAAATTAAAGAAAAGGAAAACGAATGCAATAGTTTCAAGAATTAGTACAATTTGAATCTCAAACAGGATCATGTGCTATGTTTTGAGAAATTAACAATTTTCTAATGAATGAGAAATGAAAATGAATTGAATTTAAACGACAGTGTTAAAACGTCTATAATGGATCTCAGTTTTTTCCATTAAATATATCAGAATATTATTTAGAAGAGAAAACTAAGCATGGAAGATTAAAATAAGAGTACTGTGATAAATCAAAAGGCTTGCGTGAAGGAGAAGGTGCTTTATGTCAACAGATTCGATATTGTTTAGAATTCATTTTGGTAGAAACAAGTCTTATTTGGTTTGAAAATTCATACAGAATGCACAGAAGATTCTCAGACAATTATAAACATTTAAACACTCAACTCTCTTAATTACACAGATGGCGCTTCGCATGCCATGAACTGACACACTGCTCCACATTGCATTGGATTACACCAGCTGCAAAATACTGTAATAGTTATTTTTAGTATATTTAAATCAGTGTTTTACTCAGAGCTGTGGGGCGCGTCCCCTTGGGAGCATGATAACTCTATGAGGGCTTGAGTCTGTGTATGGAAAACAAAAGACTATTTTAAAATTATTAATTCATAAGGTATACAAAATACTTTCTAATATAATAAAATGCGAAACCACGCTTTTTACATGATGTAATACACTTATAAAATGTATCAGTACTGTACAATGTATTTTATAATTAGTTTAACAATACTAAGTTAAGAACAAGTTTGATAATTATCAATGACCCATGAGTAATGATACTTATCTTGATAATTTGTACGGTTTATAGCTAATCCCTTAACTGCCGATTAAAAGTTATGCGATTCGCTTCTAATATACCATTTTCACACGCGGGCAGTACTTGTATTTCGATGTTTTTGGAGGGAGGAGGAGGTAAAGGAATAAATAAGCCAATCCTCTGAATTCAGAAAATCGCTAAACAGCCATGGTCCTTTACTGCATAATAAAGCCTTTGGGGCAAATTTTATGGATAGCAGTGCTCAGAAAAGATCGTACTTCGGAAAGACGTATATATACGCCCAGAAAATTAATGTTTTGGATGAGAGAGACCCTTATATACGTCGGTGGCATATAAGAGGTTAAAGTCGTATTGTAGCTTTAGTGTCAAAGTATAGTATTATTGAATTCTAAATCATATTTAGTATGGGGGGCGCGATAGAAAATAGCTATTGATTGAATATTGGGTCGCGAATATTGAAAGTTTGAGAAGCAATGATTTAAATTGTTCACTACTCAAATTACACAAAAGACACTTTAATAAATGCACTAATAAAAAATACAATTCACAATACGATTCAACAAATGAAAAAAGCAATTCACTTGAATTAATTAAAACTCACAAAAAAAGTTGATCAGCAGTACTTAATCACTTGGCATTGGCAAACACAAACTTTAGATATGAAACAACTTGCAAGTACAAATTGTGTTCTCACACTTTAACTACACGAATTTTGTCATCGTCTCCTAAATAAACCTGAATAATTCTTCCTAATAACCACTTGTATGGTGGCAAATTCTCTTCAATTAAGAGCACTAAATCTCCAACTTTTACATTGTTTTTTTCGAACATCCATTTATACCTTTGTTGCATTTGGTTAAGATAATTGCGATGCCAAAATTTCCACATTAATTGCGTTGTTATAATAATTTTTTCCCATTACTTAAGGTAACTCTCCTTTATATTTATCAAGTTGAGCTCAATAATAGAATTCAAGGATCTATTAATCAAGAAGTGAGCGGGAGTAAGAACTTCAAATTCATTCTCATTAGCAAACAAAGGGCAAAGAAGTCGAGAACTTAACATACCCTCGATTTGAACTATCACGCTTAAAAATTCCTCATAAGTCAAATTTATTCCCCTCATAACCCTTTTAGATGGTATTTAAAGGATTTAATAGCAACTCCACAGACCACAAGGATTGGGTGATCTGGGGAATTATAAACTTCCCACTTCCACTTCAACTAAGTATCTAGCTAATTGATCATCTGGTTTGATAACCATTTCACATGGAGGTTTTAAGTTTCCTATTACGGCTCCTACAAATTCTTGGCGTTGTCGAAAAATAATTTTGCATTCCCTCTTTGAGAAGTAAATCTTTTTCAATGTCACTTAATAAATGCATCGGAAGTTAAATCAGACACACGACTTCAATGTGTACAGCTTTAAACACAAAACGAATAAATATACAAACATAGATTTTATTTTAAACTTCCTTAACGTTGGCCTTTGCTTTTTATGAAGAAAGGACCACAAAAGTCGACACTCGAGCAGTTAAAAGGTAGTCAGTGGTAACCCTTTCCTCAGGCAAATTGCCCATTATTTGAGATGTTATAACAGGTTTATACACTTAAAACATATAATACATTTATGCACAATTTTTCTACAAAGATTGCGTGTTGAGACCAAAGTTTTCACGAACATGATTCAAAAGTGAAAAGGCAGCAACATGAAAGCATTTGTTATGGAAATATTTAATTATTATACATGACAATTTATGCCTTTTAGGCAAAACTCATTTGATATTTTGATTAAAATCCTGAGATTTGTATTACCTAATCGGCCACCCAGTCTAAAAGCACTCCATCTGAATCCAAAAATGGATTGAGATTTTTCAACTTACTCTTTGGTAACACTCGTTGTTGTGGTATACACTTAATATCTACTGAAAATTCTTGACTTTGTACACTTTTTATTAAGAAGGTTTCCGCCTTTTCCAACTCATCTGCTTCTAGTGCGCCATTGGCTTTGACCTTCCTCCTCATCTTGTTCACGAACCTAAAAATATAACTTAAGATACGCAGAATGGTTAAATAATTGTTACTAATATTACACAAATTGTTCACCAAGTCATTCACACAAATGTTAAGTACAGGCACTTCATTCTCAAGTTTTTCACGAACACTGTTCTTCAGTTCTGAATTGTATGCATCGTTATTTTCACTAATGTTCACAATTTTGTCTCGATAATCACTGCCAGATAGAAACTCTGGACCGTTCCACCACAGTTTTTGGTTCAGAAGTTTGTCAAGATCTACTCCACGAGAAATCAAATCTGCAAGATTCTGCTTGGATGGCACATGTCTCCATTGCCGTTCAGAGAACAAATCTTGAATCTTAGCAATTCTATTTTGCACCAATGCTTTAAGGTCCATCGGTTCTTTTGGTAGCCGAGACAACACTATTATTGAATCAGTCCACAGATAAACTTTAACTGATTCTATACTGCTGGCCACCGTAAATGCAACACCCTGAAGGAAGCATGCAAATAACATGAAATTTACAACATGCATTAGCGGAAGTGAGATATGCAAATAATTAGAATTTCAGCGCAGATACACATCACGCCCGCCCGTGGCGCCACCTCAAAGCGCTATTTAAGGTTTGGAGATTTCGACGATGTCAAGTTCGGCAATTGTGTTTTTCTTGTGGATTTTCAAAACACGACCAGTTATGTCTCGTAGAAAACAGCGATTAGTTTTTGATCAAGTATCCGTGATCGACAGAGGAAGGATAGTGGCCTACCGAGATGGTGGATTATCTTTCAGGGAAATCGGTATTCGTGTTGGTCGAATTTGTTCGAAACCAAACAACTGTAATGCGGATATGTGACCGTTGGATTCCGGAGGGTACGACGGACCGACGTGGTCGATCGCATCCACCTCAGTGCACCACTTCACGTGAGGACAGGCAAATTGTGCGCATGGCAGTGACGGATCGCTCAGTCACATCACGAACCATAGCACAGCACATTGAGTCTGCAACGCATCATTCAGTGTCTGCGCCTACCATTCGACGCCGTTTACAGCAGAGTGGTCTGTCCGCAAGACGTCCATTGCTTGGTCTACCCTTGACGTAGAACCTCAGACGTCTCCACCGCCAATGGTGGGATGAAAGAAGGATGTGTGTCGCAGAATGGAATGAAGTTGTCTTTACTGACGAGTCATGCATCTGTCTGCAAAACCACGATGGTCGGATTCGAGTCTGGAGACACCATGGAGAGAGGATGCTGAACAGTTGCGTTATGCACCGCCACACTGGTCCTGCACCGGATATTATGGTATGGTGCGGTATTGGATATCACATTCGCACTCCTCTAGTACGCTTTGCCGGTACTTTAAACAGCCAGGGCTACATCTCCGAGGTGTTGGAGCAAGTTGTCCTTCCTTAGCTTCAGGGCTTGGCCACAGCCATATTTTAACAGGATAATGCGTGATCACACGTGGCACGCATTGTCTACAGTTTCTTCGTCAATAACCAGATTGAATTGCTTCCCTTGTTGGCTCGCTCTCCGGATCTTTCGCCGATAGAAAACATGTGACCCATGGTTGCTCAACGATTGATCCAGATTACACCCCCAGCTGCCACACCAGATCAACTTTGGCAACGTGCGGAAGCTCCTTGATTTGCTGTATCCCAAGAACATATCCGAAGTCTCTTTGAATCAATGCCGAAGTGTGTGGCAGCAGTGATCTCCAACAATGGCGGCTACTCCACACTTCACAGAAGTCTATAAATTTAATCATTTGATACTTAGTCAACATGCTATCTACAAAATAAATTTTGTTGTGCTATCTCTTGTCTTTCTTGGTGTTGCATTTATGGTGGCCAGCAGTGTAGTTTCAAGGCATCAATCACTCTTTTCACACGTTTGGACAAAAGAGCAGCTGCCTGGGAATAGTTAGGCACTTAATTGGTGAAACTCTCGATTTGCTAGTAATTAATCTCACTTAAGTCACTCCCGAATTATTTTTTGATTTGCAATACACTGCAGCTCCGTAGCAAAGCTCCGACGCATCAGAAAAAACCATGAATCTCTATAGATGAAAGATTCTCAATCACTACACTTCTTTTGATATTGATGCTATTTAAGCTCTCTAGCGTAATTAACAACTGGTGCCATTCATAATACACTTTATTTGGGAGTGGATCTTTCCAGTCAATACTAAGTCTCCAAAGCTTTTGCATAAACATCTTAGCCTTGGACACCACTTGTCCCCTGAAGTCCCCAAAAGCATCGAACAGTCTGGCGTAGTTGGGTAAATGCTTCTCCACAATAATATACGAATCACTACGTATCGTCAACTTTAAAAGGAAAAAGTGTCTCTTACTGGATTTTAGGACACACTAAACGGTCTCATGGTGAAAAATCATGATTTACAAATTATCTGTAGGACTAGACGCATTGAAGACGACTCTCACCTTAGTGGTACTTTTTCTCGGGTCTATAGACGCCATGTGTGTGTGTGTGATGAGGTAAGAAATAGTTCATCTTCGGATTGTCATTTTCAACCGTCACTTCTCACATATGTCCCAATTGTTCATATTCTTGCATGAATTCTCTATACAGTTTTATATATTGTGGACACTTTTCCAATCTAAGCCATAATGCATTTAATCGTTTGAAAGCAATGCCCCTGGAATTCCCTAAACAATATGGATCACATTTAAGGGGCATTTTAACTACCTATCGTCCCTCAATATCTCTAGAATGCGTTTTCATAAAGTGTTCCTCGCATAAATTAGCCTCATAATATTTTGTTTACACTATCTCCACATTTTCTACTTCCCAAAATGTTTGCAGTGTTTTATTTAAATCTTCGTCCCTAACCAAACCGCAATGAACTTTAGTTTCATTTGATGAATCTACATTACCACTTACAACGTATCCAAAAACCATGTTTTGTAAAATTAGATCTGAATTTTTTATCTTAAATTTTTCCGGTCTCAATAATTTTAAAAAAAAATATTTCCGCACCGAACTATCTGGAATATTAACCCTTTTATCTGGAATATTAAAACGATCATCAGCTAACTCCACTATACCTGACAAATTAACATTGGTACTAAACGTATTATTTGGAATAAAATCTGTGATTTTCTTAACTACTAACTTATTTAAATCCTTCACGATTGTATTATTTTTATTCGAAAATATCGTTTTAACGCAACCGCATCATTTAAACACGAGATCAAAGTACTATTAATCTTTTCACAACACACAGTTGTAATTTACTGGCGCACTCATTTGTTATAAGACAAACCATACTGCCTCCATCTAATAAACATCAACATGCATGCCAATTCGAATATTTATCCTTAATTAATATGCGAGCAGTGCTCAATAAGCATTTTTTAATTTTGTTATGACATAATGTAGTCACCACGATTTCTTGATTGCTTATATTTGAATTAGGAACTAGCAGAAGTGGAATTATGATATATCGTTTGTGGTTTTTCTCTTCAAGGACCAGATAAGAGTCTGGATTCTTTTTATTTCTCTTTGGAAATGAAGCAATTTATTATGCGGCTTCTTACAAATTATGCAATTTCTAGAGCGACACTGTTTAACACAACGTTCTGGGGGTAGACATTTAAAGATTTTAATGTTTTAACAAAATCTACTCTTTCATTTAACGAAACACCTTTAGAAGCTGAGGGGCAAATTGCAAGCATGTGCTTCATTTTTACCTAACCACACATTTCACTCTTTATTTCAGAAAAATGCGCTCGACACTCCCCTCTCTGACTTCGACTCTGTTGTTTACTGAAGTAAATCGTTTATTTTGTTTCAGAAGGACCTGGAAAATGTATTTGACTCGCTTTTCCCAAATTTACCTTTAGAAGATAAATAAATATCACATTCTCCACCCCCTATCGTGGGGTTTCAAAAGGATTTCCTTGTTTTGCACATTAATATATGAGTCAATAATTCTCTGTCAGGTATATCATTTTATGCACAACAATTAATTCACATGGGCTTGGAATTCATTAACATTTCCGTAACTGACAGTAATATAAATGTTGCGCCAACCTAGATGCAAATTGAACATAACTCTCTGAATTTGTTTTGGAGTTTTACGAAAATTTTATTATAGCATTCTTGCGGTGTGGAAGCTGAAATTCTTTCAAAACTAAATTTTTTAGTTTATCATAACTATGCAATTCTTCTCACACATAAATATATATCTCTCTTTTCTCTCTCATTAAGTTGTTAAGCTCTCTCTCTAGGATTTAGAGGTTTCATTTCCATTCTTCGAGAACCTCTTTCGTTTTTTGAATGCTTTCTCTAATGACGAAAAAAATAAATTATGTGATTCAACACGTGAGGATACGGGGTAGTTAATGTTCTTACACTTTTATTAACGTTTTCGATACTAATATTATTTTATCTGTTTCGGTGGCAGCGCTCACTGTTGGTGAAGATAATGTGGTAAATCTTTCCGAATATTAGCAAACTCTAATTACTTTTCTAACGCTAGCATTTTCCTCTAACTCTAAATTTAGCTTCATTTTCTGATCAGCTTATGCACTATTTTATTTTCACAACAAGTTTAATTCCTCGCAGATTTACGCTTTAATTCTCGTTTCTTCAACAGCACATAGTCAATAATATTTTTTAACTAATTCTGTTTCTTTTTATACACTTCACTTTACTTTCAATTAAAATTTTTCTAAAATCAAGACATTTGCATTATTTGGCACAGTTAGCTTTAGTTTACCAGCGAAGGTTTTAACAATCTTTCTTCAAATTAGCAATTAAAGACATAGTAAGATTACTCATAAAATTCAAAAGAATTCAAAGGAAATTACTCTCACCTCTCATATCACTGGTTGCCGAACTTGGCTTCTGCTTCGTAATTCGAATACAACACATTAGCTTCCCTCAGTCATTTTTTTAAATTTATGTGATAGCTAATTCTATACTCCCGGCTGCGTAGTTCAAATTTACATGGTAGAATAACCCTTCTAAAATATAACTTAAATAATCATTAAATTGTTATTTTTTAATTCAGTATGTTGCAAAACTATGAAAATACAGCAAGAAGAATTTTTTGAAAGCTTATTTTTCAAAATATTGAGAAATTTCTACCAAACACACAAAAATAAATAAAATGCCAGCAGAAATACAATTCCTTAACGTTTAACTATGTTTTATACTAAAAAAGCTCAAATTCTACTGTACAATTACGAAATATAGATGTTCCAAGATAAAAAAACCCAGAATTTTCTTAAAAAACTTTTTTTTCATATAAAATTACATATAAAAAAAACAAATTAATTGAAAAATTACCCTTAGCTTTTAGCAGAAAACATTCATTATAATAGAAAGAACAAACTCAAAAAAATTCATAAGAATATTTCATTTACTTTAGAAATATCACTCTTACCGTTAACCATTATGTTCAAAGAAAATAACATTCTTCACAAAATGCAAAAATAAAGGTTTATATTTGCAATAAAACATTTAATGATTTAGGAAGGTTTTAAAACTCTCAGGGTGTATGTTATTGCCTTCGTGAACTACATACTTTTAAACTTTTACAATTTTGAAGGGTCTTTCTTTTTACCAGACAGTTTCTTATCTGTTTTAAAATGCCTCGTAGAATCAACAATTCTCATTTGTCGAGGTACCAAAAATATTCTTTCATTCAGAACAATTTCATTCCTAACTTTTAAAATAAGGAGTAATAGGCCTGCAAACCCAGAATTAAAAAAAATTATTGCGATATAATTCCTTAAACGGAGTGTTGTTAATAACAAAGTTGTCTTTCGGGATTATATTCACACGACATTGTTAAGACTTTCGTGCAGTTCTGAGCTTTCCCGTGAAGACATTTTCTTAAGGGAAATTTTGATCGTAAAGTTCCTTATAAGTCTTTTTAATAGAATTAATGACTGAATTTGGAAGATCCGTTGATATTTCTATCGACGTTCTCAACACAAGCTCTTTCTCTGGAAATCTCTTCTTTTTTGACCTCCGTGATCTTGTTTTTGGTAGGGAGCAAATTTAATTTAATTAAAAAGAAATAACTATAACTCTACATGAAAGTACGAATAAAAAGTTATAAGAAATCACAGTTTTGAATACAAATGATAAAAAAGACCATAGCTCAGTTTTAATCCATGCTTGGTACAATCAGTTAACTGTTGCCTATTTTAAAGCAAATATATCCATTAAAACATTTATAAAATGGGAAATAAAGTTTACTTAACATAAAAAGAATTCGTTAAAATATTTTAAATGAATAAAATCTCATTTGCCTGTGAAAATCAACCTAAAACTCACTTCGGTTTCTACTTGATTTGGGCTTACTACCTCAAACAAAACAGCTCGCTTTTCTAACTGACTCAGAATTAAATGTACAGTAGTTTTAGAAAGCTTATTAAACAGGCTACAAAACTAGACTATAAAATAAATTTAGATTTTTTTTTTTATGAGAATAGTGATTTTATATATAAACCAGTCGAGGATACCTTAAATAATGATCTCTTAAAGAATGTGACTTTTCTTATAATGTTTTCTCAATCAGTTCTAAAATTTTCAAATTTTAATAAGACATTGAAATCTTAGTACATTCTCTAGATAAATGCTTCTAATTTGTTTCGGTAATACTTTTACTAGTATAAGTTTATAACTTTTTTCTCTAATTACTTTGTACAAAAATATTGCAAAAAATTCACTTATATTTGGGATTTTTGTGAAATTTAGACAATTCATTTTAAATATTGTTGGTTAAATATTAATATTTATTGCTATTGAATCTTAAAAAAGCACTTATAATGTTTAAATATGTCATTTTGTCAAAAAAATACTTCGAACGTTTTCGGATACCTTAATAGGTAAAATCTGGTTTTTATTTGATCAAATTTTCTTTTAAAATTAAAATCATCTGGTTAAATCAGAGCTAATATCGGCTGATATATCTTGCACACTCATGGACCTCCAAATTATTTTTCGCCCCGACGCGTGGACACCTTGAGGGGGATCATCATATGGGCCCTGGTGGTCAGGCGCAGACCACTTTGGGATCCACTGGACAATATGATAGTCCAATGGCAATTGGACTATCATATTGCTTATCATATTGCGCACACACACTTATATTATGTTCAAAATGTCTTGATTCAATGACTATATTATCCTGTTAAATTTACAATTTAATCTTGATTCTTAGAGTGAGGTAGTGTTTATAAACACTGCACTATAAAGCAACATTAGAACAAATTTAAACTACGATCGTGACGAGGACGATACCTCAGGTGGCACTCCCCATCCAAACTATCACACCACATGTTAAGTATCCGACTACGTTCGGAACCGTGATTTTAAAAAAGCCCATAAATGAATAATTTTCATGATATTTAGTGTCACTTAGATTAAAATACATGTTTAAAATTGTTTTAAGGACGTTTTGACAAAAAACATTATTTAAATACAATATTTCGGCACAAAATTAACTTAGAATAACCTTTTTTCAAAATGTGTCACTCCTTTGGTGAAAAAATGCTTCTATTACACAATAATATTTTGCTTACCAATATGCAACAAGACCTCTGTATATAGAGGCTCAGCACTTCATTTTGAAAACTTCACATTATTTTCAGAGTTACAACCCATTGAAATAATTATCGGCGTTTTTTTTCTTAAAATTTCTCCCTCTGTTGTCGTAAGACATGGATAAAACCACTTCTAAGTTATATATTTCTAAAATTGTTCTAGTTGAGCCTCTGTAAAGAGGTCTGAGCTATATACAGGCAAAATATTATTATAATGAAAATATTTTCTAAAAGCGCGAAATGTTTTTAATAAATTCATTCTATGTTCGTTTTTGTCAAAATATTGTACTTAAATAATTTTTTATTGTAATACTATTCTTAAAACAATTTGATAAACATTTTCCTATCTAAATGACTCTAAATATTATCCATTTATACGCTTTTGTGAAATCGGTTCAGCTGATCCGTCTATAAGAAAACCCCACAGATTTAACATGCATTAGCCCCTCTACACGGCGGATTTTCATTAACATTAGTACTCGAACTCATGGCATACCGGCCACCATGACCAGTAAGCTTCCACGGCCTATAAAAAAGTATTCATTGCACTTAATATAGAAGAATTAATGAAGAAAATATAGAAGATGTAATGTGAATGTATATATATATACATATATAAGAGAGAGATAAGTATATAAAATACCCAGGTTTACTCTTACTCTTTTATTTAAAATCTTTAGAAAATATTTTTTTCTAAATTAGGCATGCTTTATCCTTTTGGAATGTGTCAATAAAAAATTTTAATGTTTCACAAATTTCAATTCTTACCACTATTTCTAAAAGAAAAAAAGAGAGTGTGTGTGCTTATGACACAAGGATAAGAAGTGATACTTCAGAATTTTTTTGTAATATTATTTCAAGTGGTTAGGTGAATAAAAACAAAAGATATTAGTATTGTCCTGTAAAATTATTTGTCATATTTCATTGTTACTCATAAAGTAATATTTTTCTGAAATATACAATCATATTTGTAAATTAAGTATATTCTAAGAAGGAAACAATAGGTTATGGTAGCTGACATAGGTTATAAATACTTTGGATGCAAAATTATTTAAATATCTACAAAAAACTCCGTCAAGCGTTGTTTTGTACTTCGTCGTGCTTTCATTTAGTTCATTTGACATAATTAAATTGAATTTCGATTTTTAAAAATCTACTAGAGGGCTTTGATTTGTCCTTTAAAATATCTATTTTAAAATCCCCTCTTAAAATAATAGGCAATTTATTCAGAAGAGTTGATCCGGCTTCACACAGTGTATGCAACTAAATTTTTGTGAATGAATTCGACAATTTCCTCTCCACTTTGATTTGGTGAAATTTAAATAGTAACCACACATTAGAATTATTTGTCCATTTTCTGCTCTATATTTCACTGCACAAATTTCTCCGATGCATGACTCATTAAACCCAAATGATTTTAGTTGGCAATTGTTACCTGTTTCGAGCTTTTACAAACCCAAACGTAACAATGATTGGCTTTTAAAAGCATCATTTAAGTTCACTCTCCAGCAAAACGTGCACCTAAAAAGTTATCACTTAAAAATTGTTCCTGACAACAGGATAAAATATAAGTAATTCTATCTCAAAGAACTTAACAACTTTCAGTATTGGAAAAATGTTTTACTATAATATATACCTTCTACTACCAACATGCGGACATTTATGAAACTGTTAGCAAATAACCCTCTTTGCTAACAACATTCATTTGAGACAGTTGACTGTGTGAGCCTCCTTACCGATGGCGGGCAAGGCCATGGCTGGGAGTGAACTTTTTAACTGGAATGTGAGAACAAACAGGGTTTTATTATAGCACGTTCAGGCCGACACCTCGACCCACTACGCAAAACACCTTTGCTGTACCTCTTCCAAATAAACCTGGCTCCATTCAAACTTTTTGAGCGGGCCTTTGGGTATTGAACTGAAATTGCGTTTTTCTTGGGTTGACTGACAACTGACAAAACAGAACAGGTGAAAAACAAAGGCACTTTCAGCTGAGCATGGGTTTCATTGTCGCCAGTTCACCGTTATAAATGTGGTGCTCCATTCAAGGTGACGGCACGACACAAGGGCGGAAAAAAGCAACCGCTGTTTTTTTTTGATGGATGACGGTTTGACTTTGGGCTGAACGGCAAACAGCGGGCCGTGAAACAAAGAGCGACCAACAGATGCCATTTGAAACATTTGGGGCGATGTTTGTATAAACCGGTGTGGCAGGCCGCAGTTCGACAACGCTGTGGTGCGAAACAGCACCGCATGCAGATAAACTTCAAGAACAATTCTTTCGCCTGAATGTTTGGGGACGGTAGCGCTCCGGGCCGACGCCGAACTGGCGTAACGTTTGGCTCCGTGGTGCTCACGGTGCGACGCCAGCCATCTACGGAATGGCTTTCGAAGCTCTTCGTGGAGAACAACAAGACTCATGAGCAGGCGAAGTGAGAACCCCGATTGAGAATCATGGGCAAAAGAATATCTGAAAAAGCTGAACTCGGCCAGGCAGGTGGAACACGTGCGTTATCATATTCCGTAAGTGCTCAAAAATTACAAATGCACGGCGTGCGGGTTTCGAACCGAGCGTTCGTGCTCCGCGATGGATTGTTTTATATGTTCTCCAAGATAGGCTGTAACAAGTCAGCAACAACCTGTGGCGTGCCAAACCAATCAACCGATATGATTCAGCGGGCCACACAGTAAGGTTGCGAGAAAATTCCATTTCACAAAATGCAGGCCGAGTTAGAATAGAGGTCAGCAATATAGAGATTTACAGTTTCATTGCAGTGATAACTTCTTTAGGCGCATTTGCTGGGAGGTGACTTGAATGATGCGTTTTAAAAAGCCAAGCATTGTTACGCTCGGGTTTGTAACGCTGCGTAACAATGGTAACAATATGCCACTGAACCAGACAACAAATACTACTGAACTATTTGGGTTTTAATGAGTCCGTAAATATCGGGAAAATTTAGTACGGCGAAATGTGGAAACGCAAATGGACAATAATTCCTGATGAAGTTTACTATTTATATTTACCAAATCAAGGTGTAGAAATTGTCGAATTCATTCATAAAAATTTGGTTGCCTACGCAGGCACGATCAACTCTTCTGAACCATTACCTATTATTTTAAGTGGATATTTTAATGCAGATTTTTAAAAGACTGCGATAAATCCTTTAGTAGATTTCTTAAAATCAAAATTTAATTTAATTATGTCCAAATAATCAAATGAAAGCACGACAGTACCAGACAGCACTCGACGGAGTTTTTAGATATTTTGAAATAATTTTGAATGTAAAATATTTATAACCAATTTCAGCTTCACCACTTAAACTGTGTTTCCTTCTTAGAATACAATTGAAGTAAATGATTTGCTCATATTTCTCCAAAATATTACTTTTTGGGTACAGACAAATGAATAAATAATTTTATATGTGGCGATATTGTATACTTTGTTTTGATACATCACTAACTCCCAATCCTGAAATAACATTACAAAATTTGGAAGTTATCACTTCTATCGTGTGGTCATAAGCCCACACTATCTTCTATTTTATGCATTAATCTTATGCTCATTCAAGATGTTTCGCCTAACATAAAATAACCAGCGCAAATATAACTATTTCTCCAACAAAAATAAAAAAATTTAAAATTTTACATGTATTATGTATTTTTTAACATATTTAATAAAATAATAAATAGATAACATAAAATGTAAGTATTTTCTATCATTATAGTTAAATAAAAATTTAAAAATTTCATTATGAACCTAGTGCAACATTCTAATTTCATATTACAAAATTAGGGGTATAATTGGTTACTTTAATTTGACACGATTCTCAAGACCCGTAAAACCTTGATGTCCGTCAGTGACGAAATTGAGAATTTATCGCCTTTTTTTATATTGAGGGCATTATACCCAAAGAATTTCTTCCTTGGAGAAAGACGATGAATGTTCCAAGGTACATTGAAGTTTTGACCCGTTTCATGAAACTTCTACGCAAAGCGCGACCCCAGTACGCACAACAAAGTTCAAGGGGTTTTTTCACGACAATGCTCACCCTCACACAACCAATATTGTCAAACAGTTCCTAGGAAAAAGGGGATGGAGCATTGAGCATTCTCCATACTCACCAAATCTCAACCCTTCAGATATCTCCCTATTCCCACGACTCAAACTCACTTTGAAAGGAAAGAGATTTGATGACATTCCTAACATCCAATGAAACGTGACGAGGCTTTTGAACTCCTTCCCAAATGAAGACTTCTTGCAAAGTTTTCAGGACATGTATGTACTCGCTGATCTGGCAGTTGCGCCGGATTAGCAATGAGGTGACTATTTCAAAGAACAGTAATGTAACTTTCATTAATACTTCATTTACGTTAATGTTACAGGACTATTAACCTAACTTTACCAGAGGTTGTATGTATATATCTAAATGAAAATTTAATGTCATGATTTTACTGCTGTATTCTTAAGGTATGTGACTACCTTCGGAGCACTTTTTTTTAAATACATAAATTTTCAACTAAATAAACACTTTTTAATTTGAAATGGGATAAAAAATTAGGAATCGTTTCGGAAAGTCGAAAATAAAAGATTATTTAAAAAATTATCAATTTACTAAAAGGAAACAAAATGTATTCTGATATAATAAAAAAATACACATTTACTGTGATATAGTATATTAATAAATGTATCAGTACGTGACAATATATTTGATTCTAAGTATCAATACTAAGTTAAGAACAAGTTTAATAATTACTAGTGATTCTTCAATGGGCTTATCATTCACAAAATTTAATACTTATCTTAATACTTTGTACGGTTTAAAATTATGGTCGTATTGTAGCTTTAGCGTCAAAAGTATACATTATTTCTGCATTCAACACATTTTTTATTGTATGGGAAGGCCTTGATGAAAATTCTGATTGAAAATTAGTTATGAATACAGAAAGTTTTGAAACGCCTGACGTTTTAATTTGTACGGTTTTATAATTAAGATCGCGTATTGTAGCTTTAGCGTCAAAGTGTATTATTATTGCATTCAGTGCACATTATTAATGTATGAAACCGATAAATTGTGATTGAAAGGGGGCAGTATTGAAAGTTTGAGAAGCACTGCCTTAAAGACAAAACTTTTTTCAGTTTTCTGCTTTGAAACTCGTCATTCTTTTTTACATAAGTGTTGAAAATAACATTTTCTTTCCTTTTTTTTTTTCCTCACAGTAAATAAATTTCTCGGTACCGGTGAAGTTCCTCAAAAAAAAATCATTTGATAAATTTTACATGGACGAAAATTAGTATACCGAATTGATGCTGCGGATAGAGTTATCTCGATAAATAAGTTCGACGAAAGATAGTCCGGATGTTATTACGGAACTAAGCATGTGACTCAGATAACGCGTGGCTCTTATGTATTACTTCTCGCAAATAGGGAAATTTCCCGTCTCTCTTTGTTGTTGTTTTATAGATAATTCGCTAGTGGCGGTTGTTTTATCACTTTTCCTCTAGCACTGAAGCAAGGAAAGAACGGTCGCTCTATTTTGGTTCCTAAATTCAATCATGGCGTGTAATTCAAATGCTGAAAGCGAACCGTGGGTTACGCTCTTTTGGAATATAGAGAATTACAGCTACTGGTGGCAGATAATTGATACAGAATTCCACACTCCTGCTATGCATTTGAAAGAGAGCATCAAATTGTACGCACTTGTGGTGACGGAAACAGAACCAGTCAAAAGTGTATTTCTTTACGTGAAGGCTGTGCAGCGGTATATCTGAGGGTAGAAACAGATCTTGCATTAGTGGCAGAGGATGGTTCGGTTATGCAGGTGAAACCGAGACATAAAACCGCTACCGTTGAAGGAACTTCTACCATCTTCGAACGATTACTAAAACTAGATGACAGGATGAAAACTAAAATACGAAGTTTCTTATCTCGTGACACGATGAGAATGCGCTGTAGACTTTGGAGGACCGACACGGGCACCGTTACACCAGTTAGCTTTTTTGCAAGAACTGCCCTGAGCGTGAAAAAAGTAAATTTTCTTTGGGACATCGAACGATTCAGTTGTCTTAAATCCGGTGAAGAAGTCGATTTTGTTCTCCGCTCGGAATCTGAAGATGACGAGGCGACTTTAAGCCTCAGAGTGAATGAAACGTGAAATTTTGATAAGTATTGCTTCTGTCAAAGAGAACGTGAAATTTTTAATCATTCAATCTTTTATGACGGACACAAATGGTTTAAGATAAACTGTGGACGCTGTGAAATTTTTCCCGGTGAAATCAAGGATGCCAAATGCATGCTCCCATTTACCAAAAGGTATTTGACGGATAACAAAAATGTGTATTTGAAGAACGACGTGCTCTCCCTCTATATAGAATATTCCTGCTGCGATGGATTTGATCTGAATAGAATAGAGAAAATCTCCTTTGGGAGTAATCCGGATCAAAAGAAAATGTATATATCAAATTCTGATGTGGAGGAAAGGGATGAAGGGGATGATTTAAAAGAAGATTTCGAAACCCTTTATGCTGAGGGTATCCTCAGCGACGTGCAGCTCCGCACAGCAACTCAAACCTTCAATGCACACAAAAATATCCTTTCTGCCAGGTCTCCTGTGTTTCGTGCAATGTTCAGCAACGACATGATGGAGAAGGTACAAGAGTGTGTGCCCGTTCCGGATTTGGAAGCTGACACCGTGCGTCGAATGCTGCTGTACATGTACACCAAAGCGTTGAAGGACCTGCATTGGGAAAGTGCTATGAAACTGTACGCTGCAGCGGACAAGTATGAAATTGTCGCACTGAAAACCAAGTGCTCTTCTTTTTTAATATGTAATTTGTGTCCGAGTAACCTGTGTGAAGTCCTGGTTCTCGCTGACATGCACGCAGACGATAACTTTAAGAGGGTTGCTCAGGACTACGCCCTTTTGTACGAAGAGGAGGTATTTAGTTCCGACGAGTGGAATGAGTTCGCCAAAAACAACGGTCCCCTAGCAGCAGAGACAATGCTTCGGAAATGGAATGGTAAGAAAACAGAAGGAAGATAAGCACCGTAAGTGTTTGTTTATCTGGGATAAGGACTTGACTCAAAAATAACTTTGTAGGATTATAATTTAAATTCGCAAGTTAATAGAGTGTTTTCTAGATTTAAGGTATCCGACTACCCTAAAATCATGATTTTTTTTCAAAAATTGACAAATTTTTTTCATGATTTCATTTTACAGGCCGTCTTATTAGCTTTATAAAAATACCAAGTTTTTTTTATTTTCCATTCACTAGAACAAAAACTACAAGTGTTTTAGTAAAATCAGCTGTCATAACTTTACACAAGATGTCAAACTTTAAAATGCGTTTTACTCGAAATGTGTTTTTTTTTTAAAACTCAAACGGTGACAGCGATTGCTCAAAAATTTTTAAAATAATTTGCTGAAATTTTTTGTGTACATTTTGTATAACAGTAAAAGTGTTTTAACCTTCAGATTTATCAATCACTGTTTTATTTCAAAATTTACAGTCCTTTATGTGAATATAATCACTGATTTTTTTAAGAAATTTCATGTAGTCCCTAAGATAAAGTGCTCTAATTTTTGTAAAAATTAAAATATCTCTTATCCTGAAGGTTATTTCAAACATGAATAACAAAGTAACACATCAAAATCGAAAAATTGAAAAATTTGTTCATAACATTTTTGTACAGAGCGGTAATGTTTTGTACATTTTTACTGGTTTTTTTCCCCATTTTAATAATAATAAATTTTTTTTGTTTTTAATTGTAGGATTTTTCTTAAAACATACGAAATAAATCTAAAGATCACAAAAAAATCCCCATATCTCCATTTTTTTCAAAGAAAAGTTGTCGCGAGTAGTCGGATACCTATGTAAGAAGTACTCCTGCAAACATAATGTAGTAATGTAAGCTGAATGATCTAAATGTTACTCCCTCTATTCTATACTAATAGTAGCTAAAGTAAATTAATACAAAACGAAACATTAATTATTGAAAAAAAAACTAAATTAAATTAAACAATTCGTATAAATTAAGAGTACTACTCCTAATTTTTGTTTTGAGTTTTGAGAATGTTTCTGGATTTTTCACTAATTTCGTTACTGAATTTTAAACTTGAAGGTACGAAGTGTGAAGCTTTGCTTTCTCTATATACATGCGGTTAAAATTATCGGAGCTATTCTTCTTCATTGCTTCCAGCATAACTTGTAGATTGAAAATATTTTTCAATATTTCTGGAGAAATATCATCAAATGCTGTCATTATTTGCTTTTTACCAATTTATTGTATTAACCAAGGATTGTTTCTGTAGTGATTGTGCTTTCAGTTGAATTGAAATCTTTGCTTAAAAATTTCGTTTTTATTTTATTTTTCCATGAGTTGATTTTTAACTGAAATGAAACACTTGATTTCTATCAGAGGATGAAATTTGGAAAATATTTACTACTCATAATTATAAAAATATAGAGTTGTGTCAAATCAAGTAACATGCATCATGGAACTCTGTTTTTGATTGAAGACTCTTTATTTTGTGCGCTACATTTGCATTGCCCAATATTTATGTGTTACTACTGTTATGGGAGTGCAGGAACATTTCTTTAAATGAATAATTTAGAATTATAAATGCAAAAGACTATCAAGGGTACCAGGACATCATACACATTCAAAAAATCAAAATTGTGCGTTTTTCGTGTGTGTGAATATAAATATGCATAACACATTCTTTGACAAAATAACTTTAAAATATGAAAAAGAAGTTTGATAAATATGTAAACAAACAACTACGCCTCTTATGACACATTTTAAAAATAGTTCCTTTTGTATTTGATTTATGTAAATCATTTATTTGTTTTTATTTGAAAAAAAAATTAATACTATTTTTCTTTTTTAGTCTAATTTTTTTTAAAAAACAAAAATTAGTTTTACATGAAAAAAAAGAAAAAAATTCAAGATTTTCCAAATTTTAAAGTTTTATGGATTTTTTCAGAGAAATTATACATTCACTTCATCAAAAAAAAATCTAATTAATCTTTGTCTATTGTTTTATAAATATATATGTGTGTGTGTGTGTGTGTGTGTGTGTGTGTGTGTGTGTGTGTGTGTGTGTGTGTGTGTGTGTGGTGTGTGTGTGTGTGTGTGTGTGTGTGTGTGTGTGTGTGTGTGTGTGTGTGTGTGTGTGTGTTGTGTGTGTGTGTGTGTGTGTGTGTGTGTGAAATATTTTGTACATTCAAAAAATAATTTTATAAAAAATAATACCTAAAATCAATGGCACACACAAGGGGGGTGTCCTAGGGGTCCCGACACCCCCATAACCTTGTTTTTTCGATTGGTTATAATACTATGTATATATTACGCAAAATGTATTGTGTATTTGTTATTAATAATTAATTTTATTAATACTAATTATTTTTTAATAATTAATTTTCTATTGCTTTTGTTCCCGAAAATCGACAGAATCAAAAATAAATATGTTGGGTGCTGTATTGGAGCATGATACCAAAATGGTGAACTTTCGACCCTGGATCCCCCTCGAAAATTTTTTGTGTGCGCTACTGCCTAAAATACCTTTACCTACCTAAGCAAAATCATGTTCATGTTCAGATATAACACAGGAAAAAAACTTTTAAATTTAAAATTACATATATAACTCTAGAAAATGCTTAAAGTATCATTATTAGGTATACAAAAAATAGGCAGGAAAATATTAATGAAGTGTAATATGTGAATACATTGCTACTTTTTCTTTTTCTTTTTTTGGATTCACATACACTTTTTTAAAAAAACTATTGCATTGTATGTGTGTGGTTCCAATTTTTTATACTTCTATACAGAATACCTGTGCATATAGTGAACCTGTTTTTTTTAGTCTAAGTAATGCCTAATTTTCTTTAAGAAAATAGTGTTACGAATAAAAAAGGTAGAGAAATAGAAAATTTTAAAATTATAAAGTTCCATATTTTTTTTTTAAAGAAACTTTACTAATATTTTACAAAAGAATAGGTTCACTTTGTTTTGTGTATTGTTTTATATGTGTGAAAATATTTTAATATTTAAGAGATACTTTTTTAATTAATTGTACCTAAACACAAGTGCATTACGAGAACTCAAAAATTATATCCAGCTTAAATTAAGCAGAAAAAAAAAATTTTTAAATAAAAAATTATTTATGTAGTTCTACAGAATTCATTACAGTTGAGCATGTCCTGGTACTTTTATACAAGTTTTACTTATTTTAAGTATTCCATGTGATGCAATTGTAACGTTATAATTATCAAATACTGCAATTTCGATTTACTTTTGATATATGGGATACAAGATTTTAAATGAACATGAAAAATATGATTCCGATTTATTTTGTATAAATTGTCAATGGCAAATATGTGTATAAAATTATTTATAAAATATATTTTGATTCACGTATGTTGTGTTAATTTTTTCAAATGGGCTTATAATTTTTTAACATAAAAAAAAACTCTCATTTACTTTTTAAAGCTACACAGTACTCTTTTCCAAAAAATATTTTTGGGGATAGTAACAGGAAAATAATTCGTTTTATATTCAGATTATATTATTAAGTTGGTTTTCTGATAGTAAAAAGTTAATTTGACCAACCATTGTTTCACAATTTTAAAAAATTAAGAATTTTTGAAGTTTTTTCAAACTTTTATAAAATGCTCACTTTCTAAAATTTTGTAGTCCTTTTTTAAGTTATATTTAGATTATTGCAAACAAAAGTTAGTATGGATTTGAAAATCAATTTTCTCGTTGATTTTTAATAATTAATTGGGAAAAATACAAGAATTCTTAAAATAGGGATTTTAGCATTTTTCTAAAAAATACCGGTAATACCGATATTCACAAATTTAAATACCGGTTTTCGGTACTTTCTAGAAACACACACACAGAACATATGTTAGTACTAGACCTTAAAACACGTTAAAACAGTTTACTCCTAATGATGTAATGATTTTTGAAACTGAAAAATTTAATCCAAAAAGCAATGATCGACTTAAAACTCGAAATTAATTTTTCCCATAGGGAATTCGACTTAATATTCAGAGCTGTATAAGCTCTTCTTCTAATAAAACTGGCTAGACATATGTCGGAGAGATTCTAATTTATTAACACTAATGCCACAATAAATTTCATGTTGCAGTCACTGAAAGAACAGCACACATCACTATCTGAAAAATTATGTTATATATCACATCAAGAAATCGCACAGAATAAAGGCATACCGAAATAAAAAATGTCTTACGTTTTTCTATAATTATAATGATTTTAAAAATGAAAATGAAAAAGAAGAAAAAAGACCAAACAATTCAAATTTGATCAAGTTTTTAGTAAATTTTCTCTTAAATTTTTTTTATCCACAAACCTATTTACATTAAGAAGAACTCGGTACAGTTATCGAAGAGGAGGATTACACTAATGTCTCTATAGTGAAAAGGAATTACCTCTTGAACAAAAATTAGAATTAGCGACAGCTAAAAAAATTTCAACAAACCAAAATATAAAACATAAATCAACTATACCCAAAATCATCCGAAGAGAAATCGATCTATTTGAAGATGAGGGATTCAGAAGTAAATACTTTTGGAAAATTTTTATCGCGCATTGCTATCAGTACCACCCACTAGCATGGATGCCGAAAGAGCGTTTTAGACAGTTGGTAATTTTTGCACAACATTATGTTCCAGGCTTACTGACAGTACAATTGATGTATTTAATTTTTTAAGATCAAATTTCAAAAATTTATAGTAGTACCATAGACTGAATAGTGATATTTACAATTTTTGGTGTTCTAAATACATAAGTTGTTTTTTACTTTTTTTGTACTGTTATTACTTATAAAAATTGTTTTTTTGTGATATATTTACACTCTTTAATAAAACTGGCAAATGAAACAAACAAAAAAAAACACCTGTGTTTTCTTTCTTTTTCTAAAATTTCTACTACCGGTATTAAAATCAGTATCCCGGTATATCGAGATCTAAAAAATACCGAACACCGGTATTGAACTCTCTCTTTTGGTCTGATATTGCAATCCTTAATACTAACTTTTATAGAACAGACGTTTGGGAGTATATACAAAAAATTTCAAGGCTTTATTATGAAGAGGTTGATTGATTGAATATTAACGTCGCACTGCTCAGCTACACGAGGGCTTTTGGCGACGGACCACGTAATTTTGAACCATGGTCAAGTGACGTGGACGGCACCTCTGAGCTGGCACCCCCTCTCCCAACTTCCCCACCACACCAAGGGAGGACGTTTCAGCTCTCGACAGATTTAACGTGCATGCTGCCCTCACGGCGGGTCTTTAGTAGTACTGGGCTCGGGCTCGTGACAGGCAACCACGGTCCCATACCCATCCATTCGGCTACCGCGGCCACTTATTTTGAAAGGAAAAAGGCTTTTTTGGGATTAGAAACCCCTAGACCTTCAAAATTGTAAGTGAGAAAAACGCTTTTTAGGTTTGTAAAGGTGTACAACAAAAACTTATAATGCCGTAAAGATCTAATTGTTTCCAATGTTATTTTCCAACATATGTTCTACATTAAAACACTATTTATGGCTGAAAATAAGTTTTTGAATTCAAAATATATTTTTGCATAATATTGATAGCATTTGTTTCGATGACGACAGTTTATTCGGTTTAATATTAACCTAATAATTTTCTCAAAAGTTTTGAAACACAAAGCATTTATGTACAACATAATAATGATTCTAACTTATGCTAAAAATAGCAAGGTTTGTTCATAAAGTTTTTTTTTCAGTTTTAATTGGGATGTGTTTTGGAAGTTTTCACTCTTGTTGTGTATGACTTTAAATTATTAAATATAGTACTAATATATGTTTACTATAATGTAGTTTGGTACATCAGGGAAATATTCAGTTTTACCTGCAATACTTGAATTCAGAATACTTGTTTTCGGAAGTCTAATTGCATTATCAGCTGAGGACTGATTTTTAGATACATCATTTCAAACTTTCGAAAACAAAAGATTATTAAACCTTTATCTACATTTTTCTCTTTATCTACCTTTATCACATTATGATTTATTGCAGTTTTTTTCATGCAATATTTTTTTTGTATCACTGCATTGAAAATTAAGGGATATACATAAACAAAATACTCAACTTTGGGAAATTTAATTAGTTAGAGCTAATTAATTAATTAAAGATATTCAACTGTAAAATTAATTATACCATGTTCCAAAATAAATAGTCAAATCGTTTTCTGAAGTCTTCATTAACATACAAAAAAAATAAGAAACCTTTTGAAATTAACTATTTTTTCGGAACAAAAATGACAATCTTCGCAATGCGCTGAAAACGTCGTCAGTTGCAAACGCTATTTCTGCTTTTAAAACTATTCGCTTTCTCCGCTAAAATACTCATAATAGAACCCGTGCTGCCATATATCTTGAAAATTGGTTTTTAAAAATATTCCTTTAAAAGTATCGCCCAGATATTTGTAAAATGGTTATTCTATGCAATTTTAAAGTGAGTGGTACTTATATAAGTAACGTCGGTAGATAAAGGGTTAAGAGGACTTGGTAACCTTTGAGGAATTTTCTTTATTTATGTATTTTAAAATTATACTTTAGCATTTCATGTCATGTTTCTATTCAAGAAAATGATACGAGATGAAAATTTTCACATTATTCACACAATTTTAAAAATTTAAATTTTTTGAAGAAAATTTGGAAAATTTTAAAATCTTACTCCTTCTGTAATTATTAATTTTTTGACCTGAAATTTTTTGTAATATTCTTAAGGATGTTTTAAACAACTTTAGGGATCGACTTAAGCTTAAATAAACTGAAACTATCACTTTAAGAGATTAGCTATATACTTTTCTTTAAAATGATTGCATTTACGTATTTTTCAACCAATACATTTTTACAAATGATTCGTTTTTAGAGACTATTAATTGCAAAAGAAAATTCAAGAAAAATGCTAAGAAAAGTTTTTTTTTTCCTGTCATGATAGAAATTTTAGTTTTTTTCTTCACATAATATTGAAGTATTATACTTGTATGAAAAATATTTGAGGAAAAAGGACTGAAATTATGAAATTATTAATATAAAATGCGTCAGTTCAAAAATTTTAAGTGCACACATTTCACAAAGATTAAAAATTATATTATTGTAATGCCTCGGTAATATCCTGCTTTATATATAACACTTTCTTTTTTTATAGTTATTATTTCTCTTTTTAAAATAGAATTTTTTATAAAAACGCTTTTTTTTACTTTTTTTTCTAAAAAGGGAGCGTGGTCGAATAGCCTAATTTGTTAATACATTTTTTCAATTAAATGCTATCCAGCTTCTAAATTCCGAGCTGTAAAAGTGATATATCAATCGAAAGATAATAATACAAAGAATAAGATTAAATAAAAGTAAAAAAAGAAAACGATAGTTCAGTCATTTTGGGGGTACTAAAAAATTCTTAATTTACTGAAAGTAAACAAATTATATTCTGACATAATAAAAAATAAAATACACATTCACACTGATAAAATACACTTATAAATGTATCAGTACTGCACCATTTTTTTCTAATTAAGCTAACAATACTAATTTAAGAGCAAGTTTAATAATTCCCTGTGACCCCATACGATTGTCATATGAAAAATTATACAGAAAAAAAATTTTATCTTGATAATTTGTACGGTTTATAATTGCCCCTTAACTGCCGATTAAAAGTTACGTGATTCACTACCCAGTGCCACCGTTTTCCACGTAGGCGTGCGTATGGGATGCATTGGAGAGGGGAAGGGGGAAAAAGGAATAACTAGGGGAAAATCCTCTGAAATCAGTAAACCCTTCGCAAACACTGTCAAGGTTCTTTTATTGCTTTCCAAAGCCTTCGGAATAATTTTATGAATAGCGGGCACGAAAAATAGCATACTTCGAAAAGAAGTATAAATACGTCCGAGACAATTAACGCTTTGGCTGAGTGAACCGTTTATATACGCTGGATACACTTGGAGAGGGGGTGGAGTCGTATTGTAGTTTTAGCGTCAAAGTTTTTAACAATGCAATACATTGTTATTGTATGGAGGGTGGGCTTGATGAAAATTATGATTGAATAGTGAGTCGCAAAAAAATATTGCAAGTTTGAGAAGCACCAACCTAAAGAAATGATCTAGCATGCGGTACTATTCTCAATATCACAATACAAATTTGTCAATTTTTGATTGGATGGAATTTGATTCTGTTTAAAGTATCCGACTACGTTCGGAACCGTGATTTTGCAAAAGCGTATAAATGGATAATATTTATGATATTTAGTGTCACTTAGATTAGAAAATGTATATAAAATTGTTTTAAGAATAGTATTACAATAAAAATTATTTAAGTACCATATTTTAACAAAAAAGAACGTAAAAATGACCATTTTCAAAAATATTTTCCTTTGGAAAAATGCTTCTATTATAATAATATTTTGCCCCATATAGTCAGACCTCTGGAGGCTCAAATAGAATTTTTGAAATATATACCTTAGGGAAATGAGTTTATCCATGTTTTACGACACAAGGGGAAATTTTAAGAAGAAACGACTATAATTATATTTCAATGGGTTGTAACTTGAAAAAAAATGTGAATTTTCAAAATCGTAGTTGAGCCTCTGTACAGAGGTCTGAGCAATATACAGGCAAAATATTATTATAATAGAAGCATTTTTCACCAAAAGAGAACATTTTGAAAAAAAGGTTATCCTAAGTTAATTTTTTGCCGAAATATTGTATTTAAATAATTTTTTTGTCAAAATGTGCTTAAAACAATTTTATACATGTATTCTAATCTAAGTGACACTAAATGTCATGAAAATTATCCATTTATGCGCTTTTTTAAAATCACGGTTCCGAACGTAGCCGGATACCTTAAGCCAGTGCTTCTCAAACTTTCAATATTTTTTATAATATTCCATTATAATTTTCATCGCCCTCCCTTTCCCACCATTAAATAAGAATGCATTCAATTCAATAATACTATGCTTTGAGTCTAAAGCTACAATACACTTTTAACCTCTTAAGTGCAACCGGTGTATATAAATGTCTCGTTTAACCAAAGCATTAACTGCACCGGACGTATATATACGTCATTCCGAAGTGCGATATCTTCTGTGCACTTCTATCCATAAAACTATTTCGAAGGCTTTAGAATGCAACAAAAAGACTTTGATAGTGTTTGTGAAGGATTGACTTATTTCGGAGGATTTGCTTATTTATGGCCGAAAACCAAGTAATTGCCTATATGGATGGATCCTCTGACTCTGGTCTTGATAAAGATGGTGCTGCAATCTATTTTATCCACCCAAATAGTGACGAATCCTATAGAGTTCCCAAGGGTAAAATTTCCTCATACTTTACGTGTGGGCTTGTGACGGTTACAGGAGCTTTGGATAACTACCACACCAGGGCAATCGAAAGTTCCAGTGGCATTTTACTGTTCCCAGACTCTAGATTTGCACTCCAGACGATCCAGAGGGACAATTCTCAACCAACCCAGGATATAATTACCCTAATTAATAGATTAGTTGCAGCCGAAAGGACTTACACTTTGCAATAGATACCTACCCACATAGACATCTTTGGCAAAGAGCAGGCTGATAACCTTGCCAAGGAGCCACAAAATTCCCTCAACTTTGCAATGCCCAGACGTAAACTCACCTCCCGTCCAGTTAACTTTCATGATTGGTGGTACATATGTTGTACCACCAATTCTTATTAGTTTATTGTGTGCTGTACACAAAACACACCCCTTGTTTGAATTCCTCAGAAATGGATGCTAGATGGTACATTATCTGAACCAGCATAGAGGTCAACTCCTAGCAGTTACTCAAGTTTCCAACATATGTCAGAAGCTAATTGTGTGCAATGGGCTTACGCAATAGTTCATTATTTGATCAGCAATAAGTCTGTTAAAAGGTATATTTTGGAAGTTGTGACGGGCTCACGCGTTTTTTCATTAACATGTCCTTTTGGGGTCTTTGGAGCCAGAATAAGTGTGTCAATTCTTTTCCAACCAACCCGAGAAGTAAAACGTGAAGGAAAGATGCAAATTAGGAAGCTTTTAAATAACAGAAGTTTAGAGTAAGCGGGGTGGCATTTGGGGAGTGTTATGTTAGTTCGTGTGGCAAGTGTGAAGAGTATTTCAAGAAGTTAAGTGACAATCAAGAGAGCCTTTAGTCAAGGTGCATACCTTTGCACGCCAGTGAACCACAACTTCAGCTAGGATCAGATAGATTGAGACTTCGTTGCACATTAAGGTAGCAGTGACCATTTAAATATTCGGATCTGTGTTCGCATTGAAATTGAGCTTAGGCGAGTTAGTTATTGATAGTGGTCCGGGTTACGTTATTTCGGTATTATATATATTGTGTGTTTAGCCACCGTAGATTCTCTCACATATATTATTATTACCTAATCTGTTATTGGTTTAAGTTAAGATCTTAATAAAGTAATATTAAGATTATGTCAGCTTCTTCCTTTATTCCTACACCTCTAGCTCGCGCTGATAATCTAAGAAGAGGGCACCCAAGGGGGGCTTCCTTACAAAGTGACAGTGTTATGTATTTTTAAATGTAAATGAAAGTGATTCTTGTGATATTTAATTCAAATCAGATACATATAGTATGTAACCAAGCACGTCAATATTACAATAATTAGTACATCACATGTGCATTGCTAGTATGGAAATAGGAGAGTTCAAAAAATGCACCACCACGCAATTGAAGCCCATCTTCTTTGCAAATACAAAAGGCATTCCACTTATTTTTTCATAATAATAGACATGCTTAGTGTTCCATATAGATTTGTTGTAAGTTGCAATTTTTTTAAAACAAATGATAAGTTATTAAATAATAGTACATACAAAATCACACAAATGTCCTGAATGAGCTTTAGGTAGTGTTCAGGAAAAAATAAATACAACTAATACACTTATTATATATGTTGACTAAATAAAAACGAGCCAAATCGTACTGTCACCTGTATGATGCTTAAAGCTACGGCTGACGACAGGTGTGAAATATAACTCTTTGCCATGATGAAACGGGAGGACTCTGAACCTCGATAAATTTAACGTGCATTTACATCAGGGGTGTCAAACTCAAAAGTTTAGCAAGGTTTAACTTTAGGCGAGCCGCAAAAGAAAAACAATATTCATAGAAACATAGGTTTTTTTATTTCGAATAATACATTATAATAAAAATATACAAAAGAATAAAAATATTTAAGGTTCATATCTTGACGCTTGATATCTCTTTTTTGCTGCTATTTTACCAATTTCGGGAGAATTTTTTTTTACTATGTATTATTGTAGGGGGATATATTGGCCGGGCCGCCAAAAAATGTTCGTTGTGGGCTGCGAGTTTGACACCCCTGTTCTACATGATGGGTGTTCAGCAGCATTTGACTCAAACTCATGACATCCCAGCCATGACTCCTTGACAATGACCACTAGGTGACCATGGCCTTCTGTATTCCACTAATCAAATGTTACTTCAATAAATTCACTCTTATATTTGATAGCGGCTGCGGAAGCCCAGTGGTCAAGATATCGGATAATGGCAGGCATGTCATGAGCTCGAGCCCAGTACCACTAAAGACTCGCCGTATAGGGAAACGATGCACATTAAATCTGTCGAAAGCTCTAATGTCCTCCCGTTGGTGTGGTGAGGTAGTTAGAAGAGGGGGTGTCAGCTCAGGTGTCGTCCTCGTCACTTGACCATGGTTCAAAATGACAAGGTCCCTCTTGTAGCTTAACAGTGCGACTTTAATATTCACTCACTCACTTATATTTTATATTACTTGCTTAATAAATTTGATTTTAATGTATATTGCTTTTGCTTGCATATCATTCTGAATTACCAACTTTGCACCAAAAAGAAATTTTCAATTTTTTTTTTATTATTATTATTATTATTTTATTTCGAATGGGCTACGGATTGGTGTTTCACAATTACAGACCTAGTACATTCCCTGGAAGCTGGAATATCTTCTTAATGCTGTACCCTATAGGCGGGTACCAATCACCACAGGTAATTTTGACATCCAGTTTTCTCCCTAGAGGGAGGCACCTGAGCTCTGACGATGCGAACCTATTCTAGGATTTAATTTTTCCGAGAGCATCCAAGCCAAACAGACACTCTAGGGGTCTTAAACATTCCGCATAATCATACGACATGGCCGCTGTTGATTTTCTGCATCATGAAAATCCTCCAACTTGGGTCGGGGTTGAACACGCCACCTTAACAGCAGAAGGGCAGCGACAAACCAACCATGCCATCCAGCCGGTTAATTTTCCATTGTTATTTTTAAAATAAACTGTAATTTTAACTCGTTAAAGCTTTATTTCCACATTGTTTCGCTTCATTGTGAAAAGCTTACAAGGATGTCTATATCCTTTAGTTTTTCCATGCACTTTGGATTCTTCTTTTCTTTTGTTTGCTTTGTCTTTATGTTGCCAGTTAATGGGGAAAACTTTCTGCTACAAAACGATTTTTCTTGATAAATGCGAGAGTAATGCAAATTCGCAGAGAAAAGTCTTTCTTAATTCATTATGTCAACAAGCGAAGACCAGCATTTGCCTTCATTTGAAAAAGCTCCTCCTCCTCGATTCCTTCTCAGAAGTAAAAGAAATATTTTCCATCTCCCCTGCTCTCTTTCTCCCTCTCTGATCGCAGATGGTAGATTGGAATTATTTTTGTCAGGTGCTAAGCAGTTCGTCTAAATATTGGGTGAGTTTTAAAATTCTACTCCTTTTTATTACCCAAAAAGAAGAGCAAATAAACGCAAAATGAGCAGTACCTATGATTGTGCATGATTCCATTGCTGTCAATGATCTCTTGCATATTTCTGGTAGATTATGAATCCCACGGCGGTAAAATTCTGGCTGTTTCGAGTCAAAAAAGTCTTGAATGGCACAATTTCCACAGCATCGAGATCATCAAAGATTTTCTGAGTGAAGGAATTGTTCAACGCACGAAATAGGTGAAGTCGGATAGTGCCAAGTCAAGAAAATAGGGAGGGTGGGGTAAAACCTGTCAACCAAAGCCCATTAACTTTTGAAGAGTGATAACAGCAGCATGTGGCCTGGCGTTTTCGTGATGAAGAATAACACAGCAGATTCGCCCATGCGGTATAGTGGTTAGCGACGCTGACTGCTGTGTCGTTGGGCCTGGGTTCGAATCCCGGAGAAGACATGGATGTTTTAAATGTATAGACCATCACGGCTGGGTACTTTAAATAGCCGCCGAGCCGCAAGTCCCTCTCGTGAGTGGGTGGAGGAAAAAAAGGTTGAGGCCCGACCACCCCCACCCAAAATTGGGGTGAAACCGAGCTAAACCTGTATGGTGCTCAAAGCTACGTTAATGACAGCGTCATTTTAGCTTTTTGCCATTAGAATTTCTGGCCTTGATCGGCCTTTGCCGTCGGGGTGACATTAGTAACAACAACAGAATAACACAGCGACGACTGATGTGACCTGACCGCTTAACTACCAAATTCGAATGCAGTCTGTCTAACTGTAGACTGTAGAAGGCAGCAAATATGGCATGTTTGAGTGGTATGACCTCCCAGAGAACTATTCCGGTTGTTTCTTATGGCTTGGTCAATATCGTCTTTCCCCTTGTGATGGTCATCCACTCCTAGCCTTATCTTGGCAGCTTTTGTCTCCTTCCCTAATTTACGAAACCATTGACGGCATGTGTTTTCGTCTATTGCGTCCTCCCCATAAACTTGACAAACATTGCTACATGCTGCGGCTGCCGAACTCTTTTTATCGAAATGTAACAATGTCTCACATGCTCCCTTCTCGCGTTCCATGTTACACACTTTGAGAATTTTTTTGACATGATTGACTGTGTGAGACGCAATGCAATTATATGTTGAGTATCCTCACGTTTGATTGGCTGACGATTTTGGTTATTACAACGTCACATGTGGGGCGTCCATTCCATTGCAAATTTGCATATCCAAAAAAGGATAGAACTTTCACTCTCAACCGATATTTTTAAAACGAATCGATTCTTAGTATCTAGGATAATATTAAACACATACAATGTTTAAAAAATCTTGCGATTGAATGAATGAATAAGCTGGCATCCTCCTCTCCAAACTACCACACCACGCCAACGAAATAAAGATGTGATTACTAAGTCTGACATCGGGAAACTTTATATCAAAAAAGGATGAAATTTTTGAAAAAAATAAACAAGTTTTATTTGTTTAATATCCGACATTAAACCCGTGATTTTGCAGTGGGTATTTTTCTGATATTGTGTCATGATTAGAATACATATATACTATTGTTTTAAGGACTTTTGATAAAACAATTATTTAATATATATTTTGGCAAAATTTAACTTAGAATAATTTTTTTCAAAATTTTTTCCCTTTTAAAAAATGTTCTATAAAATAATATTTTGCCTGTCTATAGCTCAGACCGCTCTACAGAGCTCAACCTAGAATTTTTGAAATATATAACTTAGAAGTGGGTTTTTTCTATAATTTATGACAACAGAGGGAACAATTTTAAAAAAAAAAAACGCCGGTAATTATTCAATGGGTCGCAACTCTGAAAATAATGTGAATTTTTTTAAAATCATAGTTGAGCCTCTGTAAAGAGGTCGATCTATATCAGGGAAAATATTATTATAATAAAACATTTTTCCAAAAAAAGAAATTTGAAAAGAGATTTCAAAAATTAATTTTTGCCAAAATATTGTATTTAAATCATTTTGCCTATATAATGTGTTCTTAAAACAATTTTATACATTTGTCTAATCATGGCACAAAATCATGAAAATTATCCATTTATCGCTTTTTAAAATCACGGTTTTAACGTAGTCGGGATTATCCTTAACAACCCCAACTTTTAGCGCAATAAAAGTAGTGTTGGTACCATTTAATAGAAAAGCCGATTTATATCAGATAAGAAAAATTCAAACAGAATCGAGAGGTCAGGGACCTTTAATCATTAAGGAAACTGTAATAAAATTTTGAGTAAAAATTTTTTAAAGTGCAACAACTATTTTTATTATCATGATAAATTCAGTAAACAGTTTTCTATAAGTCAAAATTCAATAACGATATGTATAGTGCAGATTGAAATAGTTTTTATACAAAAATATAATGTTTAAAAACAATATTATATCTGTATGATTGCACACTAGAAAGTGATACCAGCTCTTGGAGAATGTACTGGGTCTAAAATGGTAATTGCCAATCCGCAGATCCATTTAAGGTGCCTGACTAGTGCAAAATCATCAATTTTGATGGAACTGACAAAAAAATTTTATTTGATATTTTAATACTTGAATTTTTTCTTTCTAAAATAATCTTTTCTTTTGCTTGTTTCATTTATTTACGAGTTTAGCAGTTTTTATTCAAGTGAGAACAGCAAAACGAACCAAGTTAGAAATCAAACCGGAATCTTTGAATTTGAAAGATTTTACCTTTTGAGTTTTATTGAATTTATTAATAAAATATTAATTTTGGTAGTATTAAAACTGAATATGGTGATATTTTTATAAATATTTAATAGTTTTTAGTAAAATTTGGCAACAACTTGCAGGTTTGTTGTCATTTTTCGATTTGTTTATGTTCTAGTGCTCGATTCTTTCCTCATTTTTAAATTATTTTTGATTTTTTTTAAAAAAATTGTCTTTTAAAAAAATATTGATTAATTATGCTAAATCAAGATCTAGGGGGTCTAGAAGCGCCGATTTTTCTAAATCGTTATACCATTCGTGCTACTATTAATGAGAATGATGAAACATAGCCAATTTTACGAATCCAAGCCAAAATTGGAATCAAGCCTACAAGTTTGATATTTCTCAGAAAGATTGTTTGAAACTTTGAAGACAATAGAATTGTCAGCTTGACAACTTTAATTTCATTTTTATAGTTGTTGCCCTGACTGTTATTCTCAGGGCTTGGAACTTTGAGGACTGTCGTGGATTATGCTCCAAAATGAACCTAAAGTGCAAAAACTGCCCTTCTTTAAAGGTTTCCTTACGACAGAGAAGATGAAAGGTTTGTTTATAAACTCTTCAATTGTTTTGGGGCTAAGGATAATCGGGAAAGGATTTTCAGCTGGCAAAGTTATGTGCTTTCCTCAGCTTACCTTCCCGTCAAAACTTGCTTTCCGGGAAAACAAGAAAGGAAACTGTTGAAGGAACGAACTGTTGCTCAAGAAAAAATCATGCCCATTGAGTGAAATCAAAGGCTCAAAAACAGTTTCTTTAAAAGCGAAATACTGATGGTATTTGTCAACGCAGAGGCTACCATCTTGAATGGTGTAAGTGCCAATCAGATGACACCGGTAAAATTTTAGACATTGAAGATGACGCAATATACATATGTGCGAAAGGCAATAGCCAACATAACATTTATGTTCGAACTATAAAGGTTCTGCGGGGAACATGGAAGTTGTTGGAGCCTACCGTATATTTGAGATCAAATGTAAGGGATGTGCAGTACAATGGGAAAACTACGGAGATGGGGACTCGAAGGATATGGAACTGTTAAAACTTTATGGAATTAATACAGTAACCAAACTCGAGTGTATAGGCCTAATACAGAAACGTGTAGGGGAGATTGCGTCAATTAAAAAAAAAGATGAAAGGTTTGGGGAGGGAAAAAAAAATTAACTGATAAATTAATTTACAGAATTCAGAACTATTATAATAGCCTATTCGAAGCAATGGGAGGTAATCTCAAAAGATGATGAGTAGGTGTAATAGCTGCATTTTTCCCACTGTGTATCTAGAAAAAATAATCCATTGCATGGACAGTGTCCTGAAGGATCTGAGGTTGGTGTGTCGTTACCAAGGGCAAAAGCAGCAGGGGGTCCCAAAGAAATTCAGCTAGGACTTCCTTAAAATTAAAACCAAATAAAGCCTACATATTTAAAACTGTGTAATGAAAATTTGTTGAAAAAATAGTCTTCATGGTGACACAAATTGTAACGAAAGTTATAACAACATTTTGTGGAATATTGTTCCAAAAATATATTCATTGGATTGGAAACATTTCGTTTGAGTGCAAATTTGCTCTAATACTTTTACTGGTTATGCTGGTATATTATCAGTAATTCGAAATGAAAATGGTTCCCTTCCCGAAAGGGGTTTTTCAAGAGTTACTTAAATTTGATAAACAAGGGTTTCAACATCTTAAGACACCTTTAGATTGAAAATTGTCTCGAAAAAAAAAAAGCAGCAAGAAAAAAAAAAATAACTAAGGGGTGAAAAACAGAAGGCTTGGGATATTCATATGGAGGGTTTTAAAGTATCTTTGCATGATTTTATTCTAAATTATGATAACCTTGTGATAAACAATATTTTTAAGAGTTTTTCGAATGTTTACTGCTAAAACAACAAAATATATTTTTGTATAAATATTTCAATCTTCTAAAATAATATGAAAAGATATATATATTTGTTTTCTATGTTATTTATTTTTTAATGCAATAAGATTTTTTTAAGTGTTTTATATGTCTAATCTGTATTTCATAAACTATGTACTTAGACTTTAAGAACAAGCTTTTTTACACTATAAAAATTGTTAAAGACATTAAAAAAAATAAAAGTTTGAAAAAAAAGTATATAATATTCATAATTGCTTTGAAAAGGTTTGTTCTTTTGATATATAAAAGGTTTTAGGGTTTTTAGCAGTATAGTTTTAAATTTTGAATTTTAAATCTTTAAATGCATTTTTTTTCTGAAACAGATTTTTATATCTTACAACATGGTAAGCATGATATCTCAAAAAGTTCTGAGATAATTGTCTGAAATTTTTTATAATTTGCATTATTATAGTATGTATGCTGTGACGTAGGGATTAAGAAAAACAGCATGTTCATCTTTTTATGATTTTTTTTCCTGTGTAATAAATGTGAAATATTTGAAAATTTGCATTGGTGCACTTTGACCTCTAGTTCAGTAATAAATTAAAATTTTTCAGATATTCGGTCAATTCATCAGCAACTGTTTTTTTGAGTAAAAATTTATGGGTTTTTAAATTTTATGCATTAGGGAAATTTTTTTTACTATGTTTAACGTAACGTGCAAATAACGTCTAATTTAAACCTAAAATTGGCCATATTTAAAAAAAATACATTGAAAGAAATTTTTTTTTGCTTTTTTTATTAGTTTTCAGTTATAATTAAACAAAAAATGAGTTTAAAAATAAATTTTCAGCAAAATTTAAAAAAAATGTCTTCGCAACTAGTCAGGCACCTTAAAAGAAAAAAAAATTTACAGAAATATTTTTTTTTTAAGTTTTAAATCTCTCTCTATGAAAAAAGTTTTTCGTCATACTGTAATAAATTTATATATACATGCATAGTTAGTAACAAGTAATATAAAAAAAATTAAGTCAATTCCTACTGAGGTCAACAAAGAAAAATTTTATTTTAGTTACTTTTTATTAAATAGTGTTACAATTAATTTAAATATGCATATATATATGACAGAATCACAATATTGTTGTATTGACAAAATAGAAAGCGATTTTCCTTGCAATTTTCCATTTTCCTTTCTATATATGGTGTGTTGGACTATTTTTTGTTACTATTAATTCATCAATTAAATTTAATTATTCTAGTAAAATAGTATAGTAAAAAAGAAATAACACGCATTCTCAGAAATTAGGCTATTCCAGGTAGGGATTAGAAGTCTAACGCGCTATTCATTGCGCCAAAGAGACACAACGAACGATTTTCCTTTCTATATATACTGTTGGACTATTATTTTTTGTTACTATTTATTCATTTTTTGATTTAATGAATGAATCAACATTTAAAAAAACTGTATTAACATCAAGTATCATCCACTACAAGTTTTAAAAAAATGTATTTGAACTTAAAGGGATGAATAGAGAGAAAGTGTTTTATTAACGATTGAAAGTTTGAGCAAGTTATACATATAGGGAGAGAGTTAACTAATAGTAGGAATTGAGAAATGAGTCATAAAAAGTCAAATTTAACTGTAGAGCTACATAACAATTGTGTACAATGGGCTTGTGATTCATGAAGTCACATGATAAAAACAAACACGTGTTTTCCATTGAATTCAAAACAAACATTAAATTATTTGTACTTGTTGTTCTATTTGTAAAGCTCAAATAAAATTTCAAATTTCATATTTGGGTAAAGATGTTTAAATGTTAGAAAAAAAATTTCTTCAAAAAGATTTTTTAAATTAAAGAAAAGTCGTATTTTATGCTTATACTTTTTAAATAAAATGCATTTTGTATACAAAGTACCTTTTAGGAAAGTTTCTGCAAAGAGCAAAAATTGGGAACACCGGAGCGCGTGAACTGATTAGTTGGAAACACAAGATAGTTTTTATCGCGTGACTTTGACGTCACATGAGTTTTTGATTTGATTGGCTAGAATCACGTGACTTTCACTATCATGTGACTATGACGTCACATGAAATAACCTCATTTGAGCAATGAGTAGGAACAGTTGTATAATTTGTATAACGGGGGTCGGTCCGTTTCCTTTTCCCAATATTTTAGAAATACCTATACAAGAAAAATGAAACATATTTGAAAACAAATTATTTAAAGATGAAAAGAAAATTATTTGTTTTTAGAAGTTTTGTTTTATTTTAACGTATTATATATATCTTAAAATTATTTTTGGAAAATATGTAAATAAAGCGCAGAAACTAATTTCGCATAAACTGATAAAAAAAATGTGAGTGTACTTCTTAATAACTTTAATCTTGTATCGAGAATAAAACTAAATTAGAGTTTTAATTATCAATCATCTGGTTTGTTTAAAAAATACATTATGTAAGACATCACAACTTTGTTAAGTATGCTTTTAGATTAAGATAATTACAAAATACACTTTGTTGCTTGACAAACATTAAACAATGATTTATTTCTTGACTGTAATAAAGTATTAAGAGAAATATTTTTTTTAGATATGTTTCTGTGCTTTTTACGAAAAGAAAAGAATCTGAAGTATTTTTTTTTAAAAAAGTTTTCTTTATAATTATTTCCTTGTGTAGATTGATTTATGTGAAAATTACGAAGAAAACATTTCTATTTAGTTATACATCGATAACGTTTTCCCCGTCATTATTGAGGACGCTCTTAAGTGAAATATAACTCATAAAATGGAAAATAACTTTTATGGACTGCAAACATAAAAAATAAATAAATAAATATAAAATTTAAAAAAATGGAATCATTCCTTTTTCTTTAATCAAAAAAATTTGTTCATGCCTTTTTTATTGTGTATGGAAATATTAAAAATAAAAAGGGTCACAAACTAAAAGCCTTCTGAAAATATTTCAATACAGATAACAGATAATATACAGGGTGAGTACAAATGATGAACCCGATTTTAAAAAATCATACAATCGAAACTGCTGCACATATTACAATAAGTGATATATGAACATAAAGAGAAATATACCATTTTTTTAACACGCTTTTATAAGTTTCATTTGTATGTAATGGAATCTTTGGACTCGATTTTTACCCATTTTAAAAGATCAGAAAAATCCGAAAATTTGCACACTTGTCAAGGACCGATGACAATACAATAATTTCAAAATTTTGTTCCATTGTCCTGATTAGGATCGTCAAAAATAACGATTTTAAGGATTTCTAGATTTGGCGACTAATTCATTATATCGTTTCCAGATTTCGTGGCTAATTGCATATACCATTTCCAAATTTGGCGACTAAAAGACCCTACCCCTTAAAAAGGAGCAACTGTAAAAATAAAAACGCTTGTTTTTAATACAAAAAAAAGTGTTCTTTATGTGAGTAAGGAAAAGAGTGAGTGAGTGAATATTAACGTCGCACTGTTCAGCAACACGAGGGCTTTTGGCGACGGACCACGTAATTTTGAACCATGGTCAGGTGACGTGGACGACACCTGAGCGGGCACCCCTCTCTACTAACTACCACGCCATACTAACGGGAGGACATTTCAGCTCTCGACAGATTTAGTGTGCATCGCTGTCCTACACGGCGGGTCTTTAGTGGTACTGGGCTCGAAATCATGACAAGGCAAGCCATGGTCCGATACCTTAACCACTGGGCTACCGCAGCCCGTGAGTAAGGGAAAAAAATGACTCGTGCATGTGAATAAAAATAATTTATGTTCTAACTGCAAAATACTGTTTATTTTTGTAAATCGTAACAAAGGGCAAAAGTCAATAAATTACAGTCACTCAAATACCTACTGATATGAGGTTGTAGCTCGAAAGAGCTGGGTACTCAAGTCATCCACCCAGCGATACTTTTGTAAAGCAAGACGTTTAGAAGTGATGATACGAATTAACATTATCGCAATACGTTTAAAAGGGGATAATACGATTGACATTTAATAATTCTTCTTGACACACTTTTATTAGTTAAACCTGTATCGAGAGACGGAATCTTTGAAATATAACGATACGGGACTCATTCGAGGCCCCGTAAAGGGAGAGAATAAATACCCTTCAGACCCATTAATTAATATCCATTGAAGAGCAAGACTAATCCCAGAAGTTACATAATTCTGATCCCAAATATCAAACTCGGGGATAAATTCAACGAAGAATAAATGATAGTTTTAAAAACTAAAAAACAGGCTTTTATTGTAGATCGATCGAACCAAAAAATAAATTATAGTTTAAAAAAGAACTAAAAAACATGCTTTTATAGTGAATGGAACTAAAGAATGAAAAAAGATAATTCTTAATATAAGAATAAAATGATTAACGAGAAAATGAATGTCATTGTGGTAAAAGCGTAGGGTGCTTTGTACTACATTTTGACACTAACTCAGCATTTCGGAATTATAACAATTAATATAGAGTCATTATTGTAAAAGATTCTGTTTATTTTCGTGGACCTTTCTACAATTGAAATCTGTTCAAACACGTAACGATATGTATTGATTCAAAATCCTTAATAGCAACAAAATGGTCTGGCCATATCTTGAAAACTGATATTCGAAAATTTTTCGTTCAAAAATGGCTATGGTACTTCACTCAATAACTATGATTGTTTGCTTTCTAACTTGCAACGTTCAGATAGAGTTGTAGGCTAGTATTCTGATTCTACAAAAAAACCTCATTATTCCATTACTCCGAATGGAATAATGAGGAATAATACGCGTTTAGTTAGATTTAACGGCAGGTGGCATCACATGATTAATGATGATTAAAGTACCAAATTAGTACTACCTAGAATTATCTATCACTTCTAAATTGGTCTAGCTTTTGAAGGTATTTATTGTAAAGATTTCCGCCATGCAGCGCAAAATCGGCTTCTTTGTGAAGATAGCGTTGTTGTTATTGTTGTTGCTCATGCCACCTGTCTGACATAGTCAGATCGAGGCCCACGAAATTCATCGTGGCAATGGGCTAGATATGGGAAGATAGCATAACACCGTTCATATCCGCTCGTGCATCCCAAAAATATTGCGAGAACTTTTCTTCTGGCATCTCTTCGACAACCGATGTCCGCGAGAAAAACACCACTTCACCTTCGAGTCGGAGCCCCAAGTGTAATTCAAGGTGTAAGAGGTGACCGCAAGACAGTGGAGAAGGAGTCCGCTTTGAAACATCAAATAGAACGGCTGTGTTTCCCCCTCCTCCACTAATAACATATTCGGTAAAATGGACACAGATAATAATTTGAATAACTTGAAACCAACATACTATAATTAATAGCTGTGGACGAACTAAATCAATTGCTTAATTTCTTAACTCTCAAGCTACCCATCAGTTTTCCCGAGCGTCACTGTATTTATTCGTCATTGTGTCTAACCGTTGTAGCTTTGTAGTCATGGTTCGTGAAGTTTCCACCTGAAATTGTGGGTTCGTGTCCTGATGCCACTGAAGACCTACCGTGCGGAAGGGCTGATATACATCAAATCTATCAAGGTTCAAAGTCCTAATATTGTCCTGGTGGGAAAATTTGGAGAGTGGAGTAGCAGGTGTCCTTCTCCTCATTTGAACGAGATATTAAATGACGAGGTTCGTAGCCTAAAGCTCTCACACAGTTTTAAAGGGCAACTTCTAAAGCCCGCCATTTACAGGGGTCCGATGCGCATTAGGACTCAATGTCCTCTCGTTGGTGTGGTGTGGTAGTTCGAAAAGGGTGCCAGATCAGGTCTCATCCTCGTCACTTGACCGAGGTTCAAATCGACGAGGTTAGTGGCCAATAGCTTTCGTGTTGCTGTTGAATGGGATGTTAATGTCTCTCACTCACTTAACGTAATAAAATAAATAACAACGTTAATAAAAAAAATTTAATAGAACGTTACGTTTATGAAAAACGTTAATAAAAAACGTAACGTTAATGAAACGACATGAACAGAAAACGTTAATAAAAAACGTTAACGGTAATGAAACAACGTTAATGCTAATAAAAAACGTAACGTTAATGAAACGACATTAACAAAAAAATCGTTATTAAAAAGGTTAACGCGGTAATGAAAAAAGTTAATATAAACGTTAATGTTAATAGAAAACGTTAACGTAAGGAAAACGTTAATAAAAAAAATCGTAACTTTAATAAAAAAAAATCGTATGAAATCCAATTCTCTCATTTACACCCATATGCTGAAACACTCTTCCTATTTCAATATAAATTCCAACATTTATAAGTTTAACCGAACCTATGGTTATAATTGACGAAAAAAAAAATTTTATAACTTATGAGTCGAATGCGTAAATATAGATAAATTTATTTCCCTCTTGGATTTTTCGCCGATATAATCCTTTCATCTACAGCGAAACGAAAACATCAGCTTTATCTACGAGATATTAAGAAAACAATTCCTTAAACTCAGCTTTATACTCCCGCTCGCTATTATGCGGGTATTGGGGATCCCAATATCTGTCGAACAATACCGCCTCCTAATCCTTTATGAACCCCATTGAGGTTTACAATGAACGCTGGGAAGATCCCTTACCGGAATTGGCAATTAACAGACGACCTTTACGGCAGATTCCCACCGGGAGTTTCGCATCCCACCACAACGGGGAAGAAATTAGAGCGCTATAAAAATAACGTCTGCTACGATCTCCTATCAAACTCTAAGGTAAAACTACTTATTGCTGGGTGGGAGGGTCGTAAGGGAGTGTACGTCGAAACTGAAATGGCTCAAACTACAAAAATGTCACATTCTTGGGACGATAAAGTTCGTTTGAGAGCTATAAACAAGCCTAGTGATGAGTGTACCTGAGATTTACTGCAAAGGAGTAGAGAAAGATATTGATTCAAGATGAATTAATAAATTAGTGTGCCCCAGATAACGAACGAGAAATATGTCACTGGGGATTATTTTTACAATATGACTAGAAGAGTGGAGAGTTGATTTTAGTTTGAACAGGGAATAGTGTTTTAATTAGCTTATCACACGAGAATTACTAAAAGAAAAGATTTTCACCTTTTCCCGGGAAAATGGTCGAATAACGTGGATGGCAGTCAAACCTTTAACTCACTCTCTTCTTTTCTTTCTTATCTCTCTGGTCAGACCAGATCATGAGTTTGTTCCCCCTTTAAAAATAAAAAACCAAAAATATGCCTCTTCAAAAGGCCCTTTCGTACCAAGTCAAGCAAATTCAAAAAAGGTTTTGGGCCTTTTTTTCCGGAACCGTGATTTTAAAAAAGTGCATAAAGGGGAAATTGTCATGATATTTATTTTATTAAATTAAAATACGTATAAAAATTGTTTTAAACATTTATGAAAAAAATATTTAAAAAAATTTTTTAAAAAATGAACTTAGTAACCCTTTTTTTAAAATCTTTTTTTAAAAATGTTTCTATTTATTTATATTTTTTGAATAAAAGCCAGATCTCTGTACAGAGGGCTCAACTATGTTTTTTAAAAAATTCAAATTTTTTTTCAGAGTTAAAACCATTTGAAATAATTATCGGCGTATTTTTTTTAAAAATTTTTCCCCTTTTGTTTTCGTAAAACATGGATAAACCGACTTTGGGGGTTATGCATTTTAAAATTCTAGTTGAGCCTCTGGGGACGGGGATCCAAGGGTAAATACCAACAAAATTTTATTATAATAGAAGCATTTTCCCCAAAAAGGGGAAAATTTGGAAAAAAAATTATTCTAAGTTCCTTTTTCCCAAAAATAAAAGATTTTAAAAATTTTTTTTCATAATTCCTTGGAAAAAAAATACATGATTCTAAATCTTTACACTAAAAATCATAAATAATTTTCCATTTAACCGCAAAACACGGTTTTGGCGTAATCGGATAACCAAATTTGCGGGGAACCTCTGCATCATTACACTTGGTACAAATTTAAAAAGGGCTTGGCACCGGGGAAATCTGGGGGCTTTAAATTTTCCCGTAGACATAGTGGAACCAAAATAGTTTTTATCTCCCGTCGCCTTTAAAACTGATTGAAGCCCAGGGCACTCCCTTTTTAAAAAATACCACAAATTTGGGGAGTTATTTCCCGGGATTTTGTTTTGGAGGCCCTTTTTTAATTTCCCAAGGGATAGTTCAAAAGGGACGTCAGGAATTTTCCCCCATTGATCCCGAGTCATTAAATACCGCCCTTTTCAAGGTCATCAGCAATGTCATTATATTTCAAATTCACATGGGATGGAATCCACTGCAGATGAATCACGGCAGAACCAGACAGGGTCCTGAGTTTATCAATAATATTTATTTCCTTATGATTCTCCAATCGTTTAAATATTGAATAGCACTTCGGCTGTCTGAAAGAATCCAGATTTCGCCAAGTCAAATGAAGCTCAGAAATACAGTCTGAATTTACTCTATTTTTGCCTCCATGCCACTCTACGTGAGGATTTGAGTCAAATTCAATTTAGCTTGCACTAGTCTCCATTTTCTTTGGGATTCCCAAAGATTCAGGGTTTGGGAACTCAAAATTTTGCAACTAATTCTACGACCAAGATAAAATGGATACAAGGGACTGGGGTAGCCTGGTCCTCGTCACAGGTTTGTGACCGGAGTAGATTTTTTTAATTTTTGCCTGTGATCCAAAATAAATTCTCCAATCTTATTCTTTATAAATATCCCTTTGATAGTTGCAAAATAATTTTCGATGTCAAATTTGAACGAAAGAAAAAAAAGGGGTACTTACGTATTATAACAACCTATTGGTGTCATTATATGAAACGGAGAACATGGTTGCCAATTCAGCCCGTACAACTCATAGGAAATCGCGGTTGCCAACTTGGCGAGATATTAATAGAGTTGGCAATTGTTGCGATTATACGTACTAAGTACCAAAATATTATATATATTCTTACCTTATTCTTCGTTTCTAAGTTCCGAGATGAGCTTGACCTAAAGTTCGATTATATTCTAGCATAAATACTCTCACTCTTAAGAATGAGAGTTCTATAACTTGTATGATCCAAAAAATGATTTAATGAAAAAAATAAGAATTGATACATTCTGAATTCTATGACAAAGACACAACTACTACTAATACACAAACTAAGAGAAAAACATAAACACAAAGAAAAAAATGCGCTCGCAGCGCCACTCAAGTTGAACTACAAAAGTAACTAGTTCTTTGACTTCGTTCGCGACAATAGTTATGATGAACAAAACACATAGCTAACTTCCGAATAATCAATAGCATGTAACGAAGACCTATATTTTTATTAATTTTTTAGGTGTATTCGTTGTATAACGAGCGCGCTTGCATCCTTCTTTACTAAGAAATATGAAAAGTACATTTTCACACGGAATGTACTTCACGTAAAAATAGAAGGACACACAAAATGTCTCACTTCATCTTACTACTCTCATGTTTAGCAGACGGTACAGCATTAAAACCCATGGGTTTTTTTTTTTTTTAAAATAAAACCGATGCCGAAATCTAAATTTCCCGAAAGGTGTTTTCATGCATGTGCCCGAAAAAGATGCAAACTTGTAAATAAATAAAAAATTGTATGTGCGCTTATGACCACACGATAGAAGTGAAAACTTATCTTATTATAGGCTAGAGAATCCAGTTGCTCGGATGTACTACATTTTCTTTTGGGACATTTTTCCATGCGGCTTCATTCTCTTTTTTGTGTCCATTCATCGGTGGTTATGTTAATATCATCCATTTTCTATTAAGGCCAATGTTAAAATAACTACGCATTCTTATATATTTATGCATGAGTATATTCGATTTGTATATAAATGTTAATTAGTCTAATTATTAAAAAATATTTCAATGTAAATTACTTATGTAGATCATATTTATATAATAAAAATGTTTATATGGTACTTACGTACTATCGCAACAATGCTAACTTTACTCGTCAAGACAACTCGCCAAGTTGGCAACCCCGATTTTGCCTGTGTCGTACACACTAAAATAGCAACAAAGTGCTTCGTTTCATATAATGTCACCAATACGGTTGCGATAATACATAAGTACCGAATAATCTTTTCTTTTTAAGTTAACTTCTTATGGCACGGTAGGGAAAAATTTTCGTTACCAGTTACGGTTACGAGATGAACGTAAGGTAGAAATGTATGAAGTTCCGAATTTCCCGAAGTTTTTTAAATACAGTTTGAAATAATAATGATAATTAAATTTGTTTTTTATATAATTTTTTTTTTAAAAAAAAATTAATTATATATAATTTTATTTTAAAATAAAACTTAATTATACAATTCAAATTTTAAAAAGGGAACAACTTCAATTCTTTTTTAAAATCGTAGATAGTTACATTTGACAATCTACCTAAAGTATCCCCAAAGTATGCTGATATAAATTTTTAATCATAGTTTTTACAGGCTAGTTCATATTGTGAATGTATGTTCCTTTTTTAAAAAAATCAAATCTCAAGTTTAGTAGTCCATTAAAATGGTCACAACAAAAAACATACGAAAAAAATGATGTGTTTCTCGATGTGGGCTGTACTGTCAGAAAACCCATATGAAAAATCGTGAGGAACGATATCACAAGATTATACAAATAATTACATCCCCAACCATTCAAAAAACCTACTAGTACCCAGAGACATATTTTCTTTATATTTAAAATTTACTTAAAATAAAATTATAAAATGTTATATGTTTGTTTACCCAGTTATCATCCTTCCGTGATCATCTATTATTTTATATTTACGCTGCAGATTTTTAAAAGAAATTGAAAAGTGAAAATACTTCCCCTTCAAAATTTTTCTTTGAACGCTGCTTAAAACCTTTTTGGGTTTTATTCATAAAGTCACATGATAAAAAAAAACAAGTGTTTTTTGAATTCAAAACAAACATTAAAAATTATTGTATTGTTCATTTAAAAACCGATAAAATTTCAAATTTTATTTGGGGGATGTTTAAAAGGTTTGGGAAAAAATTTTTTCAAAAGATTTATTTAAATTAAAAAAAAACATATTTTTTTGTTTATATTTTTAAATAAAATGTATTCTGTATACATATGTACGAGAAAGTTTCTGCAAAAAGGAAAAATTTTGGGAAACCGGGCGCGTGAACGGGTTGGAAACACAAGATAGTTTTGTATCGGGGACTTTACCCCCATGAGTTTTAATGATTGGCTAGAATCACGTGGTTTTCCTATCATATGACTATAACGTCACATGAATTAACCCCTTAAGGTGCATGGGGTTTCCAAAGATTTTTGAAATCTTCGCCAAGAAACCAAAAAAAAATCCCCAAAAAAAACTCACATCAGTATGGTATTAAAAAAAATATCATTTCCCCGGGTAAAAACAGTAGAATAGTCCCAACATAAGCTCATGCGGGCAAAGGGATAAAATGAGCGAAGTCCAACCTGTCAGTACACCTTGCACTTAGTCATACACGACAACAAAAACAATACCAAAAAAAGTTAACTTTTACCGGGCACACTAATACCACATTTTTTTTTCCAATTTTTTTCACTTGCGCTGTCTTCTATCGTTTACCGCATAGTTATAAAGTGGGCTGCATGACAGTAATATTTAAATAAAGAAAATAAAATTTCACGGGCAAAAGTGTGCAGGAAATTTTTCTTAAGAAAGACAACATGCGCCTAAAAAGCTTTCAATTCAAAACTAAGCTCGCGTCGCCGACCCGAGCACGATTGCGTTTGGGAACCAAGTAAACCAACTAGCGTAGTTACAAGTCGATGTTGGGCCCTGAATCAAAACTTTTTTCCCGGGGCGGAGGAAGATTTCATTGGTTAGACATTAACACTGACGTTTGTCCCTTTGGGTGTGAATGCGGCTTAACGGACTCGAACCTGATACTTAATATAAATTCACTCTTCAACAAAACGTGGCTAAAGAAATTATCACTTCAAAAAAGTTTTAAACGTCCAAGTGCCCGGGGGTTTTGGTTAATGTTTAAAAAATAGGACCCAATTTGAACATTTTTTTGATATAAAAAAAACAAAATTTAAAATGATATTCGGCTTCACTATCCTTTAAAAAGCAGTATTTTTTTTTTCATACTTTCCCCTTTTTTAAACCCATTTGATTCATTTTTCTGGTATAAAATATGTTTCGTTTTTCTCCTATATCATAATGTTAAATGGACTACGCCTTCACGTATTAAAAAAAAAGTATTCATGGAATATTTTTTAATTTTTTTTAAAAACACTACATTGTTAACAGAGGTATGAGCTAAGATATTGCAAATTTCCTTGGAAATTGAGGCATTTTTCTGGCTGAAAATGTGCTTCGCGTTTAGTTCAAGCTCTCGTGCTTTTACCGAAAACAGCCTTAAGGAATCCAGAAAATCTATACGTTTGGAGCATGTTCAGATCCCATGCGGTAGGATGTGTACGCGAAAATTGAAGGGTTTAAACGCGGTTGACTTTACGGGTTGGTTCAACGGCAGGGAGCGTCGACAATGAGGCGAAATTTGGCGGCAGTATGTGAAGTTGGAGATGGGAAAAATATGCGCATATGCGAAATCTGGCTAACAATGCGCCAGAGTTGTAGGAGCAAACGTGATTTTTCAATCTTATTTTTTGTTAAAAGAGCGCGCCGGGATTGGATGGGGTACTTGAAAATCTGCATTTTCTTCTATAATTGATTAGTTAAAAATAAATGTGGGTTTTGTTTTTGCTTTTTTTATTTTGTGACGGGCTCACGCGTCTTTTCTTTGACATGACCTCTGGGTTCTTTGGGGGCCAAGATTAATGGCAACTCTTTTCCAACCAGAACCCAAGAAGCGAAACGTAAAGATGAAATGCAAATGAGATAGCTTTTAAATAGCAGAAGTTTCAGTAAGTGAAATGGCAATTTGGGGAATGTTATGTGAGAGATTGATACAATTGTGAAAGGAAGGCCAACAGAGGTTATTCCGAAGATAAAGCCATTAGGTCAAGGTGCATACCATTGCACTCGCGTAAAGACGCCACTTCCTGGTATCGGAGCTACGATTGGATTAAGATAATATATTGACTATTTAATATTAGGACTTGCGTTATTATTGGAATTGAGATTAGGCGGGTTAGATATTGATAGCGGTCCAAGTTACTTCTTTCAGTATTACTTGTATTGGGTGTTTGTTCATCGTAGATTCTCACATATATAATTATTATCAAATATGTTAAAAGTTTAAGTTTAAATTCTTAATAAAGACATATTAAGAATATAGACATGTCTGTTCCATTAGTAAATCCTACACCTCTAGCTCACGCAGATAATCTAAGAGAAGGGCACCTAAGGGGGCGCTTTCACAATTTGTTGACACTGAAACCCGTAACTCGTACTTCTACTAAAATAAAACAAAAAGAAATAAACGATAATCAAAAAGTTTCTGAATAAATCTAACATATTTATTCTCACAAACACAAATGTCGCTATAAATAGAAAATAGTTCTTAACTACACCGCTGTAACACTGTTCAACTTTGCAACAATCGTGAATAAGCGCAGATGATTTATCTTGAAAATCTTTGTTTCGGTGCGAAAGATTTACCTCACAATCAATCTCTTTAATGCGGGCTCTTTCTTTTACTGCCTATTCCGTGGGGAAGTCATTCGGAACGGAAGGAAATTCAGCCACCAAACAATTAATCTCCATGCGCACACAGTGCAGCGACGACGTATCTTTAATGAATTGTATCAACAGGCACACAACGACCATCTTTTTTGTTCGTTTTCAAAAAGCCAAACTTTCTCTACTTTCTCGAAAACAAACGAAGACGCACTTTGTGAAGAGCGATTTCTCTTTATTTTTAAATGTCTGTTTTACGGAGAGTTGACACGCATGGAAATATAAATGTCAAGGGATTTTATTGAAGACGTTACGAATTATATATGGTACGACATATTCGAATGTCCTTTGAGTGCTAAGAAATATTGTTGTTTGTATTTCTATAATACGATTTCAACAGAAGGAATGTGAGCAAAACTGGATGAATCTGAAGAGTGTCGTAAAATGTAGATGGCCATCAAATTCCAAAACAAATCTGGCGATTTCTTCATTTCGAAATATTTTTAGTTCTTCCTTGATATTACCGAAGATGCAGCTACAAATAACGTTCCGAAAGTAAGTTCGTCATTTTTTTTAAAAGAAAAAAAGAAAATGATACAACAAATAAAAAAACCCATTTAAAACACTTTGCTGGTTAAACAATGTAAGTAGCGTCAGAGAAGGAAAAATGACGCATGCGCTGAACGCCAAAGAACGGAATAGTAGCAGACCGGCGTGACCGAGGTTGAGTACAAATCAAGGTGGCTGGCAGTCGTAGTGACAACATGGCCACCAATGGAAGTGTGTGATGTTATCCGGCATGAAAGAAGTGTGTTTTGTTATCCACGGATGCTTGCAGATCGTGTATTGTGAAAAGTTCATGTTTCATCAAATGATTGTTGGCTGGTGTTGCAGGTTCAACGAAGAAAGGCAGAATTCAATGATGAAAGTCGAAGTGGGGGCCCCTCCACATCCACAAATGCAGGACCACTTTTCTGCTTAGGCATGCTAGTCACATGCCTAGGGCGTAAAAGATTTGTAGGTGAGGAAAATTAGAGGGCAAAAAAGAGAAAAAAAATTTAAATTGTAGGGAATGTGCCACCGCCTAGTGAATTATGAGAGAAGCATTTCTACTCTTAAGGAGTAAAGATTGAAATGAGAGGTCTACTATAGAAAAAGAAAACCTAGCAGTTCGATGTTGTTATGTCCAAATTGATTACAGTGGTGTTCTTAATGATTTTGCAATGTTCAAAGCTCGAAGAAAATCTTTGTTGTAAAAGTACAATGACTCAACAATGAGGATGGCTAAAAGTAAATGGTAAAGAGATAAGCTATGAAAAAGATGATGATTAACAAGTTTAAAACAGTTCATACAATAATATGCACTCTATACTGTAATTGCAAACGATTTCATTATTTACTGTTCTAATTTACCAAAAGGGATGGAGGTCCGTGATGCCTTAAGGCAAGAAAAGAACAAGATTGGATAAATCATGCCACTATCCTTTCCTTATGGCTACCAGTTGCCAGCCCAAGTCCATAGGTGGTAAAAAAATGGATAGACTCTCCAAAGAGCTAAAACTAAAGGGAAAAATCACTCCCTAACCCAAACTTTCGAGGTTGAAGTGCCTTGGGCGCCGGGGAGGTTCAAAACGGCCCTGCACAAATGAAAACATCGTACAGGCACATGACGGTGTCAGAGTGGCATCCAAACTGCGCATTGTTCGTGCTCAGGTCCATCCCATCATCCATTATCTTTTGAGTTACCGAAAAGTGAGAGGAAGAAAGAGTATTTAAAGAAATGAGTTCATGTGTTCAGAATCCCCAGAGGTCATGTGACTTGGTTGCACCACATTGCTCTAGAAATCAAGGTCACCTTAAAGACGTGGAAACATCCAAGTTCAGCAGTGAGGAAAGAATTCTTACAAATCAATGCAGAGATGGAGCAGTTTGTGGGACAATTCTTTGCATAGCAGGGCACGGATTTTTACCATAGAACTGATTTCACGCAATGAAAAATGTCTCATTGTCGGTGGTGACTATGTCGAAAAATAGTGCGAAGTTCATTGTTAACGATGTCATGAGGTAAATTTTTTTGGTGATAAAGTTTCCGTGTGAAAAAAAATGAGGAACTTATCTCTTATTTATTGTAAATCTCAGATTTTCTGGGTAGATAACAATAATATCTTTAAATTAGAAAGTACCTGGCAACTGTAACTTATCCAGTTTTCTGGTGTCCTAAATTCCGTAATAAGACGTATAATCGAATATTATACCAAAAAGCTATTTCATTTTCTTTTTTAGCCCTCTGCAAATATTTTATAGTTTTGCATGAATCAAATACGCATCAGTTTTAAGTATATCATTTTGCTTGCTGATTTTTATACTTTTTTCTTGTTCTTCGTGTATTTGTATTGGATAATTTGTTATAATAATTAAATGTGAAAGAATATTTTTAAATAATTTTCAAAGATAAACTATTTACATGGTTTGAGACTTGATAATAATTAAAATTATATCAAAATTTTTGTATAAAACTATTATATGTATACAAAAATCAAAAAAACTAGTAAAGATTTTCATATTGGAAGTAAGAGGATTGCATCGGTATATATAAATGTAAGGATAATTAAATTAGATTAAAAATTAAATTCCCTATCTAGTAATTCACTTTTATATTACCTCGTCACCTCTTCAAGTATCAAACTAATGACCCATTTATTTATTTCGAACATATGGCCTAGCCAATAAACATGTCTAATTCCAGATCGTCATATTTAATAGCCCTATATGTCAGCATTAACTTCCAAGAGCACTCATGGACGCCGCGATCGGTGTTTTAAGTGTTTAACCCACTTAAGATATTTCAGTGGCGTTCTTTTTTCTCTCTACATTTTTGCGTCAGATGATGTGTAACTTTGATCAAATAAAGACCTTATGTTAAAAACTAAGTCTGTTTCTGACTCTAAATCATGACATATATATATATTAATTTTAAATTCGGGGAGTGAATTTTATTTACATTGTGTGTGTGAAAAATTGGTAAATTTCAATGTCAAAAAGTTATTAAGAACTTTTTGTAAATATTTGTGTATGATAAAAAGGTACCTGCGTATTGTATCGACGACCAATTTGTCGAATTAAAGAATGTCACTAAATACCACTATAATGCAGCCACACAATAGTGGAAAACTCTTCCCACGCAAGGACAAACACAAAAATCTTGTTCGCACATACGATGACAGAATTTGGCAACGTCTTTTGATTTGACGATGTCTTTTTTTTAATTTGTCGAAATTGGTCGGCGATATAATACTAAATACCGATGTGGTGTCTCACATAAAATCATCGGTTCAGAAATTTTTTCCTCAATAGAATATTATTTTGTCCTTAACAAATCTTTGAAAAAAAGAAAAAACAATATTACCGAATTCTGCAACTGGCAGCTGTAATAGAGTTTTTCCTCCATTTCTCCCTATGAAAAAAATTAACTTGTTGCATCTCTACTTATATAATATCTCTGTTTTATAAATTTAGTTTTCGTGATCTGGCAACAAAAAGTTGTTGACATTTTGTAGTGCGATGTAAGAACAAGAATAAAAAAGTATAACGATCTAAAATAGTTTTCTTCTTAAAAAGAGGATGAATTAAAAAAATTCTAAATAATTATTTTGCTTATCTTATATATTATTTGTGACTAAATCGTCTACAAACTCGTTTACCGAAGCTGGGAGTCAGTGTTCTTCTCATCGTATACTTTTACAAAACAAGTGCCAATTTTACTGAAATAACAAAATTGTTTCATTAATACTTTTGTTAGTAAATGTGTTAAATCCCGTCACAACCACGAAGGTTGGCGCAATTCCTTGTCAATTATTTTGGCGGTCGAAAAAGCCTAATTTCATTCAAGATTACATGGAATGGATTCTTTTTTTTATTAAGAGATATCGCAATGTTTGGCGACATATTTCTGATTTAGCGAAAATTTTCCACTAGATTTTGAACGTGTATGTTTTTGTATTGGTACAATTCTCAAACCGTACAATGGAATGTGAAATACGTTTAACTTCGGAAAATAATTCTATCTATTAAGGTTCATGTTGAAAACTAATATACGACTAACACAATAGATTACTGAAATTAAATCAAACCAAAAAGTACATCAATAACGTTTAATTACGGAAACTATACCAAACATATTAATAATTATTGTACTTGCATTTTTTATCGGGGAACCAATTCCGCCAAATCCAACGATGTCGCCAATTCAAAAACTGTCGCCAAACACTAACATCGTTATTAACGTGTTAGAACATACGCGTGAACGGTTGCCACTGTTGGCAGCATATCGAGGCGTTTGGTGACTTGCTTGATATGACAAAATTGGTCGACGGTACAATACGTAAGTACCGTAATTATGAACAGTGTAGATAAATGAGATAAATAAAAAGCCTTAAAAGAAATTTCTTTTTAAAGGCACCAACTGAGACAACAGATGTTCCAGAATTTCTTTTCCGGTCCCGTTTCTTACACGAGACGGTACGTTGATCATTTTTCCAATTCAACAATGTAAAATTCCAAATCACCATCTTTACATTTGGAACTCAAAATATCTAATTTAGCATTAGGAGAGATGAAGAAGTCATCCAAATCCATAAGTTCCAAAGAAGGATTCGGTAAACCTCTGAATCTCGGCGGTATGATGGCAGGTTTCAGTTCAGGAAGGGGAGTTTCGAATTTAGGCTTAATTATCTTCAAGTTTAGAAGGAGTGGCTCCAAGTTCTTTGTAGGCCTCAAGAACCTTCGGTACATGGCTGTTGTCGAATTGGTATGGCTTGGTTCTCAGCATCAGTACAGACTCGGAAATTATTTCCTCACTCTCTTGCAAACAGGCATAGGAAAGTCCAGCAAGTTTTCCGGTATCTGGCATTGGAGCATAGTCAGTGACATCTGGACACTGTATGTCTATAGCATTTAGTTCAATGTCATCTTCACTTAGAAGCTTTATTAAGATTATAAGCAATTTGACATTTTCTTCTTTGATTACATAGCTGTCAGACAGCGCCATGGTAGATCCGATAGCTATAAGTCTACCATCGTGGCAGGATGTTTGTAAAAAACACATGTTGGTCTGTTAAACGGAAAACAGGCAGTTCCGGTTGCCAGTAGAATGATGGGCTCTAAATCGACATTTAAAGTGCAGCCGTATGGATATAGATATCGAAAGTTCTTGTGCGCGTTCGGATCTGAAGGTTGCCAATTCTGTTCCAAGGAGTAAATAGCTTTGTTCATAATGCCATCTGTAACAACAGATTCTTTTGGGTGATGACACCCAGCCCAGCGATGAATTCGAATAACAGCATCATTCTTAAATTCTATTCCATAACCTTTTAAAAAGTTGTTGATATCCGAGGTCTTCTTGCCTTCGTGCCCAGTCACTAATAATCTTCCGCCATGTTTGAGGTATTTTTTCAAAGCTTTTAATTCCGATGCTTTAAATTTCTCTGTTGGACATAGCATCACAAATATCTTCGATTGCATTAGTGTTTTCGTCGAAATTATTCCCTTGTTGACAGCTATTCGATATCCTATGGATACCAACTTTCTGCAGCATATTTTCAGATCATCTAAAGAAAGCAATTCGCTCTTCGATGCATCGATGGTAATAGTTTTCAGAACGATTTTGTCGGAACAAGGCATCGAATGTCTTTTATTTTCCTATTTGAAAAATTTTCTGTAGAATTCTTGTAGAATAAAATACAATTAGAAGCGAATAACAGACTTCGGTCAGAGTTGCGAATTAAAGTAAAAACTTTCGGCAAGAATGTAGATGCAAATATTCCATAACAAAACAAAATTGCAAATTCACGCAGCTTGTAGTTTCACCGTAAGAAAAAAGTTGAGTGTTATATACCAGTATAGTATTCCCACAAAAAAACATTTTATTTTTGTTAATCTTAAGTTATTTTTAAGCTATAAAAACTGAATATTGCTTGAGATTTTATTATTCTACTAATATTATTAACAAACATTTTCAAAATAACTGTTTTTATATATGCTTTACTTCGTACTTTGCGAAAGCGGATCTAAGACTCTAAAAAGTTGTTTAAAAATGCACTATGATTCCCGACCGAAAAGAAAATACACATTGAATAATAAGAAAATTATTATTATTGATCTAAAATTTATGTAAAATAGGAGCATTTGATGAACATTATTACAGAGAGGCAAATCTTCATAGATTCAAGCTGTGAATATTTCTTATTTTTCTTAAACATTACAATCTCTGCATATTTATCCTAGTGTGGATCTCAATTTTGGCCATATTTATATTCAATGTTTGGCAACAGCTTATGCGTGAATTAATCTATCAACGAAAATCAGGCGAATTAAAGTAAATTAAGAAAACAAAATTAAAAATAAATATATATTTTTAACAAACTTATGATGAATTTTAAAAGATTTTTGGATGGATATTCAAGGGGATAATAACCTAAGTTGTTCCATGTCCCACAAAAACCATAACTGTAAGTTTTGATGAATCGTGATTTAGTCTTCTGATTTTGACACAAAACATATCACCAAATCTTGGCGAAATGTCCATGCCAAGTTCGAAATCTTGTCAAGTGTTTAGGAAAATGACCTATATTTGAACGTATTTCTATCGGTTTTCGGAGAACCTGCAAAAACACTAATTTCCTTTGGCGTGATTTGGCAAAAATTGGAGCCGAAAAAAATCAGGAAGCTAGACTAGAATTGTACCTTTTTTAAAGGGAAGGGGGAAATGACCTAAGATGAGTTAAGCTGGCTCCTCAGCGTATCTACTTGAAATTTAGATATGTAAGTAATTCGAATTTCTACGAGTATAAAAGCAAACATTAAAGGGGGAAAGAAATCAAAAATTAAAAACAATAAAAAATTCGGCACTTTTCTGTTTCACCGGTGAATATTTCACCAAGCAGGCTTTATTGGAGATAACACACAATATACACATAAAAAATATTATAAATGTTAGTTCTTATTGATTTTTCATCTATTTTGATGACCGCGACTCGTTTTGAAAATGTGGTGGTAAATGTTACCAGCAGCAATACTCCGTTTGACGTCGGTTATATCATTTTTGGAACCTTTATCGCTTGAGCCACCGAAACGGAAAAGTATCAAAAATTCTACACCGACTTTTACAAGCATCTTACTTTGTGTCTGCATGTACAGTGGGCCAGAAAAGTGTTCGTACACTTGCAATTTCCAATAAAATTTAATGTTTTCGACTAGTAAAAATTAATATATCGAATTGTAATTTTCTTATGACATCTGCAACTTGATCTTAATGGAATGACATAATCAATTTTTTTAAAAATAGTATAACCATTATTTTTAAAAATTAATAATCACAAAGCTACTTACACCCCAAAAGTCTTCGTACGCTTAACAAAAATCTCGACATAGCTTTATAAATATAGTATTTCTTTCATAATTTAGTAAGTAGGATATCTTTTAGTGTCCACAACAACTTTTAAAAGTCTTTGTATAGATTTAATCAGTTCTTTGTAAATTCTGCATCGATTTTCCTCCCTACTTTTGTGATTATTGTTTTTACTTCCCATTATGTATTTATATGTCATGTTTTCGTTTTTTTATCAAATCAAATTCCCTCCAAATATGTTCTACTGGGCTAAATAAAGTGATTGCGAGGTGTTTTCAGAATTTGGGGACTGTTATAGAGGCATTGAGAGCAGTGCGCTTGGCGTCATTATCCTTTTAAAAAATGAAGTCATCTCCAACATCCAAATTTTGGGCGGATAATTTAAAATTTCTATTTAAAATATTTAAATAGAGCTCATGCTTCATAATACCATCAAAATAAAAATTACCCTTTCGAAGCCGATTTACCCCCCTCCTCGCAGGAAAACTCCCAAATTCATGGTTCATTGATCCAACTAGATTCTTGGGATTAAGTTTCAGAAAATTAAAAATTGACAGCAAATTAATTAGGGTGACAGAAAATTCAATATTTTTTTGTTCCATGGGCGATAATGGGTTTGAAATGATAAAAAATTTTTTTTTCCATGAATTTAATTGCTTGTGAATATTACAATTTTAACGTATTTTAAAATTTCCAATTTTAATAAAAATAAAGGCATTACACACCCAAATATAAAATTAAATTTTATACTATTTTACAAAAAAATTTTAAAATAATAAACCCTTTTTTTAAAAATTTTTTTAATATTCCTCACTTTCTTGCATATATATTTATCTTGTTCAAATTTTCAATCGTTAATAAAATACTTTCTATTCATCCATTTAAAGTAGAAATTTACTTAATTTTTTTATAGATGTTATTTGTTTATTATTGCTTCCATGAACGCTTTTGTGTACAGAGCTATAAAATGCAGTTCACTTCAGCTTTTTAGATAAATTAACTTCTGGAAATAAATATAACTTTCCTGGTAGGAATAAAATAAAAAAAAAAAAATTCAAAAATGTAGATAAAAGAAAAAAAAGGGGAAAAACAAAATTTTATCAAAAAGTTTTTTTTCCACTTGTTTAAGTAATACTTTCAAAAAAATTTAAAATCTTTTTTTTTTAATGACAATAGATGCCTTTAGTTTGATATGTATTTATGTCAAATTAAAATTTTTCGTTATAAAAATTATGTAACACTCAAATAAAACGTCCTTTTTAAATTTCTTGGAAGCATTTATAAAATATTAACCTTTTTTTTATCGATGTATTATGCAATTTGCAAATTTCTTTCAAGAACAAATAATCCACACTTTCTAGGAATTTTTTTTTCTCCAACAGACAATGTCAATTCATTCGAGGGATTTAAAATATCAATATTTTCTTCCTTTTTTTTTTTACCTCGGTGTTCTTCAGTTTTCTTCCTTTCAATTTCTTTTACTAAACTGTTTTATTTTCTCGTTCATCCTCTTAGCTCATGAGGTTTCTGACGTTATTCTTTTTATTTAAAACAAAATAAAACGCAAGACGCTTAGGGTAAGAAAAAAGGCTTTCCAATTTCAATACTTTCTAAAAAAATTGAAAGAAATTACAAAGTTTCTAGGATCGGATGACTTCCAATTTTCTCAGGTCAGAGTATCAAGACATTTTTATTCCGTAAAACAATTTTTTTTTCATTGTTTGATTGAAACAAACTCTTTAAATAAATGAAGAAATAATACTGTACGTCATTTATTTTTTCATTTGTATTCCATAATCTACAATATATGTGACCTACAGCTAAGATTTTCAATGGTAAAAAACATAATAATTATGCCATTTATAATGTCTCCGGTATTTTTTCCATAAAATTGGAGGATTTTATCGAAATTTTTGTTCCATAAGATTTTTCCTCACATCCTTAAAAGAAATCTAACCAATAGTTAAAGTTTTTTATTGCCCTACTCCAGGGTGGCGAACCTTTATGAATCAATGTGCCATTTTTTTTTTCTAAAAAAGTGTTTAATGAGGTATAGACGTTCCGTCAAATAATTTTGACTTGTAATTATTGGGAAAATATAGTAAAACTAAGTAGAGTAACAATACAAAACGCTTACTAAGAAAATATGCCTTTTGTACTATGTAGTTATGAATGTTTTAGTTATACGTGTGGTTCAAATTAAAGTAACATTAATGTGACTTCTGTTGTTGCAGATTGGATGACGAATAATTTATATTAGGATTGTAAAATGTTTCGTTTTGTAGAATGCATGCTGAATCGGAGTCATCTGCCAAACGGTTTCTAAGCAATTAATTATTTTTGCTGTGGTTCACTTTTTTTACAATAGGGTTTGTGATTTGTTTTTAAAATACCGTTTACAAAAGTGTTCTGCATACCACTATTTCCCGAACATAAACACACCACCCTTTTGTCGTTTTTCAAAAAAAAGCCATGTTTTTTTCCCGGGCCTTAATTTGGGAAAATTTTCTGTTACACTCACTATCTTGCACTTTTTGTTCTTTTTCTGAACTCTAGTCATGTTAAATAACCGTTAAAAATCGTAAATCTAACACAGATAAACTTTAAAATATAGTTGTGTCAATGAAATTGACTATGCTGTGCGTAAACATCATAAGCAATTGTAGTCTTCAACGTAGCTAAGGCAAGACAATAACAAACGAATGTGCTCCGCACCACCCCTTACAACCACTTCCCCGTTTTTTTCGCAATTTCTTTTTTAATTTAACTTTGAAATTTTGATATAAAATGCAAACCTTTTTGATCACTGGCGTGCCAAAAATCTCCCGTTGGTGTGGTGTGGAAGTTAGGAGAGGGGGCAGCTCTGGTGTTCTCGACGCTTAACAATGGTTCAAAATGACGAGGTCGGTCACCCTCCAGTAGCTAAGTTGTGTGAGGAAAATATTCACCTGCGCTTTTATAAAGCTTAAGCGCATTATGTGCTAGATAATATATATTCCCATCATCTAAGGCTGATTTGAATTATATATTTCTCAAATTTAATATACACCTACTAACTTTCTAAAATGATATACATTAAAGTATTAAAGTAAGTATTTTATAGGGTTTTTTTCCCCTTCAATCGTATCTAAATCAATAGTTGCGATGGTAACATATCACAAATAATTATCTGAAAATTCCCCTTTTCTCAAAACCTCTTTAAATTTTAAATTTTCTCTTCACTCTTGAAGCTACGCGCTTCCCCTTGTATTTTTGCTTTAAATCTTCGTCAACTGTTTTTAATTTGACTGAATAAGACTTTTTTTTAAAAAAATATTCTAGTTAAATTTATATTTTCTGGTTTATAAAAATACTTTTTGCACCTCGTGACTTATCTCTGCATAAAAAATTACAGTTGTACTAAAGCTAAAGTTGTTAATTGTACTGAAAAATTTAAAATTATTGATTATACCGAATAATTTCATCAAAGTTTTTCTTTTCCATGGTGTCAAATTATTTTCACTGATTTTCAAATAATAGAAAAAACGCCAGGAGAAATAATCATCGAAGGAGAAAAAAGCGAGAAAAGATAGAAAAGAGTGATTACAAACTTCTCCGAAAGTTGTCATGCCAACGCGTCAATAGTGTTGGGTCACGTGGTTAGCAATATCTCTGTCATTGCAATCAATTGACAGAGATGACCGCAATTTCAACCACAACTCTGAGTTAATTAGTTCTTTTCCGCTGTCGTTTATGATTACTGTATGAAACCTAGAAAATACCATCTATATTATATCTATTTGAGACCCCCTCAATATATCTATTTGAGGAGATTTTTCTTCATCCTACCAAGAAATTCGTTTTTCCGAATATGATAAAGTGGCGCCACGCTGTAGGAAATATTTGAAACAGTTCAATTCCTGCGGTAATGCATGCACAGTAAGGGAATATGATTATCCGATTTAGAGTTATTATAAATTAATTATGCATCATTTAAAGATATCTATTTATGTAAAAATAGCAAAATATATATAACTATTCTTTTCACATAAATAATTCTTAGAAACTAATGGACAAGTTACTTTTTAGCGCGCTTACATTAGCTTCACCTATATGTAACGGAATCTTTGACCCCGTTTTTTACCCACTTTAAAAGGTCAGATTAATTCGAAATTTTGCACACTTGTCAAGGATCGATGACAATACAATAATTCCATAATTTTGAACCATTGTCCCGATCAGGATCATCAGAATTAACGATTTTCCATTTCCAGATTTGGCAACTAAAAGATTGTACAACCCCAAAGCGAAAACACTCATGATTAATGCAAATACAGCAAACAAAAAGTGTGCTTTTTGTGTAAAAGGGAAGGGTGCGTCAGCAATTTCTTAGTTCGATTAACTATAAACGTGTTTGTTTGTTTTTTTAAGTTTTTTAAGTTTTTTAAACCATCATTTATTTTCGTGACGCAGGTATAAGTGATGTTTCATTTAACAAGTATTACACAATTATTTTGATATTTGCATTGAATATTTAATGCTAAGAATGTATAGCATTTGAGTAGAGAAAATTATTTTTAACATACACAAACTACACGCAAACAGATTCAACGGAATTATTTTATGACAAAGAATTGAAAATAAAAAACAAGTAATGTAAAAAGAAATTTTCTTAAAGTCAATTCCTACTAAAAAACAAAGAAAAATTTTATTTTATATATATATAGTTACTTTTTATCGAATAATTACAATTAATATAAATATGTATATACATATGATAGAATCACAATATTAAGGGCAATTAATTTCAATTAATTATCATTAAAGTATCGTATTGTCATCCAAAACAATCGTGTTTATAAAATTTCAAGTCCAACTGAATGCTTTAAAACGTGAGAAAAAAAAATCTTTTTAAGTTTTGTCCCAAGTCACTAAAAATGCAGCCAACGTGACTGTATCTGTAATTCTTTAAATAGTTAGTTTCAGTCAATTAATTTTAATTAATTATAATTAAATTATAGCGTTGTCACCCAAAGCAATTGTGTATGGAAAATTTCAGCTCAAATGAAGGATTTAAACAGTGAGAAAACCTTTCAAATGTTTTGACACAAGTCCGCTAAAATGGTCGCTAAGTAGCCAAAAATGATGTCAACGTGGTTGTATCTGTAATTCTTTGAATAATTAGTTTTAATCAATTAGTTTTTATTAATTATAATGAAATTACCGTATTGAAATCCAAAATAAACGTGTATATAAAATTTGAGCTCAATTGAGCGCTTTAAAATGTACTTTATTAACGATTGAAAATTTGAACAAGATAAATATATAAATAAATAAATATATAGAGAGAGTGAACTAATAGTAGGAATTGAATAAACTTACAAATAAAAACGCATGAGGTATAAAGAGGAGAGACAAAGCGGTTTAGCTTTCTTTTAACTTTATACGAGTAGAATGGTGTAGAATACCACTAAAAATTGCTGACGCGCATGCTCTTAGTTGTTAGTAGCTCTTTAGTTGTAATTTAAAAACAACTTTATTGTACGAAATAATATTGTTCGAATTAGACTTAACAAAACACAATTTCATAGCCAGAATAAAGCAGAAACCTATTTTACACATAATCAATCGTAGTGGAAGCCCAGTCTTTCATCAACCCTCGCATGACCCGTGACATTTTAAGACTTTTTGAGGCCTGAGCCCCTATACAAAAGTAGGACGCCCTTACAACCCTTTTAAATAGACAGTAAAAGCAGCATATTATAACGAATTTTGTGTAAAGACTACTTAAATCTAATAATCAACTAAAATCTTAATCAATTTGTATCTGGATGTGTAATACGTTAACATTACTCTGTTGTATTTATTTTATGTTAAAATTGTAATAAACCGCAAGCAACCCCGTTCCTTAGATTATAATGGCGATTCAGTGGAAACATAGCGAAATGTTGGCGATAGAGCCAAGTTGGCATCATTTTTGGTGACCAGTTTGGCGACGACTTTTGGCGAGTTCGTGACCATATGGATTCTTCTGGAAATTAGTGGAGAAACCTACTAATATCGCGATCTATGGGGCAAGCAGATTTTTCAAGCAAAATCCGTGAATACTGTAATTAGGAAGTCGCCAGCCGAAACTGAGTTAGCATTGTTTTGACGAGCGATTAGTTGGCATTGATTTGGCCGTAAAGAGTCAACTAGCGTTTAGTTATTGCTTCGGCTGTTGAATAGGACGAACCTGTGCTTGCGAATAACTTTAAACATACTTATATTTTAGACATTGATAGCTGTGTCTGAGTGCCGCTTAAGGTGTGAAGGCCAGATTGATTCTATGAATATTTCTACTGTATCCTGTATTTCAAGGATTGATTTTCAACAATAAATTTACATCGGATTGCATAAAATCCTCGTATCCCGATCTACGTAGAAATACATTATCAAATACCCTCACAAACGGTAACCCGTAACAAATAAATGGGCGTAAATCACAATCTCACAAACTGAGGCACAAACCGAATCGACCGACTACCACTTTTCGACTGAATGTGTATTCATGGTGTATGGTGATAGGCTCAGCCCTTGATATAATAATGTAGTCTTGACACTGTTGCCATTCGGCAAATACAGTCGACGTTAATGCGACGTTAATGAACACTCACTCATTTAAAATGCAGTCCTAAATAACGAAGTCACTAATTTCAGGGAAAAAGCTCGTTATATGGAAAATTCTTCGTTATATAGAGGTTCATATTTTAATATACTTTATAACCACATAAAACAAATTTTAAATTCATGAACACTATATATTAAGGTATCCGACTACGTTCGGAACCCTGATTTTACAAAAGCGTTTAAATGGATAATATTTATGATATTTAGTGTCACATCGATTAGAAAATATATATAAAATTGTTTTAAAAATGTTATTACAATAAAAATATATTTAAGTACACTATTTTGACAAAAAATAAACGTATAGAATGATCCATTTTCAAAATATTCTCCTTTTGTGAAAAATGCTTCTATTATAACAATATTTTGCCTGTATATAGCTGAGATCTCTGTACAGAGGCTCAACTAGAATTTTTGAAATATATAACTTAGAAGTGGGTTTATCTCTGTTTTACGACAACCGAGGGAAGAAATTTTAAGAAAAAAACGCTGATAATTATTTCAATGGGTTGTAACTCTGAAAATAATGTGAACTTTTAAAAAAAATAGTCCAGACTCTCTAGAGAAGTCTTTACTTCATATAAGCACAAAATATTATTATATTAGAAACATTTTTTATAAAAGGAGAGCATTTTGAAAAAAGATTATTCTAAGTTAATTTTTTGCCAAAATATTGTATTTAAATAACTTTTTTTTTGTCAAAATTTCCTTAAAACAATTTTATGCATGTATTCTAGTCTAAGTGACACTAAATATCATGAAATTTATCCATTTATGTGCTTTTTTAAAATCACGGTTCTGAACGTAGTCGACACCTTAAAAAAGTAATTATTCGCACCTCATTTTAAATTAATATATGTTTATTTTATATATCTTACCCTTCAAAAAAAAAAAAAAAAAAGAAAAGAAAAGAAAAACTGCAATGAAAACAAGAAAATGGAATGTCGAAGAATTCACTGTATTTTCAATATTAAGATAATAAGTTTATACTAAAATTTTTGAATTTTAAGGATATTTTACAAATTTTAGCATCCAAGTAATATTAAACATGTATTATTTTATAATTAGAACAAGGGGACACGGGACAACTCCACTGAGGGTGGAAGAGGATATAGAAGATGTTTCTAGTGAACTGTTCAATGGGGGTTAAGGTTGCACTTCTTGGATGAAATGTCCAAAATTCTATTGCTCTCGGCGAGTTAGGATCTAATAAAACCAGTTCAAGTTTTATGACCCTCATAAAATGTGTTAAAGAGAGAATAACTTGAAATTTTTTCAGAAATACTTTAAAAAAAAGGAAGAACAAAAATTGAATCACAAAAGAAAAAGTTCGTTGTATAGAAAATTCACTTCGCTATAGAGAGGTTATTTTACGGAAAAAAATCGTGAAATGTTCAAGGTTCCAGGAAAAAGTTCGCTACATAGAAAAATTCGCAAAATTAGTAGTTTGAAATTCTCAGTTATTCGGAGAACATGTTCGGAAATAAAATTTGATTATTAATATCATTTGTATTATGATCTTATTGAGGCGAGGCGAGAACGAAACAAAGTCCCCTCGAAGCCGAGGCTCTGGCCCCGGGCCCAGTTGGCACATGCCTTTTAAAGTTCCTGTCAATGGACAAATGTTTTCAATGGGTTAGGGGAAGGGGAAACAGGCGAACACTTTCTGTGTAGAAGTAGATAAGGACACTAAGAGGTTTGGTCTTGTTGAAAGATGACGTCACCGAAACCTAGAAGACAGGGCCCAACCACCGGATCTGAGAAATGTAACGCTACCTGTTCAGAATATCCACAAAGCGAATAAGAGGCGAATTCTACAAATTTCCTGTTATTTAATTTTTTTTACATTTAAAATTAAGAAAAAGTACTAAAAAATAAAATGCATATCTGTACATCACGTATTATCGCAACAGTCGAAAACTCTATTAATAACTCGCCAAATTGGCAACCTGGATTTCCTATGCGTACGCGCTGAATTTGCAATGTGCTTTGTTTCGTATAATGTCGCCATAGGTTGCGATAATACGTAAGTACCTAGAATTCAATAAATAATACTTGGCACATAAAATAGTCTTCAAGATACATTTCTTATTTCAGCATGAAATGAAAATCTTAAATTATTTTTCAATTCCTACTATTATAGTTCACTCTCTCCCTATATATATATATATATATTTATAATCTTGTTCAAATTTTCAATAGTTAATAAAATACTTTCTATTCATCCACTCAAAGTAGGAATTGACTTAAAAAAAAATTATATTACTTGTTATGCATTTGGTCGGTTAGATGCTAAAATTTTTTATAATTACTGTAGAGTAACCTTATGACATAAACTTTAAATTATTTTTTAATCAAGTACTCGCACGATTTCTCTCTGCTTTCACATTTCCCATTTTAAATTTACTTCTATCGATTAGAAATTAAGAAAATATTAATGTGGTAGTTTTTCAGAAACTGCATCCCCTCTCAAATTTTTTATCATACTTAAAAATTCTAAAAGTTTGTTAAATCGACTAAAGCTTCAAGTACTTTTTAAAATTTATTGCAGTTTGAACTTTTATGAAGTTTTCTTAACCCATTTTCTAATACTTTGAAAGAAAATTGAGCCTCACTTTTACATCTTTTTTACAGCCTAACTTTAAAATAGTTAATATATATGTATATATATATATAAAACTTATAAATCACGCTCGTTAGAAAAACATTTGTTGACTACTCTAACCCAAGTGATATTTTAGACACATCAATAAGCATGTTCGATAAATTTTTAAAAAATTCGAAATGTTAATATTGTTTATTTTAAAAAAAAAAGTAAATTTCATGTATAAATAATTCTCAAAAAAAATATCTATGCATTTTAAGAATTAAAAAGACTGACTTTTTTTGACCGATTACTTTTAAATAAGCATTTTATAATTCCAATAATGTAGCAATCACAAATATTCTTTTATTATTAAGTTTACTGTGTCTTTTAAATCACAAAAAATTCGTTAAAGAAAAAATTTAAAATAGAGAAATTTTATCATAATTATTTTGAAAAGGGCCATTCACAAAACGTTAAAGGTTTTTTTTTCTTATTTTTCGGGACAATTTTAGACACATAAATCCGTCCTTCACACATTTTTGGAACTCTTCTCTTATCTGGCATTACTTTTACTCCGAGAGAGTGGAAATTGGCGACCGTATCAGTAACATTGGCGATTATTTTCCCATTTAACATCCGAATTTATTTTTCTGAAACTGAAAATGTTGCCGGATTATGGCGGGATTGAACTCCCAATGAACAGTATTTTTAAAAACAGTTTTGAAGACCACATCATTTATTTATTTATTTTTCGTTTCCTATTTATTTGTTGCGTTTATTTTTATTTATTTTTACTTTTAGGTACAGAATTTATCGGGGTTTACGATCAATGCGGTGAAGAGGAAAATATTAAAGGCTTTAGTAACGCTTCAGAAATGATTTATTTCGTTCTGTTTTCTGTCGATAAGGATATAATTAAATACTCATTACCAAAAATGTATCTTATTCTCGAGTGTATTTATTTTATTTCTTATACAAATAAACTGAAAATGCGAGGGAAAAATTTTTTTGATCCAAAAAAATATGTTGAATTGATTTAATGCTAGATAGTTTACGTAAAAATATTTTATGTTATTTTTAAATTAAGAATTTAAAAGTTAATAGTTTTCAAAAAGATTTTTTTGATTTTATTAATTTCCATCAAAAATATTATTTTATTCTTTCTGTTTTTGAACGATCTAGCTTGTAATTGAATTCATTCTTCATTCCGAAAGACACAGACCTTGTTTAGATATTTTGAACAAAACGTATTTAGAAAGAGAGTTTGCTATAACTTTATTATTCCTTTCATTTCCAATTAAAATAAAGAAATAAATCTATTATAAAATGGTTTCTCCTTTATATTTCAAAACACAATTTCATGAAATTTCTGGAATTCGTATAAAGTGTTCAAGTCTTGAATTCATGTAAAAATTCCTTCTGAAACGAATTCCGAAGTTTTCTTTTTAGAATTTGTCTGTTGTATAATAGAATCAAAGTTTCAAAGGTAAATATGCCTATCTTTACTAAATTAAACATCAATTTAAATTGATATTTAAGTTCTATCGATATCAAGAATTTTCAATGTCTATTTTCAAATGCAGTAAGGCATTACCAAAAATGAATTCGCTTTAAGCCCTGATCATAAAAAGTTTCCCCTTCTACATGTAGTCATTTATCCAGTTGCAGAAAGTGAAGGAAGGACATCGATATTTTACGATATGATTTCCTTTTTTTATTTTTAAGTCTTCCGAAATTAATTGTGTCGCCCTTTTCTCTCCTCGTCAGGCACCGAAACCGAAACGCCGATTTTGTCTTGGCGGAGTCAAGATAGACAAGAGCAGAAAAAGAAGACCGAGTAAACAGGATTGCGAGTCTCGGGAGTTGTCAAAATCAAGCTTCGAAATCCTGGAACAACATCTATCCATGTCGAAGAGAACAGCTGACACAAAGATGATTGTAATCTCATCCACAAGGTCACTGACTTCCTTCTCCATCCTTCATTCAATTCCTACACTATTAGCTCACACTCTCTATATATTTATTTATTTATCTTGGTGGAATTTTCAGTTGTTAATAAAATACGCTTTAAAGCGCTCCATTGAGCTGAAATTTTTGTATACATGATTATTTTGGATGACATTACAGTAATTTAATTATAATTAATAAAAATTAATTGATTAAAACTAATTATTCAAAGAATTACACATACAGCCACGTTGGCATCCTTTTTGGCGACTTGTGTAAAAACATGAAAAGATTTTTTTTCCTCACGTTTTAAAGCGTTCAGTTTTGAACTGAAATTTTATAGACACGATTGTTTTGGATGACAATATGATATTAATATTAATATTTATATTAATTGAAATTGTTTAATTAAAAGTAGCTAAAATAAAAATTTTCTTTGTTGATCTAAGTAGAATTGATTTAAAAAAATATTTTTTTACTTTTTTTTTTTTTTTTTTCCTTTCTCGTTTTTCTGATCTTTCTATAAGCGTTTTAGATAGTTTTCTAAGCAATAAGAATTATTTTTTTTGTTGAAATTTTTGGAGATTTGTTCGTAAACGCGAAAATAAGTGATAATAAAGGGAAAAAATCAAGAGTGAGGATTTCTATTGGAGAAATTGGAACAAACTTTGGAGACATTCCTTCGAAAAATTAGCCTTTCTTCGACGTATGTGGCCCCGGGGTATCTTAGTGGTCAAGGTAATGGACTCGTGGCTGGCGTGTCATGAGTTCAAGACTAGTGCTGAAGACCCGCGGTGTAGTGGTCTGGTGCACGTTAAGTCTGTCGGGGCTCAAACGTCCTCCTGTTGGTGTGCTGTTGAAGTTAGGAGAGGGGGTGCCAGCTCAGGTGTCATCGTTGTCACTTGACCATGGTTCAAAATGACGAGGTCCGTCGCCAAAAGCCTTCGTGTAGCTGAATAGTGCAACATAAAAATTCCCTCACTCACTCAGGTTGTAAGATATGCAATCTCTGTACAGACAGAGAGTGAGTAAATATTTGTACTAGGCTCGAACTCATGACATGCTGAATGTAATGTCTGGCTACTGTTGGCGATGGGTTACGAAATGGTTGGTGCGCATCTTTGGAGGGTTGTAGAAACGATTGACCTTCAAAAATAAAAAAAAGTCCTTGTTTTTGGAAGCACGAAGCGTTGGACGGAATTTAGTGTTTAAAAAAAAGGGGGTTTAAATTTATTTAGACCCACGCGCAGCGGGTTTGCTACGGGAAAAGAGTTTCTTGGGAGAGTATTTAACACGACGAAATGTGTTGGAGTTGATTGTATTGAGAAGCTTGTAGAAAGTAACAGAGGGGGCCCCGGGAGCCCCGTGTCAAAGGGATCGGATCGTCGGGGTTGTCACGGGAAGAGCCCAGTACAACCCAAAAAAACCCGCCGGGGGGGGAATGTACGTTAAATCTGTCGAGAGAAACGTCCTCCCATGGTGTGGTGGGTAGGAAGGGGGTGCCAGCTCAGGTGTCGCCCCTCCCTTTACCCTGTTTCAAATGACGAGGTCCGTCGCCAAAAGCCCTCGTGTAGCTAAAATTGCGACGTTAATATTCACTCACTCACTCAGAAAGTAATAGAAAGACTTTAGACCGGTTACACAAGTCCGTTACCTTGACCTCTAGGTTACGGCGGCCTCTATATATTTCGAAGAAAAGTGACTATCTGTGAAACACAGTTTACTCACTCATCACGAAATATCCAGAATTATTAGACCTGCAGACTTGAATTTTTGCAGGCATGTTTCTTTTGTTGAGTAGAGATCTGCTGAAAACGAGGAGTTTTGTAGAAATCGACTCTAAATAGAGGTTGGAAGGGTGTTAAATAAATCTGCTTTTTAAACTATTAGACCTGTTGGCATAAAATTTGGCAACCATGTTTCTTTTCTTTTTACATTAGAGATCCGATGTATGTTTTGAAGAAATCTACTTTGATAAGGGGTCGGGGGGCGTAAAAGATAAACATACTTACATTTTGAAAATTCCTGTCCTTTAAAAAATCAGGTGGCAAGGAATATAAGAATGTTTTTCCGTCCAATCTAAAGTCTAATACTAGGACTTAGATATCAAAAATTAAAATAATAATATGCAATCATACAACATCACGAATTTTCCAAAGAAGCAAGCGTAGAAATTTGGTGCGATCCATAAAGGATGGATAATCTCGAATCCACAGCCATAAAAAAAAAAACTGCAACCCCCTAAAAAGTTTTTAAGGAGAAAAGATGTATAATTTAAGTAATCATTTAATTAGAAAAATAAATAAATAATTTGCTTTAAAATTATGAATTACGAGTTTTAATTGAGATAATGTAACAAATAAATTAATAAATGAATTTATTACTTCTCCTGGAACTGTGCACTGAAATTCAACTTGTGGTCTTAATTATACCATTTTTTTCCCCTTTTTTTATAAACTTCATTGCCTTTTAATTTAAAAAAATACATAAATACCTATTTTAAAATAAATTTTTTAAAAAAGCGTTATTTGAACTCGAATCTTTTTTTAACAGTTTTTTTAAAAAACAAGTTTTTGTAATTTATACCAATTCCTACACAACCTCAAAAGCCATTTTCCTAAAAATCCTTTGTCGGAGAACTCCACTTCCCTCACCATTTTTAACTTTATTTACAAGTGTAACGCACGTTGTATTTCCCAGATGGAATATAGATGTCGCTACGCTATAGACACATGAGTATCGGCAGTAGTGTGAACTGGGAGTCCACTGCTTATAACATCAGAGAGAGTCCGGATCCCAACCAGTTGGGATCTCCCACCTCGCCGTCGAATTCTTGACTGTATTTAATTAAAATTTACTGTAAGTTGTTTCTCTAAATATTTTATTGTATTTGTCTTGTAAAGTCTTGTATAACATATATTTTTGTAATGGTGATCTTTTAATTTATTAAATGTATTATTTTCCCCCCCCCCCCAAGATTTTGTTCATCACTTTCATCCCAGTAAAAACATAAATCACCGTTACACAAGGAGAAAAGACAAATAATTTAACGTAAGACAATTTCTTTCGATGTCATCTGCTTTCACCAGCACTGTTTGTAATATTAAACTTATGACAGAATAGAGATTTGTACTTAAACTCATAAAGGTAATATAAGTGCACAAGCTTATTTTCGATTAAAATTTCTTTAAAGACTCGTGAAAAATTTAGATTACTTTCTTGTTTTGAAGGCTTCTGAGAATTCAGAAATTCAGATTCACAAGTTTTTTACCAATATATATTGTTTTGCCGAATAGCTTTTTTGTGCATTTTTAACCTAACATTTTTAAGAAAAACTGAGCTAAAACTCTTCCGATCTAAAAGTCAGATATTTTACACAAAAACGTACCGTAAAATCCGGCGTATAACGCGCACCTATACTTTCAAGCTGCAATTTTCAATTTTTGGGGGTATTGCCCAAACCGCACCCCCTTTTTTCGAAGAAACCGCTTTTTTGCGTACGAAATGCTCTTATGTTTTGAAATCCCATTTGAGGTATTACCCCAAGCTTTAGAAAAATATATATTTCTAGAACTGCAACCCTTTAAATTCATAAAGGGAAAGCCATTTTTTTTTAAAAAAATAGTATTTTTTGATGTATTTAGAAGTCTAATTTTTTTTTGTGCCCATCTTTTTTATTTTTCCTTTTTTTATACCCCTATAAGGCACCCCCAAATTTCGTTCTTATTTTTTGTGTTAAAAGTGCGCGTTATACGCGGGATTTTACGGTAATTTCTTTATGGAAAACTTAGCAATAATGAAAGAAAATTTGCATGAACAATACCAAAAATACTTTACAGTAGCGTGTCAGCCATTTGGAATTCATAAATATGTTAAAACTTGTGGATTTACTCTTTATTTTTAAAATGTTATTAGAAACCACATATAGAATTAATTTAACTTCCTTGAACTCGAAGTACTAAATAAATGACATCCTTAAAGTTTAAATTACAGCCCACGAGACATTTAGAAATGATTTGACCGTACAATGTACCCAGTGTGTTCTAAATGAACAAACCATACAGTTCCTGAAAGACGAACAGAATGTTATCGTCTGGGACGAAATCTGTCTTCATCCGCTAGAAGGTGACCAAAACATCTGACCTGTCACGTCTAGCTGAAGTAAGTAATGGAGACGAATCCCAGGGGGTTTATTTCACAATAAACAAAATTCTATCAGTCAAGAAAAATCATCCAGGTTCTAAAAGCTACAAACCACGCAAAAATTATTAAGTTTTCCTTTCCCATTAACATTCAAAGATAATCACCAGATTAAAATAGCAGACGATTTAATAAATCATTTATTTACATTTTGTAATTAACTGTCAAATTAATTTTAGAACATTTATAGCATGATCTTTTTAAATAATACGCCGTTAGGTTTTGAAATTCGAATTGCCTAATAAATTAAACAAGATTATTATCATAAATCCAATTTCCTGTTGTTGACTGTAATTTCCAAATTGACTTCGTATATTTCTAAAAATGCTCTACAATATATTATTTCGATTCACAGTCATGTATTTTTATTTTATATAACCATTTACTTTTTCGCAGAGCATAATTATGAAGCAAGAAAAAAATAATGTAAAACGTGTAGTGCATTGAAACTAAAATAAATCGTGCATTCACATTAGCTTTTTAAAACAATTTACAATTGTATTAAAAAATCTTCGAAATTTGAATCATAATTTAAAAATAAGAATAAAAAAAATTCTAGGGAGCCTAAAGCCTATGTTATGTAATGGTTTCGCAATCCTTTGTAAGGGATTCTAGAGGGCCTAAAACCTAATTTTGTAGGCTAATATTCTCCGTTATGCCACTGATAACCATCGCTCTAAAAAGTAATCTATCGTGGATACATATCATTAATTTAAAAATATACAGTAAATATCTCAATAATTATGCTTAGTGATAATTCCATAAAAGAAAATACCGTGTATTCTCTAATTCTAATATTCTCTCTGTCCGATTACTCATATTAATTACTTTAGGTCATAATTTTTTATAAAAGTTAAAAATATAATGTGCTAGGCCTAATCTCTCTCACTTGTTTATTTTCACAAACTACCTCCTCTTGATAAACCCATTCAGTTGCTAGAGTTTCACTCTTCACGTTATCTAGCATTATCTTGTTACAAGAATTATGAGTTTGGCGAATTTTATCTGGAATATTGCAATTTTATTTTCCCATTTAACTTAAATCTTTTTTTTTTCCCTTTCCTATTGCTCAAATACTTGATTAGATTATGACATCGATTTTCACCAAACAGTATTTTAAAATAGCAGTTTTGAATACACTGATTTTTCATTATTATACACACACATTTACTTTTATTTCTTTAATTTCCATATTATTTTGAGTTTTTTTTGGCCCTATAAAGAGCAGGGAAAAAAATAAGTGTGTGTATTTGCTTATGCCACGATAAGAATGATAACTTCAAATTTGTAAAGATTTCAGGGAAATTTGTTCGGTGAATGAAAACAAGGGGATATTAGTACTGTATATAAAATTATTTATTCATATGTCTGTACTCAAAGTAATATTTTTGTGCGAAATATACAATCATATTTGTGAATTAACTTATTCTAAAAAGGAAACAATAGGTTTATGGTAGCTGAAATAGGTTATATATAAATACTTTAGATTCAAAATTTTATTTAAATATATAAAAAAAAAAAACCGTCAAGCGTTGTTCCGTACTTCCTCGTGCTTTCATTTGGATCATTTGACATAATTGAATTGAATTTTGACATTAAAAAATCAACTAAAGGTTTTGATTTGTCTTTTGAAAAATCTACTTTAAAATACCCACTTAAAATCATAGGTTATTTGTTCAGAAGACCCAATCCGGCTTTGTGAATTTTGGGTTGTAATTTAACAATATTCAATTCTATCTATGAATTAATTTAAGCAAAGGGATAGTAAGACAGGTAGTTGATTGCGAAGAGAGGAATCTAGGTCAAAACCTTTAAAAAGGGATTTAATCAGATTTATATCGCATAATCTCTAGCTTATACTAATTTTTTGTCATTGTATGGCAGTTTTGTACAAATATATCCAGTGCTGCTGCAAGGTAAGTCTCCTTTTTTTAATTATATTTTATTTTCTTGTATTTAAATTATTTATAATGTACCTTTTTCTTAATACCTGTAGATTTAATTTTGTTATTTTAAATTTTTAATTGTTTTAATTTTCTTTTTAGACTTTATATTTAAGCAATGTTATTAATAGAACACTATTTGTTCATTGCTATTCTGATTCGCTTTACACAAACATAGATTTTTATTCTTAAATTCATTGTAATATTGATAATGATTATACTATTTACTTAGTTCTATAAAAATTTGCCCTTTTCTAAATTTTGTTTAATTTTAGGGTAGGATTTCTCTCACTCTCTCTCTAAGCCTATTTTTAAAAAATATTACGTGTTTCATTTTCATGCTTCAACTAGGATTAGAAAGCATCCCGCATTCATTTTCGTAGAAAGAGGTGGCGTAGATCGAAGCTAGGAATTTTACTCTTACGGCGTATTGGTGGGGGACAAACTACCGCGATTCATGTCGTTTCGGAGTGGTGGGGTGAGGGGGGAACGTCCCTCTTTTTCTTTTTAAGGATGTGTATGTCGCGGACGACCTTGTACGAGCACGATTTCCAACTAAAGACGAAAAAAGCCAAATAAACGTTTCAAACCCGAGTGTGACGTTCACTCAAGTTCACTCTCAAATAAAACGCGCCTATAGAAGTTATCACTTCAAAAAAATTACACTTAAAAAAAATTTATTACTTTTTATTTTCTTTAAAAGTAAGAATTAAACTGAATGCTTTTTAATAGAAATAATTCATATTTTGGAACCTGTATTCATCAACATAAGGCTGACTGTGTGTATGTATATTTAGATGCCTTATCAATGTAAAATTTAACATATACAAACGGTTTTCAAAATGGGAAAAGAGAGAAATGTTCTTTCCAAAGCTACTTTAATTTTGTTTTGTGTCGCATAGTTTATACGATATTCTATTCAATACCCGACTCAAAAATGCAAATTATTTGTTCAAATATCTTTTTCTCATTATTGCTTATGTATACCTTATTGTTTAACGGTCGAGAACTCCATCCTGTATTTTCTCGGGATAATTTAAAAGTAATTTTTTATTTGTGTTTAAAAGCCTTTTTTTCCTAAAATTATTCAATATCTATATGCATCAAGCATTTCAAACGACTCATTTGTGAATGTCTATGAGAATACTGACACACACACACATTTCATTCATTCAATATTTAAATTCTGCAGTAATTCGTAGAAAACAAAAAGATTTGCAATGTTATCTTTTTAAGTAGCCAAATGTTTAGTAGCGAACTCGTGACTAAATTGTTTTCTCTGGAGTTGCAAGTTCGAGTCCTGCTGCCACTGAAAACCTGATGTGTAGAGGAGCGGATCATATTGGCGTGGTGTAGGTTAGGAGAGAGGGATTCCAGCATAATTGTCGTCCTCGTCTCTTGACTCGAGTTCACACTATCGAGATCTACTGCCGATAACTCTCGAATAGCATTGAGTTAATGTTTATTTTCGTCGCCGTAGGAGGCAACACGGGCGTATTGGCGACAGACCTCGTAATTTTGAACCACGTGGTCAAGTGGTGAGAACGACCTGAACAGGCACGACCACTCGGCGGGTCTTAAGTGACACTAGGCTATAACTCATGACACACAGTTCAAGAGTACGCGATCATGACCACTGGGCTATCACGACCATCCATGTAGCTTTAAAACGCTACGTTTGTCAATGCTATTGTTTTAATGCCACCTGTCCGACGGTGTCAGATCGAGGCCCACGAAATTCAGTGCGTCAAGAGGTTTTTTACGCCTGTCGTTAGCTGTAGCTTTGAGCACCAAACAGGTGACAGTACTATTTGGTTTATTTAGGCGGTCTTAGGGGCCTCCCATCTCTTTCCACCAACCTCAAGAGGACGGTTATTTAGAGTACCCCCCTGCCGCAAAGGCACTATACATATACAAACACTATGTCTTCCCGGATTCGAACCCAGGACCTACAACACAGAAGTCAGTGTCACTAACCACTGTACGGGATGGGCGGCTTAGTCCATCACTTAAATTCCCAAAGAGGACTGCTCAACATTTGTCCATTTCTTTTCACATTTCCCTCATTTGGAGGTCGTGAAATGTATTTTCGAATGTTCATAAATGATTGTTCGGTTGGTTCATCTCGTTGACAAAAGGGTTATATCTAGCCAAGCTGCGCCAAAAATACTCGCTAGTTATAAAGTTTTTTCAAAACCACAAACATGCATTTTCTCTCTAAGTTTAAGAAAGGAAGAGGGTATGTGAAGGGAAGTATGTGAATGCGATGAAATGTCACTATGCGAAACTGTACCAGGAATTTAATTTTGCCGAGAGGACCCAAGCCAAATAGGAGCTCAAGGGATCTTTTAAATGCCATGGACGCTGTCAATTTTTTGCATCATGAAAATCCACCGATTTGAGCAATTATATTGTTGCAATTATTGTTTTAAATTTACCATGAACAGGTCAATTTTCTCTCTTGAAACTATTATGAATATAACTTCTTTACTTTTATATGTGAACTTCCAAATTATACTAAAAAATTGTGCTTAGATCTCACTCAATTTTGTTATATTGAATAATATTAACATTTTTCCCATCTCTACGCAGCTTCGTCAATCGGTTACGTCAATCCTTTGATAGAAAAGTTAGCATGGATGTGGAGTGTCAGCTCAGATAACTGACTTTGGCATCAAATGGAAGTTCCAAATTACGAGACACAATGGTTGATTCATCAATAATATCTCAATCTGAAGCAACACTAAGTGGCAGTGATAGCCTAGTGGTTAAAGGCCACAGACTCGTGGCCAGCATGTCACAAGTTTGAGCCTAGTGCCACTGAAAACCTAACTGATGCACATTAAATCTGTCGAGGCTCAGAAGAATTTAGAATGTGTCTGCAGTAGCCCTGTGGTCATGGTAATGGATTCGTGGCTGGCGTGTCACGAGTTCGAGCCCTGGTGCCACCCTGTGTAGAGGAACTGATGCACGTTCAATTTGTCAAGACAAAGTCCTCCCGTAGGCATGGTGTGGAAGTTCAGATGTCGTCCTCATCATTTGACCGAAGTTAAAAATAACAAGGTCCACATTGCTGATAGCTCTCGTGTTACTTTTTAGTGCAAAGTAAATAAACACTCCCTCATTGAAGCTATTGGCGACGGACCTCGTCATATTGAGCTTCAGTCTAGTGATGAGGAAAACATTTCAGCTAGAATACCACTTTTCAAACCTACTCTACGCCGGTGGAAGGACCTAGAGTCTCAAATTATTTAACACTCATCAGCCCTTCTACACAGCAAGTCTTTAGTTGCACCAGGACTCGAGCCCAAGAATCTGAGGCTACAAGTTCGCGATTATAACAACTCTCCTAAAGCAATCGCACATCACAAAGCAAAATAATAGTGTTAAGTGGCCATGGCCACAATAGCCTAGCAATCAAGGTAATGGATTCATGACTAGCGTGTCATGAGTTCGAGCCCTAGTGCTGCCGATGACTCACCGTCTGGAGGGACTGATGCACGTTAAATCTGTCAAGGCTCAAACGTCCTTTTGTTGGTGTGGTATAGAAGTTAGGAGAGAGGGTGCCAGCTTATGGTTCGTCCACGTCACTTACCCAATTATGAGGTCTTTCGCCAATAGCCCTCTAGCAGCTTTATAGAGCGAAGTAAATATAACTCTCTCTCACTGTGTGAAGCGGACTTTGGGAGGGATGGTTTCAAGAATAAAACAGCCTTAAAAAGTTTCATATAATGGAGGGGAAAAGAGAGAGAGAGAATTAATATTGCAATATAAAGTAACACGAGAACAACTGGCGACAGACCATGTAATTTGAACCTCAATTGACGCGATCGAGCCTGAGCTGGCCACCCCACTCTTCAAACTTACGCAACAAGGTCACAATTTTCAGCCTCGATATAGACTTAATATGCATCAGCCCCTTTCCATGACAGATCCTCAGTACCACCAGGATTCAAGCTTGCCTAAATGGAGAGGGAGAAATGATTAAATGCGTGATATTAGAAAAAACATTATGAGAAATCATGTCACAGAAATGTTCATAATAAACTTTACAAAAAGACAATAGAAAATGGAACTCTATTTCATTTTATTTATTATCATACATCCATTCCAGAGGCAGCGACTTTTTTTATTTATTTCCTTCTTTTGTACTTTGAAGCAATAACAATGAATAAGAGAATAACAATCATGAAGTTGTGCGGTTACTAATTCCATTATTTACATAACAAGATGCACTACATCCACTGCAATTGAACATGTAACATACCATCAGAAATCTAAGCTAAGTTTTCCGTGTGAAAAATTTATAAATCTAACAGCTACTTTTCTTTTTTTCACTAAACACTTCACACACAACCGACAGTTCCAAATAAATTATACTTTGAATACAATATTACACACCTATCTCTTCTCAAAAGTACATAAACCTCCTTAATTGCACTACAGAAATATACATAAAATATTATTTTAAGTAAATATCAAAATATAAAACATGTCCAATTTCAGATTATAATATAATTAGTTTCAATATCTTCATGATTAGTCATTTTTAACATAACTAAAATAAAATACATTTAATTCGAAAGATTACGAATCTTGATTCAATTATAAATAAAGCTCGATACAAATCACAAATAAAATACAGATTAAATTATCCAAATTTTAAAACAATTTCTATAACATATTTATATATTAAAAAAATTATAACTTCATAAAATAAACTAAATTTATTGCAACTATTTTTCCTTTTGTACTGTATATTTTTGTACTACAAGTGCAATAACTAAATTTTTTTGTAAAAAATCATCACTAAAAAACATTTTTTTTTAATTATAAATTTTAAATCAAACATTTAAATATTTTAACAATTCTAAATACATTTTGAATTATTCCAAACTAACAAAGTTTTTAAAAAAAAACGAATATTCATTTTATAAATTTTTAAAACATTCAAGAAGGATACAATAAACACAAACACTCTACAAAAAATTGAGCTGGTTCTATTCACAAAAATAACAAACACTTTAGCATAATACTATTACACAATACATATCGTAAAAAAGTTACTTATTGCTTAGGAAACTTCTGTGGAGTATTATTATTTATTTTTTTTAAGTTCTTGTTCACCAAATGATAACTATGATAAATTGTTTTTAACAATTTAACACCTATATTTCTGACATAAAACAGTCAAATAAAATTTTAGCTACAAGCATAACAAAATGTTGAACAATCTAAATAGTCTCAAGTGAAATAAAAGTGAGCAAAATATCTTAGGACCAACTTAATACGGAGCTAAGTATATCATTAATAGGATTCGAAATTTGACAACTAATAAAAGCTAAACATTTTCCGTTAATTCCTACGATGAGTTTCATGCATATAAAATACAAACTCAGGAGAATTTTTAAAAATCCAAGTGAAAATCTATTATTTTTATTTTTAAAAAAAATATTACATTTAGTCATACTAAGGTAACAAGTAATAATTCTATTGATGTAGAAGAAAGTTTTTAAACTCGGATATTGAGCAATATTTATTTAGGAAGTTCATATACATAAAATAAATATTGTCAAATAAAATTTAAGGCACTCTTTATACCACTTTCACAGTTGAAAGATCAAAATATTTCATGCTGTTGATTCTCTATTTCTACTACTTGAGTGTTAAATAGTGACAAAAATAGTCTAATAAAAAAAAACTTATATTTCTTATTTTGGATGAATTTATCAGGAAAAAAGAATCCAATAAAAAATTTTCCACACAGTTGGAACTGCATAGCTTAATTTCAACAAAGATCGAATGATAAAAATATTTTACAAGAATATGCATAATGCAGTAATTAATAATGCACCTTGGAAAAACAAATGCTTCTATACAATTGCCAATAAAAATTGCTCATATATTACATTAAATCCTGTTTTTCCATTATTAATAAGCTCAAAAAGCTAAAAATAGCTTACGATTCTGAAGGAAAGTTGGCATTCCTAAGGCATGCTCAATTATAAAGGAGAGAGAACTTTGCTTACTTTTGCACATGGACGTTTCTTGGCAAAGCATCATTTACCATAAGAAACAAATTGAAGGCCACCATTGAAGTTAAAAGGCACACAATGGATGTGATAAATTCAACTGCTTATTTGCAATGCTTACACAAGCTTCGAAAAACCAACTGGAAAATAAACTTTTTTGCATAATTGAAGTATAATTTTTATTGCCTTCCAACCATTTACTTCTATATTGGAAAAATTCTCAAAAAATAGGATTTTATACAATTCTTTTTGTCATTTGCATTGCATTTTCATAAAAATTACACGATAATATTGAAATCAAGCTAGAAGAGCTTGGTCCCTGATATTATATAATGATATTGGAGCAACACAACATATCTTACATTAAACCTCCAATTTAATTCACTCTTCCATATCTATCACTGCACAAAAATAAGTGTCCAGATATTTTGTCATCGAAGCAGTAACATGTATATACGACGCAAGTTCACAAGTTGCATTTTTGCATTTAAAAAAATTAGTTTACTTAATCTAAATATACAATTAATGAGGGAATTAATAGGGAATGTATGTAAAAAGGGATGCTTAACATGTTATATTTAAAAAAATTAGAAATTAAAATATTTACGTTAATTTAACTCATACCAAAAACATAAATTCATGTTACACACAATAAACTCACTCAGACTACAAAACAAATGTTTTAAATACATTGATTTCACCTTACCACAAAGCTCAAAATAGGTTAAATTAGCTCCTCAACAACAAAAAGACCATGATGAGTCTTTATGGTTTAACTACCCAAAACAGAAAACTTATACATTACCCTTCAACAACTCTCAGAGTTCATGTTTATACTTAAATCAGTCTTAAAAAGAATGTTAAAAGGCCTTTTTCACATTACAAGTTAACACTTTCTGGAGAAAGTAGTTATAAGCAAACAATTTAAAAATAGAGAAAATAAACTACTGATGTTACTGTTAGTTTATTTACAAGTTTACAGAATCTATGTAATAACAGTAACAATAAGTAGAAATTAATATAAGAAAAATTGAAGATAAAATACAAATTCATTTCTTCCCCTTTAACTTTCAATGTAAATTGATTTATAAAATTGTATCAATTACATTTGCATATATATGGTGGATTTTCTAGACTTACAACTGCATTCAGTTCCAAAATTGGATTTATATTTTCTAATACTATTTATTTCAGATAGGTTATAAAGATTGCACATAAAACATAAAAATGCAATTAGAACATATAATTGAACATATGGTAAAAAATACCAAAATATTTACTTTATTACACATTTTATCCATTAATTTTTGCAGTTGCAAGTCAAGACACACTTTTAATACTATACAGGAAAAAAATAAATTATTTGAATAACTAACTTCTTAAAAAAATAATAAAAGCAAAAAACAAGCAATTTACAATAAATATTATTTTATAATAAAATTCTAAATGTAAAAACAATTAAAAAATTTTGATAATATATATCTCACAAAGAGGTTCATTAATCAATATAATTTACATTAAATAATAATGTCATGATAAATTATAATTCACTAAAAAAACACTAATAATCTATCTATAACAGCACATTCATCCACATTAAAATATTCCAAATTCATTTACCGATGACCAAAAATTTTTTTAAAAAATAACTGATCTACAGTTACTTTACAATTTATATTTTTTGAAACAAATAAAATGAAATTAAGATGCATCAAGTTTAATAAAATCTATCAAACATAATTAAATTTGTTATATAAGCAACAACATGTTAAAAACAATTTTAATTGTACAGAATCTGATCATTCTGTTTTGAGTCTTTACGAAAAAACACACAAATACTTTTAAATTCATATTTACTTTTCAGAGAAGTAGTAAGAACAGAAAATTTTTTATTCAATACACTAGCAATACTTTTTTTTATCAGGGTGTTTAATTATAAACTTAAAATTCATAGCAAAAATATAAATCAACTCTAAGCTCATACAACTTTTAAAATTATTGCATTACAAAACAAAAATGAAGGGGGGGGGAGTAATATCGAAAATTTTCCTAAAAGAACACAATATTTTAAAATTAATAAGCCATAATAGCAAAGTTCAATCTGTTCATTTAAAATATCAATATTTTCTAACATGATAGTCACCAAAGGCAGCAATAATCTCCATCTCACCATTAATATAAAAATCCCTAGTTTAATTTATTACATCAGAACATTGCACATAAAAAGAGTTCACCCAGATTACCACTTGGTTATTTTACATAGCACAGTTTAAAAAAAAGGTAACAATACAAGAAAACTTTACAATGGTTCAATATTTTGATTTTAAACATTATACATTCATTTGGTAGCAATTTAAGGTTGCCTTCACCTTAAGTTCTATTTGTTTAAAGATTTAACTTTAAGGCAGCCTATTTTTTTGACAGAAAGCATTTAAAGTAAATATTATATAGTGGATTCTATATCCCTTTGAGAACTGTCACTTATTAAAATGAAAAAGAAAACATTTTGAAATTTTAAGAACAATGTGCAATGCATAGATATTACAATTGGTTAAAATTAGAATATTTTCTTAAACTGAAAAGTATTCAGAATGGACTAAATTTATGTGACGTCATAATTATATCATACATGTAATCATGTGTTTCCAGCCAATTAGTTCATTGCTGCCAACATTTGCTTTTTGCAGAAACTTTCTTCAGTATTTATTTGTATTACTTATTCAGTACTTATTTGTTTGTATTCAGTAAAAATTACTTATTTGTCAACTATATAATAATGCACATAGTTAAACAAAAAGTATCCGTATAAGGTAAGGTTTTTTTAAATTTTGAAAACTGTTTGAGAATTTTAACATGTGAACTCTTTACCCAATCATCAAATTTTAAATGTTATTTAAACTTTACAAGTTGAACAACTAGTATGTCTTTTTTTAATCAATGGGAAACACGTGGTTCCCTTTATCATGAGACCATCATGAATTTAGTCCATTTGAATCTTATTCTATGACAGTAGCAAAGACGACCTTAAAATAATAATCTCATAACCTTAATCAAATACACATATTGATATCAGTTGATTTGACAGTTCCTGCTTCACATTTTCCTTAATTTTCTTAGCTTTGCAATTTATAGTTTTCAAAACTTTCTAAACACCTTATTTTTTTTCTGCCAAATTTAATAAAAAAAGTTACATATACTTTTAAATTAACTATAAACAAAAAACATTTCCCATACTTAAAAACTCCTATAATGAACTGAAGCTGAACAAGAATGCATTAAAATTATAAGACAATCAGTAAAGCATAAAAAAAATCCTTTTATTAAGGGGAAGGGATCTTTAAACTTAATATATTATTTTACACATTACATGTAGCTGCACAATCATTACAATAGTTTCTCACCTTTTTTTTATTGAATCGGATTAAATGTAAATTGTACAGATAACCATTATGATGGAACACACAGTAAAGATGAAGGCACTTATATTATATAAAACTACATATTTAATAATTAAAATTGAAGTTTATAGCTGTTTACAAAACAGAAAAACAATTCATTATAAAACTATTTACATCACTAGCAACAGAAAAAACTTCTGCAATAAAACATACATAACGTGAAGAGTAAACTTCATCAATCACAATAATTAACATCAAATTATGCTAAAACTAAATTCAAAAGATTTAAAAAAAGCATCATGGTTTGTGCCTATTATAAAGCAACAAAATTAGTATTTAGCAACATTTTTATACAATGAATTTAAGTAGTTATGAAAATACAGATAAAATAATTGTAAATTTTTTTTAAAAAAATTTTAATTTAAAAATTCAAATTTTTAACAGAAAAATAATGATAAAGAATTCCCAAGCCAATTTTACAATTTTCTTAACAATTGACACCATATTTCAATAAATCATATAATATATTCAAAGCATTAAATAATGTTAAAATAAGCATATATCAAAACGAACCAAATAATTCTTCCCAGAAAAACAAAAATAATTTTGATGCTTTTTTTTTTCATGTTCACTTAGAAAAGCAAAAATACATAATTCTCAATGTGATCAATGGTATACCATACATTGCTAATTTTTTTTTCAATTACAGAGATATTAAAATACATTCATTATAATTTAAAACACAAAAAAAATAAAAGTAACTATGTTCTTTACAAGAACATTAAATTTAAGTGCTTTAAATAGCACACACATATTTTTACTAATGAATTATCCAGAAAATACTTTTTCCTTCAGATTTGACGAAAGTTTAAAAGTAGATTAAATATGCACAATAAAGTAGATATGCTTTAAGCATAATAAAATAGCTCCAACGTGTATACATAGCAAGTACTTGAATGTACCTACTGGGCTTCTGGTAGCCTTTCATACAAGTCTAAAACAAATGACACATATCTTGAGATATCATACTTATGGGTTTCTTCCGATGATATAAATTCATGTTGAAGTAGTTGGGGATAGTTTGGCCTGTTTACATATTGCTTTTGTAAACTGAAAAGAAATATTGATAATATTAATTAATAGGTAAAATGGATGAAATTTTTTAATTACACCCAGCTCTTTTTTTTACATGATTTTGAAATAATATGGTGCACAAATTGAATTTTTTGTTCCAGCACATATTTCAAAAATATTTGGTGACCTCTACACTTTTTATGAGGACAATTTGAACGAATTTATGATAATTAAGTTGATACTTGTGAAGTTCAGCTATTAACAGCTGATTTGGTTCAGGAGGGCTTCAAATTTGTTACAAGTATGGAACAACATTTTATTATATGTGATACTGATGTAGAGGGTCCATTAAAATTAATGCACGTAATCTTGTACAGCAGGATATCAAGAATTGTATAATCAACTCGAGAAACCAAATAGACAGCCACTATTAAGACTTTAAAAAAACAAAAAACCAACAGAGGCCATTAATAATGAACAAAATTCTTCATTTGAATCAAAACCGACAGTTGTGCTAGCTATATCTGACACATCAACTGATGATATCACATCTGATCAGGTTCACAATAAACATGCACGTTTGCTATCAAGTAGTGATGAATAGTTGTTAGTAGTTTTATTCCTGATTTCCATCTAAATTTTTATATGTGTTGTATGTACTTATACACTAAATTTTCATTTCTTTTGTAACAAAAATGAGTTGCTTTTGTTCAATAAATGCACACACACACATAACATAGATTTCCTTAATACTTTTTGTACACAGTTTTTTGGGAAAATATTGAAAGATTTTCCTCTTACATAATTTTTTAAAATTGTAGAACATGTTCCTAAATTTACCATATGTAGCGTGTATTTTTTTTTTTTAACGATTTTCTAAAGAACATATCTATGGTGTAAAAAAAGAATTGGGTGTATTTGCAATCCTATAGTATTGGCATAATTTCAAATATAAACTAGATAACAGTCAACCATATTTGCTTAATTATATGGATATGAATACTCTAAAACCATATTTTATTGATGAGTACCAAGCACAATCAACATATTAAATAATTTTAAGGCTTACACCAGATCTAATTCAATTTTAATTTTCATCATACTGTGAAAAACACAAGGGCTATTGGAAGCAGACCTCGGAATTTTGAATCACAGTCAAGCAACAAGGATAGCATTGGAGTTGGCACCATTCACAAAACTTTAGATTTAATACTGGAGGAGAGATTAAATAAGCAGAGATAAACTGCAGGAAAATTCACAATCAATTTATCTCATTCAATTTCTTTGATCAGAAAACCTCCACAAGAAAGTGATTGGTTCAAATAATTTCATAAGGTCACAGTTTAAAAGCATACACAGATATTGGTGTAAAACTGGATGCATCATCTGTATACAATTTTTGAAGTTTATTTTATAAAATGCTTCCTTTTAATATATTAACCAAGAACATACAAAAATGATCAAAATTCAAAGAAATGTTTTCCACCAATTAACTTGTGACTTAACAATAAAAACGTGATACAAATAATAAGAATTTTTTTCTTTTAAGCATATGTGCAAAACTAAAGAAAATATTGTTACACATCTATCAAATTTTTTGGAAAAACATTGCACTAAAGCTAGCAATTGCCTATCAGCAATCGATTACCAGAACTATATTCCAGGCAAGTACGATGGAAATGTGTTTTATTAAAAGTCGTGGAAGTGAAGAGAGTGAGATACCAACTAATTTCTTGTTTTTATTACTTAATCATGATTTAAAATTATTGATTTTGTTAATAGAAACTGTACAGCCCTTTAGTGGGCAGTGGCTAATAGGTCTAGCCAAATATTAAAAAATTTTTCTCCAAGAGGGTGTTGGATATTTAGTCTATCCATAAGTGTTAATTGAAGCTAAAATGCATAAAAATTAATACGGATGGCAGCACGATACCTTTTTTTGAATTTCATGTCCTCTGATGGGTAGTTAAAAACAGTTTTTCTCGGTGTAAATCTACAAATTGTATTTTAATTACTATAAATAAAATTTCTGATCTTTGAAAAAAATTTCGACCTGTCTTTTTATACTTTTCTCTCATCTGAATGAATAAAGCAAATTTGCAATTTAAAAAAAAGGTTTTATTTAGGTTTTTGATAAGCTTTTATATGTGGATAGAGGCTCTATCCACTGCCCACATAGAATATTAAAATGACCTAGAAATTTTCACTTTTCCTCCACTTGAGAGAGAGCACTTAGAATCATGCGAGAATGTTGGGGGTTGGAAATCTAAACAAACTTTGTTTACAATATGTGGTATAAGATTCTCAGGTTCGAAAATCTTTCATTACAGCTTTTCTGATCAGAGAAAACGTTTGCATATTATAAAGTTTCACAATAAATAGCTCATCAAATTTGTAAAATAACTCATTTAAATTCTCAAAAATATTACTTTATTTCTAACTTTTTATATTAAAATTAAATAAAATAAAAAATGTGGATATATACCAATTTAAATGTATATTCTAAGTATTTTATATATATTCTAAGTAAGTATTCTATGTTGTACAATAATTTGTTATTGAAATAGTTATCAGCATAAATGTTAATTTTTCATAAAAAGTTTATTGTGATATGATTCATTATTTCTGTCCTGTGAGTGAAAAGTAAGTTAAATGTCTTAAGTGTGCAGTGGCTATAATGTCTAGCCACCACCCAGGGGAAAAAAACCTTGATCAGATTTTTTTTTTTTGACTAAATAACGTTTATAGAGGATGAGAACATTACATTTATCAAGTACTTTATCACAGAAAATTGTATTTTAGCTGTTTGCCCGTTAAAGGGATAAACTTAACGCACAGAACAGCTTTTAGAAACATGAAAATAATGCATTATACAGTTGGGCATTAACACAAGTCTGCACTATTTTACAATAGCATCCTTGAAAAGCAATCACTCCTAGACAATGGACAGTCATAATTCTCTCCCCTTTTATGAAATTTGGATTAATTTTTTGTTTAGGTTATGTCCTGGCTTCTATTACAAGAGACCTTAATACTATTGTAATTAATTAATAACAATAAAAAGAGTCCTAAATCACACATTCTAAAGCCCTCAAAGCAATTGTACAATTGCTAAGTTATTTTGAGTAACAGAGATCTCAGATTTAGACAGCAAATAAAACCTGCCATGAAAGAAATAAGAAATAAAAATAAAAAAATCATTTTTAAGCAAAAGGTCCCTGAAACATAAAATATTTATGGAAAATTAATTTTTAAGTATTACGGTAAAGGCGTTTTATTTGTCTTTCATGACAATTTGAAATCACACAGATAACATCAGTTTTTTTTAAATAATATTAATAAAAATTGAGCGATAGTATAACTTGTGGTTCACTTAATCATGGAGTCTGACTACTGTGTGTTCATGGATCAAACTGAATAATTATATATATATATCAAACATTATAACAAAGTTAAAAAGACTAATAAATAACTTAAAACATTGATAACATTACATTGCTTTAATAATATTCAATTTTTGTAGCAATCAAATATACTTAATTTTAATGTTCAGTAATCAAAGAACTTTTAAGTTATTGTATGTATTAATTAATAAAAAAAAAGCTTATTCATAAAAATATGAAGAAACCAAAATGCTGCCACTGAATTATTTAATATTGATTTACAATGAAAGTTAAACATATCTTTCTTAGAGGTTCTTTATTTTAGAGGTATATATATTTCGCACATCAATGAGAGCTTAAAATACTTGAGGATTTAAAACCGTGTTTCTGAAACTAGAGGTCATGTGACGTGCAGCTGTGGTCACCAAACATTTTAGAATTTTTGATACATTTTTTTGTGTGAGATTTGTTTGGAGTCTTAAATATCTGATGATTACCTTAGGTGTTTTGAGAAAAACTTTAAGAATTATTTTGTTACTGCAGAAGGTTTTCTATAAATTGTAAAACCATTCAAAATTGCTGTTGAAAATATCACTCACTTGCCACTAAAATCCCAAGAAAATGTTAAATTATCAACAGATACAGGGTTACAAATTGATTTTAATATCAAGTCCTTAAAAAAGGGTTTTAGGCTAGGAGTTACAAAAAAATTCCCAACAATTTCTAAAACTGCAATATAGTATCTTTTACCTTTTTCCACAACTTATTTACTGGACAACATTTTCATCTTAACAACCCTAGAATCAAAGTGTTGATCAAATCTAAAGAAAATTGAGAAAGTACTTTTTCTGGTAGTGTGAACTATTATTCCAAAATTTAATAACATAATTAAAAAAAAATCAAGCACACCCTTTTCATTGATACTTAAGTCTTGCATATGCCATTGTTAATGAAAGATGATCTCAGAAGTGAACTCTAAATGACTACACTTAATAACCTGATTATAGTTAATGCATAACTTGCCATGTAATTACATTATATGTTGTTTTTTTATTATTATTTTGCTACTTAATTAAAATTTCTATATTGTTACATTCAAAGTGAAAACTTATTGTAGATGTTTATTGCTGCAAAGAAATAACATGATTCATACATAAGTACTCAAAGGTGTGTAAACTTGTCGGAATGCTCATGGGGTTGCATAAAACTTTTGTATAAAAAATGGGGTCATCTCTCCAAAAAGCTTAAGAACCCCTGATTTAAAGTAATCCTTCAACTACCAACAATTAGAATGAAAAAATAGCATGAACAACAAATGAAGACAATTAGCAGCTCCTAATTTATTCAGTAATACTACAATAAGTATAAGATGAAAATTATACTAATACAAATTCATACAAGGATATACAGAACTAATCAGAATCAAAATACCCAATACTTTTCTACAACATCTAAACATACATAATTACACTTTTTTTTTATATCAAGTTTATAATATTACACTTTTTTTTATCAAGTATAATTTTTTCTTTTACATTCTGTTTAAATAAGCAATTAACAATTTTTTCAGAGCCTCCCCCCACCCAATTAAAAGCCTTTAATCAAATATACCTAATATCATGAACATTTGATACTTTTAATTTATGATGATGAAAGCATGATATCAATTTGTATAGATTCAACTAACTGGATAAAATGCTATTATATCAGTGACTCGCTTTATTATTGCAAAAATATACATACACACTGTGACATTAAAAAAGCAATACTAAGAATGAGTTGCTAGAAAAGTACACATATTTTAGGAAAGTAATGCAAATGATGCAAAATATACAACTCTCTGGCACAAGTTGAGCAGAATATGGGGGTAAGAGTTATATGTTGGACAAAATGCTGCCCAAAGGTGGCGACGGACCTCATAATTTTGAACCACTGTTAAGTGATGAGGATGACACCTGAGCTGTGACCCACCCCTCTCTCCTAACTTCCACACCACTCAAACAGGAGGATGTTTGAGCTTCAACAGATTTAGCATACAATGGCTTCCTCTACATGGAAGGTCTTCAGTGGCACTGGCTCAAAGTATGACATGCCGGCCATGAGTCTTACCTTGACCACCAAGCTACCATGGACTGGAACTAAAAAGTTTTTTACTAATTAGAACTTAATTTATGGCCTCTTCTTCTGAATGTTGCATTTTCAATGTCACGTCATATGCATGTATATATACATCTAAGGCACACTTTTTTTCCGATGTCAATGCTACTGAAAATCAGGTGCAGATTACACTTGAAGGTGAAAAACTTTAGTTAGACGAGGGTGAAATTGAACAGGATACTAATGGTTAAAGCAATTACAGATCCATGCAAATATTTAAAAGTTTTTAATACAGGTAAAATAAATTAACTATTCACTTCTTACTAATTCTTATTTTAACTTTTAAATTTTTGTAAATATTGAATATTAGTAAACTTTTTTGTACTACTTTTTATTTTTTCATAAAAATGTGTTGAGAATTTGGGGTGCACTTAAGAGTCAAAGGCAGCTTAGATTCAAATAAATACAGTATTTCATTTTAAATTTATAACTGAAAGCATATTATTTCATCAACTCTACTAAACACTTCATATTTAAGAGAACATTAAGGAAAAAATTTTTAATTTTATATAACATAAACTATATTATCGACTTACCATAGAGATATGAAATTTTCAAAACGTTCAGAAAATCTTCCAGGTGGCAGGCAAGGAGGATCATCCTGCACAACTTGTTTTAGTTGCTCAAATGGTGTGGTCCATGTTTTATATGGAAATACCCCCATTGACAATTCATACTGAAAGTTTAGACAGTCATTAGACCATTACAATTAAAAATAACTTTAATAATTTAGAGCTTGCATTGAAAAAAACTCTAAAAATTCAAAAAAGCATTTTAAAAGGGTACAGGGAGGTTTAAATTTGACAAAAGTTAGAGTTTAAATTATTTTATTATATCTAACTTATTATTTTGCCAATTTCTTTTCATAATACACATACTTTCACCAGAATGTAATAATACATCTTTAACTTTAAAATTAAAAGCTTAAAAAATCAGGTTAAAGAATAATTCTGATATGCTGTTAGAAAATTAATGAATGTCTTAAATAAATATACGAAGCTCAGATATTTTTTAGTTATATAAATAATAATATTTATACTTCCTTCAGAAAAATACTATAGGATGCTATGTCTTTTAAAATTAATAGAGAAAATAAATTTTCATTTTTTGCTAAACATTATAATGGATGTGTATAAATACAAATTTTTAAAAATAAAATCACAAAGCTATGAAATCATTTATTTAAAAGGTATGAATAAATAACAAAATAACACTAGTTTTTTTTTTAAACAAACATTGAAAATTGTTTTTTTTTAATGAACAATATCTATAACTTAGATAGTAACAACATGCTAAATTAATTCTTAAATTCAATGTAAACTATCAACATATTAGTAATTAATTGCAGCTGAATAAAAGATATCAGCTATTAAAACTGCAATATGTTGACTGAACTGTTTTCAATTTAACATCCCTGTAAATAAAACATTACAAATTTCAAAAAGTAATAATTTTAAAATGAAATAAAAATAAATAAAAAATGAGAAATTTATATTTTCAAGTACTTTTTAGTTGATTAAAAATTAATATTTTTTCATTCTGGATTACATAACATAAGAATATAATAAACTCATGAAATTTGAAAATGAGGCAAAATATAAATATTTAAGCTTTACTTCACTCACAAGTTGATTCTCGTTAATAAAATCTGAAGTCATTTTTTATCTATATAAGCCATAAAAATATTCATAAATTAACTACATACTACTAAAAGATTGTAAAAAGTAAAACTGATTCATAAGTGACTGTTCAATATCATCAACAGATAAGGTGTAGAATTCTATAAGGCATGTCCGGAAACTAAGTACCGTTTTGGAAAAACTCGCATAAGAAATCTTTTTTCAAAACAAAATTTAGTTTTAAATGATAGAGCACATTGGAAACTATTTTTCTCATATCAGGAAACCAACTTTACCCTCTTTAAAGAAAGGTGCTACCAGTGAATAGTTTTTGAAATTTTTAGAAACTCATTACAGAGCAATTTTACTGTCAACTGTCTGTTTTCACGAATTTTCTTTCACTTTTTCAAACCAAAACCATCATTGATCACAAAAAGCTGCTCAATCCATGCTTCATCATGAACATTGTGTACCCATTATTGAATTGCCGAACCCACTTTCTCACCATTTCATCCCTCATTACATTTTTACCATAAATCTCTACAAGTTGACAATGAATTTCAACCGGCTTGCATTCCAAAAATAGATTACAAAACTCACTTTACAATCAGGATTGGCAATCATCTTAAACTTTTTAAATGCTCCTTAACACATGTAAAAACAACATAATACAGCTATATATAGCATTATTGGACAGCCAATCAAACAGAGACACTCGTGCACAAGAGTTGAACAGTTAAACTACCACTGTGGTTGAGGTAGAACGAAACAGTACTTAGTTTCTGAATCCAACTCATATTTTTTCAAACATATAAATTTATGATGTATTTTTAGATCAGAGGTGGCCAACCCAAATTACCTTGCAGGCCACTTCAGAAAAACATAATAATTTTGCTGGCCACATATAAAAATATATATCTTTATATTAGATTTGGACCCATTAGAAATATTTATTGGAGTAAAAATTTAAAACAAATTGATATATTGTTATTGTTTTCATTCTTTTCTTACATAATTAGTGAGATATTGTTTCTCAACTCTTTTAGTTTTTGCAAGTTGATCTAAATGCGTGTATTTAAGCAATGTAATTGATGTTGCAGGTTTTCATCCATTAAGTTTGAGAGCGACTCATATTTGATAAATTTCATTTTCGAAAAAAGAAAAAAAAAGATTCAGTGATAAAATAAGAAACAGTTATGGGATTTGTTAAAAAAAAAACCCTCTAAAAACAAAAATATTGCACATATAGTCATATTTTGGAAAGTTGTTATGAATCCAGCGGGTTGCAAAATTATTCAAGGAGGGCCACCTGCAGCCCCTGGGCTACGGGTTGGCCACCCCTGTTTTAGATAATAAATAAACAAAATTTATCAGAACAATTTTCAAAAAGCTTTAACATAAATCATTTTCCAACCATTGTTATACCGAAGCTCCATACATCTGACCGGATATCATATCCTCGTTGTTCAGGTCCTGGATTTATTCTTTCTGGCTGTAAGTGAAAAAAATAATATACGTATATATATAAATACAAAAGAACATAATCTGGACTATTTGGGGGCTTTAGATTGCCCAAACTAGCCTATAAAATGAGTCAAGATATGTAACAAAACATTATCTGCAGTTAAAAGTATTTTGAATAATTACACAAGATATAATTCAAAGCAATATATTAATTATAAGTGATGTATTAGGCCAAAAACTATAGGGTCCATCTATAGAACAAGATGGCTGGCATTTATTAATTGTTTTATAAAAAAAAATGGTTTTTTAGATTAAGTAACACCCAGTTTACTGAAATCTAGATTAATCCAGTTTTACAGTACCTGGTAGCTAGTAACACTTGATGCTTAGTAACTATAGTACATTTTTTACTAGTTAGGGGTAGTCGACATTGAACCCAAAATTCACACTACATTTAATTACTTAATACCAAATGGCCTAATTTTATTCATGGATAAATTAAATCATTTTATAAAATAATATTCTTATTTTTAAACTGGTTATTTCATACTTTTTCAGATCTAAAAAACTATATATTATCCAAATTCTTTCGCAGAGTGTATTTTTTCTTTCAACATACAATGATTTTAGAATATTGTCTCCAATTAAATGCATCAAATATATAAATAATATTCTACCACAAAATGCTGTGACAAATTACACCATAAAAATTAAAAAGAAAAGAGCTAACAATTACAAAGTAAGGCTTGATTCTGAAGGAAAAATTTCTTACTTTATTACAATTCCCATTTCATTTGTAATTATTTTAAAGTAAGAAAATACAGTACTACAGATTGAAATTACAAGAATTTACAAAACTTTTGTAGCAATGCATTTAAATAATAAAAATCTCACACAGGACAAGATTACTACAACCTTGCATGTATCAGTGTATTTAAAAAAAAAGTTTAGTATGTGACTGCATTACAGATCTATAAGAAACTATTCTCCAACAATAACAAGAATCATTATCACCCCCCTCTTTGCTTTAAAATTATAATCATATACAACGTTTACCTCAATTTTTAACATCTTTTTTATACACATCTTTATTACTGGATACAAGTTATTCTAACAGAAATTGCTGACCCAATTCATAGAAGCATACAATATCTAAAAAGAATTAAATATTATTTTAATATATCATTACTCACTGCCATGTAAGGCTTGCAGCCTGCATCTACAGTCTTTGCTATTGAGTCCACAAGATAACCAGAAATACCAAAATCGCACATTTTGACGGCACCACCACGACTAATCAATATATTGGATGGCTTCACATCACGATGAATCACTCTTAACTGGCTGTGTAAATAATATAAAGCACTAACCACCTATAATATGAATTTCATACAAATATAATAAAGATACATCATGTTATTTTTTAGTGCATACTTCAAAATGCTACACCATCTATAGATCTCATTAATTTTTACATAAACATAAAAAATATTTATTAGAATATAAAAAAATTGGATTTAAATTAACTTAGATTTAATTCTTTAGGAAAAAGACCAAGATAGAAAAATTAAATAAAAAAGAAATTAATTTTTTTTTAAGAATTGAAAAAAATAAAATTATTAATTCCATAGAAAATTCTACAACAAAGCAAAAATACATATTATGTTTGTTAAATACTACTATAAATATTTGACTTGCTTATTGTTTAATGTATATTTTTATATATTTTTTCCCTTAATAATTTTTAAGTAAGCATTTCACACAATAAATAAATACACTAACACACAAAAAAAAATTAAGCAAATTCTGCTACTTTTTAATAATTTTTGGCTGATTTTCATAGTATATATTTGAAGTTAAATACACATAATTTGATTATTCCTTTTTAAAAATTTACATTTGAATGTATAATATTAATGGAGAGATAAAATATATTTAATATAAGTTCATTCATAACTCATTTACATAAAAGCTTATCTTAAATAATTAACACATCTTTTATTCTCAATTTCTTTTTAAAAACCATTAAATTTTACTAAAATTATTCTAATGATTTGCATTTCCTCAACTTCAACATGTAATAACATAATAGTGCAAAAGGTTTTAGTTAAATTAATTTTTTTGTACCCATAATAATAATTACATTTTTTAACAAAATAGAATGTGTGATGATCAATTTAAACTATCTCATGCAAGAAGATATTTTAAAAGGATGAAAATAATAGACAAAAATTAAATAAACCATGTTTTTAAAGATTCTCATTTAAAATATTTCAGTAGTATTAATGTATCAAAAATTGTATTTTAACACAAATTACTGAAGTAATACATGTAGGAATCAAAAATAAGATCTAGCTTGTAAAAATTTAAAACAAAAATCAAAGGTGTCTGAAAAATATATAAATTAATGCATTCATACACTGGCTACAAAATACTACAGAATTGTTCTTTGTGTCAATGTTGCCAATTTCATACCCATGCAGAAAAATGTTAGAGATATTTTATTTCACTATGCTTCTGATTCAAAAAGAAAAGGGAAAAAATGCAATGGTTTTATTATCAGGGGTGTCCAGCATATGATAAAACAAATATAAAAGAAAATAGCTTGGATTACCAAATATAACAAAAACGGTGCATTTAGAGTAATACTCTAGAGAGATTCATTAGATAAATATTTGCATAGAAGACCCAAAATACCAACTAATATATTGTGTAATGAGGCAGAATGCTAAAAGAAATTTTTGTTAGCTTGAGAACTATATGCATTGAATGTAATGGTGATATAAATCAATGAAGGATATCAAGTTTGCTCGAGTCTTAAATAATTTTGAGGCAATTTTTAGCATGATGGGATGTAAACAGTTGGATAACAATTGCATCAATGATTTATAATCGCATTCAACTCCTAATGCATGTTAACATAGAAGTTCTCCCCCCTCCTGGTGGCTTTAAAAATGTTTTAAATAGTACAGATAGTTAACTTAATAAATCATGAGCTTCTAATATTGAATTTTTGATTTATTATACAAGATTTTAGGTTGAAATATACTGATAGCCCTTCATCTCAAAATAAATATTTTTAACACCTTGCCTTTACATAAAACAAAAAAATTATGCTTGTGATGTTAAAACTTTTCATGAAATATTCTAAAGGATGGATTTAGATTCAACTCCTCCCATGATTAAATTATTTTGTACTTCATTATTAACAAAAATTATAAATTATCAAAAATTTTGAAGATTTTTCTGTATTAAAATGTCAACTTCTATAAAATTTTCAATACGATAATAGTTCAGAGAATGATCCAATCCCTGAAATAGGCTTAAATCATCCTAATAAAGTGTTCGCATAATTTAAATATATCCATTTAAAATTGAGTTTTGCATAAAAGTCGTTTTAAAACTACTTATATGTATATTTTGAGCTAAAAAGAAAAATTTTAAAGTATGCACAGGATAAAATGTCCTCTTCTAAGCAGCATCAAAAAGATAAGAATAATGCAAAAAGATATAAACATTTAAAACTCGACATTTTACGTACAAGATTATGTACATTTTAATAGAGACCTTTTCATTATCCTTATTAATACAAATAGCACAAATTTTACTACACAACAAGTTACCCCATGATTATATTTCCAAATGATTAATAATACTTTTAATATGAATAACATATAAATGACGTGCAAAGCAGTAGAGAATTAAAATACACATATTGTGGTAATGTCAACATACAAGTAAATATGTAACAACAGAATACACAAATTTCTTTTAAAAAAAACATATAATCAGATTTTTAGAAAAATCATGTTGAAAAAAAAATTTTTTAAATAAATTGCCCACAATTTTGATAATACTTTGATGGAATATTACTCCCAAAAATAAACTTACTGCAAAAGCTATTTTGGCTAAAACTTCTTCTGGTATTGTTTCTCCAGCATTGTATACTTTAGGATAGAATTTATCCAAAGAAGTGTCCATCACTTCCATACATATCCAAACATCTCCCTGGAAATAAAAAGATAATACATCAAAATTAAATTCAACAAAATTAGTTAAAAAACACTTGCAACTAATATTTTAAGTTGAAAAAAATGATTATATATAAAATAGGTTATATAAACAATTTGTTTTAGCAATTTGAGTAAAATTAATAAAATTATTAAAATAAAACTTCAAAAAAAAAAAACTCTTTAAGGATTTAACAACAAACAAGAGAATAAGATTTATTTGGCCGTTTATAATAATACTATTTTTTCTGACAACTACAAAAAATATTACATCTACATTATTTTATTTATGGTTATATTCCTTTTTTTGTAGTAACTGTATAATATGCCATTGATACAAATATAGATTAAAAATATTTACAAACTCTGGTTCTTTTTTAAGAAATTTTTATTACAAAAACTAAATTTTAAGGTGGAAAAAAAAAACATGGAAACATAATCAGATAAAATTCTTGCAAACACACACAAACCTAAATAAATTCTTCACAAAACAAAATCTCAAAAATTTAGTTTTAAAATGATTTCACATAACATGACTTGATTAAAAATAAGAATAAAGAAAGATTAAAATTTTATACACAAGATAAAACAAATGAACATTTCTCAAGAGAAAAGTTCATTAGTGAAAAATACTCAGTATGATTTCCACACTCTAGACAGATTTCTGATCAGCAGTAATGTGCAAAAGAGAATTAAAAAAATATCAAACTTTTACTCACTAAAATATAACACATTGATAAGCAACTATCTAAATCATAGGTTCCCAAAGTGGTTCCTATGAATTCCTAGGGGTCCTGGTAACTGCAGTGGGGGTTTGTGGCAAATTAAAATTAATTTAAATGTGTGCAGACAACTTTAGGGGATTTGCGAAAGGTTTTGTATAAAGTCAAACATTTGAAATTTATCTCCATTATTATAAGTTAAAATAAATTATCCATAATTGGTACATGTTAAAAAGTTTTTAGAGTAAAATATTATATACAGGTATATGCAATGACAAGCATTGTAAGGTGGAAGTCAGGCCGATTGCAGTTGTAACCGTCTATGAGGTTTAAATAGGAAATGAATCCTACTGCTACATAAAATAACTTGCCTACAATATGACAAAAGAAAAGTTGAGATATGTGAAGTGAATGCCACAAATTTTTCTTAGTTTTGAACCAAAAACACTATTGTTATGGTAAAATATGTTGCATATGTATTTTTTAATACATTTGAAACCTTGTACAGAAATTTATTAACCATAGTTAAATTTTTGTTAAAGTTCATTTATAAAGCAGTCTTATTATATAATAATTATCAATGTCATTTCCTTCTCTTTCAGGACATGAAAGTTAATTTCGTAATTTTTTTATTATACATTGAAATAAGAGTTATTTTACTTGGGAGTTCATAGCCAAATTTTTTGTATAAAAAGAGGGTCCATGGGCACAGGAAGTCTGGGAAACACAGATCTAAGCTATTTTCCTGAAAGTCTGCTTGGGCTGCTACACAATTCTTTGAATATTGTCTTCTATAGACTATCATACTCATTGTTCTATCCTCAGAGATTTACTAAATAATGCAGATCATTTCCAATTGGGAAACATTAAGCTTTAAAAAAAATTTTTTTTTAAGCAATAGTGAAACTTTTCTGCCTTTTAACCAAAAATGAAAATCTGAAGGCAATCCCATTTTTTCCCACAGAAGCGATTTGCTTCTGCATGAAAGAAAAGATGTATGTATGCACATTAGAATCATTTACTTACATACTATATTACTATCTAGTTTATTTCAACACTTACATGAATGATTTTTATTGGTGACAAAACCAGTCTTTCCATTCTACACAAAGTGAAACATATATTGCTCCACCACAATATCTATTTTCAGTGGTCCCATCTCAAATCAAACTTTATAGTAATAAAATGGTAGACAAACTAGCAAAGAAGTGCTGTTATCTTTTAACTCTCTCCACTTCCACTCTTACCTATCTGGAATTATACTCACTGAAAAAAAAAATCACAAGATAGGATGGAGTGAAGGGTACCTCCCACTCAACATTGGTATGTGGTAGACCATCTGGTTCTAGCCCTCAAGTATGACACATGCTCACAGATAACACTCTTGTGTTTTGCCTGAGGTCTCCTTATGAGCCTCTCATTTTCAGAGAACAAAAAGATCAACTCCATCTGTGCAAAGTGTCAGAATCACCATAGTTCTTCCAAGCACATAATGAGTTGTATGGACCTCACGAGTAAAGATATCTACACAGATTCTCTCTCTCTTCTTGTGCTCGACTTTTTAAATGTCAATCGTCTAATGCCTCTGGAAGATTAGCAACAACAAACATGCACCAAGCCCTGCTTTGCTAGCTTCATTAGTCCTTACTTGAAAAATTATAGTTGAATATGTTTTGAACACACTTCATGTATAATCTAATGGGGGGAAAAAACAACTCTCAAAATAACCAGGGGAAGAATGGATTGATCTAGTATAGAAAACAAATAACAAGAATGCATATGACCAAATTACAATCAAACTTCTCAAACAATTTATCTGTACAAAGCAAATATAAGAAACACAAACTTTTGGTTATTAATCCAAGGAATTGTATGATGAAATTTATAGGAAATCAGAAATATTGCTTTATTTGTTAGAATTATTCACACTTAAATTTTCATTTTAATTGTAATAAATTCAGAAATTACAAAACAAAAGATGTTCACTTTGCCTTACCTCTCTGAACAAAGCTCCATAAAACTGCACAGTGTATTGACAATCACTACTGCGCATTGAAATATCTAAATCCATTAGCAGCCGTTTCTGTTCCTCGTTATTTACAGTGGCTGTTATTCTCTAAATTAAGAAATCACTTTTAAAAAAATTGTAGCAATACTTATAGTATAACACTCAATAATTTTTTTAAAAAAAGATTTTTTTTAACAGTACAGGTTAAGTGTAAAACAAGTTTCTGAAGTTTTACATCATAATTCATAAAAAGTTGCAATATTTTCTTATTACTAACAAATTTGTGAAATAATTTGGGAGGAATAAAAATGACAATTTTAAAAGTAAAATTTTTGTCTATTTGATTTTAAAAGATTATGTGTCCCAAAATTATTCTTACAAAATAGAATAAAAGATGGTATTTTGTTCCCCCTCCCTTTCATAAAGAAAATAAAAGCAGAATACATATTTTTCTAAATTATGAGTAACCTTATTTCTAAGTACAAATGGTCATTTAACTGTATGTTCATTGGCTAATTAACCGGCCAACTCTAAAGATATCAAACAATTTAGGTTCAATTATCAGAAAATATTTTAAATGTAACAAGAATTACATAGGTACTAAATATTTTTAAATGTTACAAACTGAGACAGCATCATTTAATTTCCAGTATTAAATTGATTTGTGGCTATTTACAATAAATTAAATGCAAAAACATAAGGAGAAAAATGTAGAGATAATGTTTTATTATTGAAGCTATAGAATTTTATCAATTAAAAAAATCTTTACTGGTTTATAGTTATATGATAAGAATACAAATGTCTATCATATGCTTGTAAGACAAGCAATAAGTAATTTTAGTATTCCCAATAATTCCCTATCAATCATAAATATTGGCAAGATATAACTAGTACCCGCCATACAGAAGTTCATCAGACAAGACATCATGGTATTTCAAAGAAACAAACAATTTGTTTGTTAAAAAATCACACTGTTTCAGTAGCAGTTTTTGTTTAGCAAAAATAGTCAACTGGATAATGCAAGGTTACATCAAAACGCAGGTTATATATTTCAACTTTTTAGATGTTACAGGTACTAAGGTGATATGTACTGTGAAGATGACTTCAATATCAACCAATTGGGTGCTAAGAGCAAATGGCACATCAACTCAAACATTACTCCAATTAATGGATTTTCTAATTTGTACCTAATTACTCCATTCAATGCATTTGCTATCTCCCTTTTCTGTCTACCTGAATCACAGGATCAAAGATAAGACACACATTCAGGTTATCAATTTACCTTCTGCCATCATCAGTCTCAGAACTCTTACCACTTGATATGTATTAAAAATGTACTTGTAATTAACTTGTAATTAACATTAAAAATGTACTTGTTCCTGTAACGTAACACTACAACAATTCTCAATGAATATTGCAGTTTTTACCCTTTGCCCATAAAAAACACAAGCTAATGCACATCTCTTCCTTGGGGTAATACACATATCATTGATTTGCTCTAAGCACCAAACAGGTTGAAGTAGAAGTTTATATAAGCCATCACACTTATATCACCTTGATATCAGCAGCATAGAAAAAAATTAATCATCTGCACAAATCTGAGTTTTCAAGGTAAATTTACACCTTCCATTTTAATATAACTTTGCATGTAATACCACAATTTCTTACCTTCACTGCCATCTCTGTTTGACTCTGCCGGTGAAGCATTTTCTCTACAATGCCATAAGCACCCCTCCCAAGTTCACAGATCGTTTCAAGATCATCTGCTTCAACTTCAAAAACTTTAGCACCAACAGTAATAGTTGTTCTTATATCTAAATTCCCGGGAGGCACACTGTAAAGCAAAATTATTTAAATTATAATAACTTTTTCATTATTCACACACACAAAGAGTTTTTTAACATTCAGTAATTTATAAAATATGTTTTAGAATTAGTTTCAAAAGATATAATTTCTATTTTAATATAAGACAGAGTATCCACTTTCTCCTCTCCCCCCTTCAAAAAAAATTTTTTTTTTCAATACCAAATCATTTTTATAAATCTTACAAAGGGAGGACACGACTAAGGAAATTCATTTCAGGTCGAGACGGTGTAATAGTAGTACTCCTTTAGGGTGTTAAACCCTTAATGTAATTTCGTCAGAATGGCCAGTCAATTCGAAGAAAACAGCGTTCGAAATTCATGTTCAGCTTTTATACAATTAAGTTTCAAATTTTTTTAACTGGCCCAGTGGCTCGGTTGGCTAATCGTCTGCACTGAATGCGGGTGGAACCAAGTTCAAATCATGCGGAAAACTTTTTTTCTTTCAATTCCTTTAATTATTTCTTAAAATTAAATAAATTATTTATGAAAGGTTTATTAAATATTGAATGATATTCTACATAATTATTTTACATTTTATAAAGTAAAAAATTACTGTAATTATATAAATATTTATATAATGTTTAACAAATATATTTTTATATAAATAAATAATATTTATAATAAATTATATAATAAATATTAAATGATATTTTACATAAAAATTATTTACAAATAGTTTTATAATGTGAAATATAATATACTATAAATAGAATATTATATATATAATATAAAAATAATTTATAAAAATATATTATTATTAGAATTAATTATTTTATAATTATATATGAAATACTTATATAAAGTCCTTTTTAAAATAAATTTACTTAATTTTTAAAAAATTTTAAATAATTTTAATAAATGTATTTAAATAATTTTTAATAGTTTTAATTAATATTAAATATTTCAAATTAATACTAATTAATTATTTTTAATTAATATTAATTTTAAATAATTTTAATAAATAATTAGTACAATTAAAAGTATTTTAAATAAATAATTAATTTTTAATTAAAAATATTTTTAATAATTTTTAATTAATAAATGCTTTATAATTTTAATAATAGTTTTTATGAAATGAGAATTTCAATTAATAATTAATCTTATGCAATTTTAAAGTTTTAATAATTTTAAGAAGTAATTTTTAATTAATAATTTATTTTAAATAATTTTAATTCATAATAATTTTAATTAACAATTAATTTTAAATAATAAAGTATATATTTATTTTTACTTTATAAAATACAAAATAATTACATAAATATTATTTAGATGTAAAATAAACCTTTCATAAATAATTTTATTTAATTTTAAAACCGTAAAGGAATTAGCAGAAAGAAAAAAGATTTCGCGTGATTGAACTGCGGTTCCACCCATTATTCAAAACAGGCGACTATTAACTGAGCCACTGGGCGGTGAAAAAATTGAAACTTAATTGTATAAAAAGCTGAGCATGAATTTTGAACACTGTTTCTCGAATTGACTGGCCATTCGACGAGTGCGTGGGATTGAACATCCTAAATGAGTACTACTATTACACCAAGTCTTGACTCAAAATGAATTTCCTTAGTCGTGCCCTCTCCTTGTTAAATAAAATACTGTTTTCAGATAGTTACTTTTAATATTCTAGAAACAAAATACTTTAGAATAAAAAATTCAGGAAATTTTAGACTGCAATTTTAGTTTTTTGACAAAACATAGTAAATTATTTTTTTAAATAAAAAAAAAGTGAAAAAATTTTAATAGTCAAAGCTAAAAAATACAGGAAGCACAAACTGAAACAAATGAATGAATGAATGAAGGCAGGCAAGCTTCATTGAGCATAATGCAAGTATTTTTATTTTTAAAAACGCTATTTTGGTTTAATGATATTTTTATTTTAAACTTGTAACCCTAGTTTTACATTTTTTTAAAACTAGTTATTTTGTTTTTAAAATTTCGATTTACTTCCACTAAATTTCATTTGCAAAATACTATAATCATCACATTTGATGCATTACAGTACTTTAAACTTTCCATGTATTTTCTTTTTTTAGAAATTACATTCTTTCCAAAATACCTCCGAGTATTAATTTTTTAGTGATATAGGTCCAACTTAGATAAAGGTGATAATAAAAATGTGTTTCCTAACAAGGGAAAAAAATGTTAAGAATAGTGAGAGCATCTCTTAATATTTCAATTGCTACATTTAGAAAGAATAAGAGATTTCATTAAAAAAGTTATTTAAAAGAGGAAAAAACTGATCTCACTGAATACATACATTGGCTCGGGTGGTTTAATTTCTTCGACAAATTTTAATTTTGGAGGCCTTTTTTTTCCAGCCATAACTGCACTATACCTGGAGAGAAAAGGAATAAAAAGAGTTAAATTTTATTATATGTACAATAAAGCAGAGTTTTCTTTTCAATAGATTATAAATATTTTTGGTACTTTTCCCTTTTCGGAAGCAAAATCTCACCAAGCAGGCTTTATGGGTGACCATACAATATACACATAAAAAAATGTTATTTCTTATTGGTTATTCATCTATTTTTAATGCATTACAAAAAATCAGCTACTGATAAGAAAAGACCAGAACTTGTTTCAAAAATATGGGGATAAAATGTTACCAGTGAGAATATTCTATTTGGCATCGACTGAATCATTTTAGCAACTTTATCACCTGCACCAGTGAAACAGAAAAGTACCTTATTTTTAAATTATTAATCAAATTAAATCAGAAATAATTATTCTTTAATCTTGCTGTATCAGCACATATATATCAAGAGGTAGAAGAAAAAGACAAACTTCCAAATCTTTTATACTCTTTTTAGTTTATTAAATCTCATTTACAAATAAAAATTTGTATACATATAATTTCAATATATTCTGGCTTATTAATTTTATTATGACTTTTACAAAAGCTGATAAAAATGGACCAATTTCAATGATTTTGCTGTAACTATCACATTTAAAATTAGAAGATAGCAAGGAATTAATTATTGTCTAGGGGAAAAAATAAATTACATTCAACACAGCACGTAATGGGGTTTTTACAAAAAAATATCCTCTTTTGGTTCAAAAGTGAAGGGGGGAGGGAGTATGATAAGCTTTCTAAATAATATAAGAATACATTAAAAGTCTTTATGTAGATTATCTACAACTGGTATAAAAAATTAAAAAATGTACAAATTAAATTTATAAAAATAACCATGTTGTAAGGGGGAGAATGCATTTTAAGGGACTGAGTAGAATAAAACTGTTTTAGGTATATGTAAAATAAGTTATTAAAATACATCTTATAGTTTTCATTCATAAATTTTGCTCTAATAAATTTAATAAGTTTTTAGTGAAAAAAACTTAAAGATTATTTTTAACTATATGCTGCTAATATTTTACAATTCAAGGCGAATACCATTTTAATTTAAATTTTCCAAAGAACAGAACTGTTCTTTAAAAAAAAAAGTTTCATCCACAACATAAAATTTCAGATAAAATAGAAAGAATTTGCCCATTTTTGAAAAAATAACAACAAATCTTGCATCAAAATTTGCATCAAGGATTTATTTGATTACCTCATGTTTAACATATCCATAAATATTAAGTAGCAGGATTAAGTCTTGAAATGCTAAATAAAAAAGTTCTGACTTGGGGTTCTTAACCCCATTGATTACTATCACACACAGGGTTCTTAAGATACCTGTGTTGTGATGTAATAAGAGTGAAAAACAATGAGTCACTTCAGCTGAGTTGTGGACCAATCAAATTATGCATAATATCAGCAATAAAAACAAGAAAGAAAAGTACAATAAACACTTTCAAAGCTAAGAATTTTTACAAAATAGAATAATTCACAATAATAAAATACAATTCACAATATAATTTCTGAATTAAAAAATTTCAATATAAATAATTCATACTATTAAATAAATTTAAACTTAATATGAGCCTGAAATATCTCTTAACAAATGTATACAAATGATACAAAATGCAAGAACTAAAAAAAAAAAAATTAACATAAGATTTTTTTTTCTTTTTGAAAAACAATGTTACTCACTAAAATTAGTACTTTTTCTAAAATATGGTTACAATATATGTAACAAACCAACAAAAACTATATTTGATTATGCAATAAATACAGAAAAACTGCAGAAAGTTTAGTAAATACAACAGATTACATTTATACAATTACCTTGCACAGATATAAATCTTTAACTCTTAAAATGTTGATGTTTCTATTTATATGCTTATACTAAATATTGATCCAAGATGCTTAAGTCTGCAACAAAATTATGAGATCACTCAAAAAATGCATCTCTTTTTCCAACAGAGGCAACATTTATGCAAATTTCAAAAGTATAAAATATTATATTTTTGTAGTAAATATGTAGTTTTTTTTCCCCTTTGTTAAATTTTCAAAAAAGCATAGTATTATACATATACAACAATTTTTATATTTCTTATAATGCACTCCACGCTCGCTTAAGTTTAAAGTTCAGCTGTAACTTAACCCAACTCAAAAGGTTGAAAGGAAAAGGGAAGGGAAGAAAACAATCATAATTGAAAAAGATTCTCAGGATTATCAATAAATTGTCTTCTGGAAGCTGTCTGAAGGAAGTACAAAAAATTTGCTTTTACAATGGAAGAAGAATATTTGAATGCAATATATGTAAAAATTTGATTGTTTTGAAACTCCTGTTCATGAGGTTTCAAATTGTTTGTTTTTTTTAAAAAGGAATATAAGTAGATCTAGCAGGGGAAAAATTAACAGCTTGTAATAGTGGATATATTTTTCAAGCTGGCAACGAAAAAAAACAGTTGATTCATAAAGACCAACTCAGCAGACAAGTACCTAAATAAGTGTTTTGGGTGATTGCGAGGCAAACTTTGAAGTCACATATTTGTATAAATCTTTGAAAACGAATATGAAAACCATAATTGCTGAAACGTCATGAAGCGACATATTTGAAATGAGCAAGACATGCCCTGACCCAATACTGCATATAAAAAAAAATATTTTTAGACAAGAATCTTTAAAGTTCTACAATACACATATGGGAAGCAGTTCCATTATGGCACAAGACATATATATATATATCCTCATATCCAAAATTAAGGTCACAAACATATTTTTCATCATAATTTTAAACTGTCTAAAGAAAAACTTTTAGAATTTGTATTTTATATATTTTGAAGAATGGGGAGTACAATATCAACCTTCAGTTTGGGAAACGATGTTGTTTAGCATTTGGTTTTGCAGAATTATTGGATTGAGACCATCTAAGCATATGAGATTTTTTTCTGCAGTTTTGTGAATATTGCATAAAAACAAACAAGTTAGACTGTTAGCAAAATTCTCATAATCGTTTAGATGATTTGTTGAGATAGAGCCATTGGCAGGCTTGAAGCTGGCCAGTCTGAGGCAGAGGTGGCTCTATCATTACAAAAGGCCTGAAAGTGGTCTCCCAACAGCAGAATCAATTCTAAACAAGTGATACTGTCACAGGAAGGTCAGCTAAGGTTGCCACAGAGCATTAACATCTGCACAGGATTGCTACTTGGCCTTAAGCGCACAATAACATAGATGGACAACAGTTCCTCAGCTTAATGCTGTGTCTGGAAGAATTTCCAGGAAAATGCTCACAGCAGTCTTGCACAGAATGCCCTTTTCACACCCGGCATCCAGTCTTGCGTGACCTTTGACTGCATCCAACAGGAAAGACAGGATATTTGTGGAACTGAAAATATCAGTCATGGAAAACATAAAAATGGGAGAGGGTTCTTTTTAGTGATGAGTCGAAATTCCCCAGACAAAGTGATTCTCATCAGAGTTTTTATCTGAAAAGAAAGTGGAGCTTGTTTTCATCCCTCCTACAAAACAAAAATCGACAGATTTTGTAGCAAAGGAATCCCTGTGTGTGGCACTATAATGTTGAGCAGCCATACACCCCTGTACATTTTTGATGCAAGTACTGTCAACTCACAGTGCTATATGGTTGAGATCCTGCAAGGCCATATGAGGTTTTTCTGGGTGCCATAAGCCCAGACGACATTTTTATGGATGAAAATGAATGACCACACAGAACTCACATGGTAGATGAATTTCATTACAGAGAGGATATTCCCCAAATGGATTGGCTCTCAAGGTCTCTAAATCTAAATATTATTAAACATATTTGGGATGATCTCGGAAAAGACACATTTCTCAGTATATCCCCCTTCCCAGGACCCTTAAGGAGTCAAAATTCATGTTTTAAGAATGGGCTTTGTCGCCACAAATATTTATTGACACCCTCATAAACAGTATAACAGTTCATTAATTACGAAGCTTGTATACTGGAGCACAGTGATCACATTTCAAATTATACAGACTTTTAATGACTTCAACTCTGATTCATGATTTCACACTTTTTGATATACCATGTATCTTAATTCAAAATGAAAAACTTTTCTACATGGTTATATTGCTATACTCTTTCTCACACTGTAATACGTCTCTGTGCCAAATTTCGTGGCAACATAGCAAATAGTTCACCAATTTTCTTAGATTTTCTGACTTTAATTTTGGACAAGAGCAGTTCCATTATGGTACAGAACATTTATTTATAAGTAGGAAAATTCAATACATAAAGAGTTAGTGGCAAAATGAATTATACAATTATCAATAGATATTACACAGGAATATAAGAGTACAAACACTTATAAGAAAACCAAAATGGAAGTTTCAACATTATAAGTTACACCCAGTTTGTTAACCCCTTCGGGACGAACGTCCCAAATGTGAGCCAACGCGAAACACCGCCAGAGGCCAAATGACTCAAAAATGAAACAGCGTGTTTCTTCTCCATAGGCCGAACGACTCACCAGTGCGCCAGGCATTTGGAACATTTTGTAAGCTCAGTTTTTTGGCAATAGATGGCATTCTATGTCCATAAGATTCAAGATACATGGAGATCTGACCTTCAACTTGAAATGAGAGAAATATTACTCACATACACGAGGTTTGTTTCATAAACATAAGGGGAAAGGAATGTTTTGGAATTGAGTGCTTTACGACTGCTCTTGAAATGAACATGTGGTTTTTGTTTATAGTGATGAGAGATTTATTTTAACTAAAGCATTTGGTTTGGGTTAGCAGTCTAGTTTTGAATGGATAATTAGATCTGGTAGACAAAATTTTTGTCTTTCTTTCTTACTTTTTTACAAGGTTGACTTTTCCAAATGCTGACAATAAAATGTTTAAAAACTTGTACTTAAACAGAAAGTGGCTGAAGTAAATAAAGTATATTAAAACAAAAAAAATAAAGCATATGCTGTTCATACAAAAAAATATTGAACACTGGTTTATATTTCGGTATTTTAATGGATTTAGGCTTAACTACACAAAACCCTACGGCCTGTGAGTGACACTCGCAACGGAAACCTCCGGCCCTGGTGATACACACCAGTTTGCATCCTTCGTCCCGAAAGGTTTAAGGAAATAGATTATACTGTTTCAACTGCAGTGTTACACAATTGTATCCCCAATGATGCAGGGGAAGTTATGTGTATGATAGGAGAGAGAAGAGTTTTTAAATGAGTCAGGTATGAGTTCATGAGGTTGTTATGAGGTATGAGGTAGTTTAGGTTTAGTAATTACATAAAAAAGCCGTAATTTGTTATTTAAAAAGTGTTAACCCTCTAAGTGGTCTGCACTTAAAGTCTTGCCATTCTGCAAATGCTTCGAAAATGCTCCGCACGTATTTTTTGGCCGTCAGTTGGGGTCCTCAAAAGCGGTTGAGCCGTATTTTTAAGAATTTGGCTCGGCCGCTTTTGGGAATCTTGCTTGAAGGCAGAAAAAGCATCTCTGGAATAATGGGATTTTACGTGCAGACCGCTTGGTGGGTTAATTACTTTAAGATAGTGACATTACAGCTACACAGTTATAGATATAAATAAAAAAAAGATTGTTTGAAAAGAGAAAAGATTTAAATTACAGCTTGGTCACATTAATATCAGCTCTTAACTATAAGCCCAATAGAAAACTTGCAACATTATTTGTCTCCCAAAATACACAAAAATGTCATTTGGTACATGATTTGGAAGTTCCCATTACAGAGAAATAATACAATCTTACTTTAAAAATTAAATTAACTATGTAGAATCATGCAATTCAAGTTAATTACAAGAATGGTTGGAGATGCATAGTCTAATAATTTTGTAAAGTAATTTTGGCACTCTTTTACATTGGCATTTTATTTTTCCCATATGAATTTTTTTGTTTTTGCAATGCTTTATTTTACAAGAAACTTAACAAATTATAACAACAATCACCAACATTCAAGATAACTCGCCAAGTAGGCAACCATAATTTCTCATGTGTCAAATGCGCAATCATGTGCTTCATTTCATATAATGTCGCCAATTGGTTGCGCTAATATGTAAGCACCAAATATTTTATGCATTTGCTAAATAGCCGAGTCTCATGGTCTTTTACTTTTAAAAAACATACTGTTCACAATCTTTCATTCTGAAGATGCTTTTTTTAAAATTCATTTATCATAAATCTATTTTATAATATTTAACAATAATTGCAGAAAAAAAAGCGAGTTTTTTTGTAAAAAAGATTACATTTACTGAATTTTTACAAAGTTTTCCAGAATAATGACAATGCAATTATATTTTTAAAAACCAAATAATACTTTTTAAACCTATGCAATCATATATTCACATGCAATTTATTCATTGACACACACTTATTTTTAAGACATCCAGTTATTGAAAAATGAATTCATAAAAGCATTTAACTCAGTTTAAAGGTTTATAAAAAAAGTAGTAAAAACAACACATATTCATTCATGATCTGTAGCGATAAATCTATCAATGAACATATTAAAGTTGTTAAAAAAAATTAATTTAAATGTTTTTCTTAAAAGTATTCAGTTCATTGAAGCAAGTAAATAAACCTCAAAAAAAGAAATAAATAATTCATGACGAATAACATTAGTAACAGTAACTAATGCTTTTAAAATAAACGAATTCACAATGTGTAATTAAATTAACTTTAAAATTTACCAATTGTTACAAACTTTACGACGCGCCAAACTATTTCATGTCACCTGAATTTGTTTGAATAGAAAATCATGCAATGTTTCAAAAATATTAGACTAATTTAAAAATATAAACAAAATCGGATGAAAATAACACGGAGAATCAGGTGACAGATTAATAACATAATAAACTTTTCTGAAAAGAAAGACATGTATAAAAAGCAAATTAATACTATGGTTTCCCTAAAAATACTTGATACTCACCTTGCCAGTTCGAATAATAATATCTATTGCTTTTTAGGGGCACATTAATCTCAATACTGCGAAAGAAAACTCGCATTCAATTAAAGTTGTAGAAAGTTTGCAAACTAGCTGAAGCTCATAAATCTTAACTGTATCCGTTATGGTTTAAAAGGAGAAAAAAGTCACTTTACCATCTGTTTTTAAGAAACAATTAATTTTGCTTCAAAAATAAGTTTTATGAACAAAACTATGATAGCTTAATTTTTCTTAAAAAATAATATTCATGCAATTTTTAAAATTTAGAAATGCAATGAATTAGTAAAACTAAAAAACTGAGTAACTAAAGCGTTCCCAAATTTGTGTTTAGCGACAGATCGTATCTCATTTTCTATTGGGTAATTCATCACTTGTGTTTTATGCCTCGTATAAATAAAAATAACAATTTTTTTCATAGAATAATTAATGTATTTGAAAATTTGTTTGCTTTTTAGTTTTAAAAATTTTTTCAATTTCAGAAAACTCATAAGATAAATTATAACAAAAAAGATAACGTATTTAATAACATTCAAAACACGAACGAATTGATAAAATGAGCCGTTGAGATATGAAAATTAAAAATTTTTGAATGAAAACAATTTAACTAAAAGTAACAAAAAATTCTTTACTGAAAAATAGAAAAGCCGCATGAAATTAATTTTTTTTTTTTTAAATCATTGTTTGAAATATTTGATTCGATTTTAGCTCCTCCCAGTTTGCCATAAGAGAATTACTGTTTGTAAAGGTATAATTCTTGTGGTATCTGGTGGAGTCCATTGGGCTTTTTTGTGAGATATTATTGAATATTTCATTGTAAATATTATTTTAGTAAGATTCTTTGATTGGTATTCTATTTATTTGTTATTCATTTGCTTTGAATGAACAATTGTGCATTTTGTTTTCACATCAAATATTTCTTATCTGTAGAATGTGCGTGTAATAACGCAATAACGATTTGAATAATTGTTTAAAGGAAATTTTATTTCCTATAAATGTCGCCTTGCAACGCTTTCTAACTAAGATTGTAATGCATTTCTTAGCCTTAAAATTTTTCTCCATATGTTAACATTTATTATCAGATATATTTTTAAAATAATCAGATTTACTATTAGATTAGTTTGTCGTGAAAACGTGGGTTAACATCTATGTGTTATAACTTTTTTTTCTTTTTGATGCAACATATTTTTAACATTATGTTTTGAGTAAAATCTTCTATTGTGTTCTTTTTGCAAAATAATATTGGAAAGCAAGTGCATTATATTTTAATATTTTTTCATTGACTTCATACAAACATATGCCTTTTTTCTTGCATTGTCTTGTGTTGTAGTTAATATAATTGCTCAGACTTATCAGGGTTTTTTTCCCTTACTGCAGTATTGAAATGAAAATTACCATTAAGATATATATTTTGTAATTCTTTTCTGAATTATATGCAAGTAATGGAAAAATATTTATTGAGAATATTTTAACACAGTAAGCAGTTTTGGAGAAAAGCTTATAAGATTAAATTCAAATTTAACCGGTTTATTTCAATTTATTTATCTTTACTATTTTTGTATGTGAATAAGTATTTTTTGTGTTTCTCTTTAAAATTGTATTGTTTTACTATGAATATTCTTGGTTATGTATTTGTTCTATTTCAGATATCATAAACTCATCACAATGGGAGAGGATAAAGGTAATTACAATTTCTTATAAATTACCTTACATTAGTTTTAACTTCTTAATCTGATTCTTTTTATTTTTCCCAAGTAGATAAAGATTGGGATCGTGACAGGAGGCGTGAAAGAAGGCGCTCACGATCAGGCTCTCGAGGGAGATCCGGACGAGGAAAGAGGTCTAGGTCCAGATCACGTGATAGGAAACGATCCCATTCTAGAGATAGGAGAATGTAAGTTATCTCTAAGATAGATTTTTTTGGAAAGATCTTTAATTTTTCATTCATAATATTTATATTAGTATTGCGCATATTTTTATATGAAATCAAATTTAATCAAAAGAAAAACAAAAGTTTTATTGCATAAAAGTCTTTTACAATCAGTATTAATGTATGCATGTGAAACTTGGTCCATGTCCCGAACAGATGAGAACATGATTACCTACAAAAGGAAGATTTTAGGGTTTATTTTTGGAAGAATTCAGGAAAATGGAACGTGGTGCAGAAGATCAAATTTCAAGCTCTGTTAATCATATATAGAATCTGACATTATCAACTTCATCAAAATACAACTAATTGCCTAAATGGGCAGGTCACGTTGTCAAGACAAAGACCATACCACTAAAAAAAGTCTTCAATGCCCAACCAATTGGCACACAAAGAAAGGGCAGGCCAAATCTTGAATGGATTGATGGCCTAGAAAAAGATCTGGTTTTGAGAACTAAGAATTGGAGAATACTAGCAGGAAGAAGGCTGGCCTTGAGAAGGCCAAGACCCTCCCTGGGCTGTCAAGCCACTGATGGAAGGAAGTATTATATATTTTGGCCCACACCTCTGGTAAAAAAGAAAAAATCTGAATTGCATTAACAGCTCATTTTCTGTATTTGACATATCTAATATATAAATAATAATTCAGTTGATAAAAGTGATGGATAAAACAGGATCCCACCAATTTTCTTCAAAGCTGAATATTAACACCTATATAATGCAATTCAGAATATTTTGAAAATTGCACCATGCTTAAAACTATCTTCTGGATGTGATTGTTTCATAAGGACATATTCTAAAAGTGGCACCTACTCTTTCCTATCCTTTTTTTAAATAACGGCTAAATGTTCATTCCAAAAATTAATTTTAGAATATGTCATCAATGTGTGTATCATTTAGGAGCTAGTCTAAAAAGTGTACCAAAAATAATATCAGCATTAAATGTTAAAATTCTAAAGCAAATTCCATTAAAAAAAATTGTTTTGAAGTGCATATTGTCATTGCTCATATCAAATTTTGAATGTCTGTCTCTTCATTTTCATGCAATGCTACCCATACACATATGTTGTATGCAAAATCTCTCTTTAGATTGGGTTTTTTTTAATTAGTGTGTGTATATAGTCTTATTTTTGTTGCAGTCGTGGTGGTGGTGGCGTCGGAAATGAACGAGTTCCCCGAAGAAGGAAGAAGTCTCTGTATTGGGATGTTCCTGCCCCAGGTTTTGAACATATTTCAACCCAACAGTACAAAGATATGCAGAGTAGGTTATTTCATTTTTTCCTTATGTAGAATAATTGCCATCTGTTTTTAAATTAAAGCTTTTTAAGTATCTATATATTTTAAGGTCTGTTATTAAAAGTTTCCTTTCTGTATATTATACATTAAAGACTTTAATGTTATTTTTTCAATTTCTATATAATAAATCATAATTTAAGTTTTAGTTTATACTTAAAGTATTATAAGAAATTCATATGCTTGGTATGTAAAAGTTTTTGTAACTGGTCTGAAAAAACTTCTTATTTCTTCCCATAATTTTAATCAAAATTTTATATCAATGGGCCTTTTCTTTCTTATCATCTAATAGAGTTAAATTTAAAAATTCAAATTTTTTTTTATGTAAAATATTCAGTTTTTTTAATTACAATAAATGAATGGAAATATTTGGATAGCAATTCTCTTGATATGCATCACTCAATACATGTGATACTCAGAAACTATATCGGGCACAGTAGTAGAAATAAATTCTTGTGATGTTTACCCTAAGTATGATTCCATTTTCACGATCATTGTATTGGTTTTAATTATTACAATGTTGATTTGTATGAATAAAGCATTTAAACTTAAAGTAGAATTGAAAGGAGATATTTTAGAGCATTGCATTGTAGCATAGAATGCAATCTAAATGAAAGATGAAGTGTGTGTGTTAAAAAAATAAGAGTTTGCAATTAAATAATTGTTGGAATCTGTTTTCTTGTTCATGAATTGATGTTTAGAATTGAATAAAGTACATTACACTGATAATGGGCTTCTAGTTATGCTATGATTTTTTAAAGTATTATATATGAACAACTAAAGATTTCAACAGCTTTTAATAATGTAATAAAACTATTTGTTTGCATCGGATATAAATTTTCCACAATTAAAATGAAGGAATTGCTTTTAAGTCTGCAGTAAATTATACAAATTTATAAACTTAGATTTTTTTAATACATAAAACTATGATAATAAATCTTCTGCGGGTGAAAGTATAATTACATTGTAGATACAGTTTTAAATTATTGTAATACAACAAAATTATTTACAATTGTTATGTACATTATTTGTTAACAATTTATTGTTAGATATTTTTTAATATTGTTCCTTTATGATAGTTTTGTCATTATTTAACTTATCTCATTTTCATTTTTATTAAAAGAAAGGCTTACAATTTTTTATAACAGAAAGAGTAAAAATGTTGAAATATTTTCACTGTGATGTAAATTGTTTAGTTGTACCTAATCTGCTCAGTATTCAGTCTATTGCATTTGAAGAAGTTAAGAAGCATTCTCCTACCCTTTTTCCCCTGTGGCCTTGTTGCGAGTGGTATAGGTATCGAATGGGTTTTGCCTTGCCCGCGAGTTAGGGCCCAGTACCACTGAAGACCGCCATGTAGGGCAGCGATGCACTTAAATCTGTCGGGGAGCTGAAGCGTCCTCCCGTTGGTGGTGGTAGTTAGGAGAGGGGGTGCCAGCTCAGGTGTAGTCCGCTCACTTGACCATGGTTCAAAATTACGTGGTCCGTCGCCAAAAGCCCTCGTGTAGCTGAACAGTGCGACGTTAATATTCAATCAATCAATCAACCTACCCTTCTTCCTCACAATTAATTCTGCAGTCTTTTTGCACATGCTGCAGTTTTAATTAATGGCATTAATTTATTCATTTGCCATATAAAAAAAAAACCTGCAAATATTGTACGAGCATTAATCTATGTGCAACTGATATTTTATAGTGAGTATAAATGGCATACTATCTTGATTCAAGGTTTGAATAATACTAGGTATATTGGAAAATTGTGTTGTTAATCATCTTCGAAAAATTTACAAGTACTGTAGATATACTTATCAAATTATAATATTTCAAAGTTATCTTATTTATTATTTTTATGTAAAAAGTTGGATTTTTAATGTTCCTTTTTAGGAGAGAAGGAATAAAGCCTTTTTAGTTTTGTATAGTTTTTAAATCTATTTACTTATCTATCAATGGCGTAGCTAGCCCTGTATCAAAACTCCTTGGGGGACCTTTTTTGAAAATGAAAGCTGTGTTAATGGGACTATTGATATTTTGCGTACATATATTAGAGCCCCTGTAGCTTGGAATCCCCATATCATTGATACGGCAGTACCTGTGCCCCTGTTATCTATATTGTTTGTATATACTAAATATTATTTATCTTACAGGCTCTGGACAGATTCCTCCCAGTATTTACACTACGCAGGGTCCTGTTGTGGGTACTGTACCAGTTGTTGGTAGTACTGTGACTAGACAAGCCCGAAGGTTGTATGTGGGGAACATTCCATTTGGTTGTTCAGAGGTATCATTTGGTGTATTTATTTATTTATTTTAAATTGGATAATTTGTTGTTTTAATGTTTTCTTGTTTGTCTTGAGCAGTTAATATCCTATTTTTAGGTATTCTGTTTTTTGTGTATTCATACATTTTTAAAACATAATTAACCTTGAAAAAGAATTTTTTTTAAACCTATCATTTACTATAATAAATGGCATGTTAAATTATTATTGATAACTTTTTTTTATGTATTTTATTTTCATGTGCTTTGATAAGTAACCTTAAACACAATTTTAAAAACTTTATATTCTATATTTTAAAGGAATGTGGTAACCTGTAGGAGATCATTAGTTTTTAAAAGAAATTTCTGTGGGATTGTATTTTTGGCTTTACTGCCTCTCTTTATCAATGAATTTGTTATCAAACAATAGCAACAAGATAACATACTACTTCCCTTTGATCTGAAAATTAGAATTTTGTCAACTTATTTATTTACTCAGGGGCATTGATCTTATCTATGGGACTTAGAACTACCAACCAATTGGTCTTCCAAGATTGACAGGAAACAATATACAAACAAGAAACATTATTTTTTTAAAAAAAAAAGTGTCCAATTTCAGAGGCAAGACAAAATTATATCAATATAATTTTTTTTATATCACAAATAGATTGGTGAATATGGAAACAAGAAACTGCTTCTTGAGTAAGTTTCACTAGATGGCAGTATGGGGACAGTTAAAAACATTGTTGTCAGCATCCCTGGGAGACCATATAAGCAATTAAGAGTAAAAAACAACTTGAGGTTATGTAGTTAAACAGTCATGACTGGTAAAAAATAAGTTGGCCTATAAGGGGGAATATAATATGTATGAATACTAGATATCACTAGTAGGGTTCATATCAACAAAAATATCATGAATGAGTTGAAGGGTTTGAAACTTTGCAGGAAGTACAAGAGTAGTAAATAGAATTTTTGAAATGGTTATTTAAAAAGGAACTGGGACAGCAAAGACCCCACCTTCAAAAAAATTTTGTGCCAAAGTGGGAGAATTTATTAAAGGGATTATTATTGAGTTCAAATGGTTCAGATTTATGGGTTTTGCAGTCCACATAGTGTTTAAAAAGCTTTTAAGAGTGAAAGGAAATTCTCTTGGAAGAATTTTTAAACTAAGCCCATTCTGTAATGATTTGTATGTATTTATACAGTGCTACAAGGGTGGGGGGTTGTACTCTTTCCTCCATAAGGATTGCTATATATTGAAATTTTAAGCAGATCACTTATATAAATTTTATTTTTATTCCACCTTTTCAATGTCGTACTCCATGTATACTTTACTCAATAGCGTGACATCCCATGAGGGACAAGGCCTACTGTGCCCTACTCAGTATGCGAGACCTTGGGGCCTGTGGTGCATGATCAGATGTTCCAGTCACATGGTCAGTCTGACACGAAACCCCCAGTGTTAAGTTCCCATTCAAGCTTGTACTCATTTTATCGACCCATTGAAGAATGAAAGCTGAGTCAACCTTGCCCAGCCCGGGTTTTGAACCTCGGACCTATGGTGTAGAAGCTAGATGCACTAACCACTCAGCCACAGGGTTTCACACTATATATATTTCCACCTAGAAAAGATGTATTCTCTCAGTAAAATGCTAATGTATATTGTGTTCTAAAATTTTCATTAGCTTAAAAGAATTATATAGCATAATTTTCAATTTAAACTTGTATATAACTATTTATGCAAAATAAATTTTTGTTTTACAGGATGAGATGATGGACTTTTTCAATGCACAAATGCATGTGTGTGGTTTTTCACAAGCTCAGGGAAATCCTATTCTCGCATGTCAGATAAATCTTGATAAGAATTTCGCTTTCCTGGAGGTAAGATAAAGCATATATGTTGATGGCATGTAAAAGTGTTTAATAATCAGAACCTGTTTTGATTGCATTTTTAATTTGTATCTCTTAACCCTTTGATGGTTATGAACGAGTTCAGCTCGTCCGCAAGATTTCGACCAAAATGGGTTGAAACGAGTATTACTCGCGTTGTGAAACTTTTCCCCAAAGCGCGCTGACGAGCTGGACTCGTCTAGATTCATTTTTCTGCATTATGTTACAAACAAATCCTACTCGCGAAATTTAGTTAGTTTTACTGTCTACAGATGGCAGTACGGGTTCCATGAATTTCTTTTCATAATGAAAGGGTATTTTTTTTTAAAATGCGTATTTTGGCGCGTTTTTAGAGTGTTTGTAAAGTAAAATGGCTCAAAAGCGAGATATTATGATTATTTTGATTTTGATACAGAAAGCTTATCAAGTTTTGAGTCTGATGAAGACTTTGTTCACAGCATATCAAGCTCAGACGATTCAAGTGAAGAAGACTTTTCGAGTGTTCGACACTCGAGTGGTGTAAAATTGATTCAAGTTCTCCCGCTCCTAGCCGGTTTAGTTTTATTGGTGACGTGGGCATGAAAGCTTGCGTGACAAATATTTCTGATCCACTAGAGTACTTTGAGCTGTTTTTTACTGATGAGATTGTAAATCATATTGTTACTGAAACCAACATTTTTGCTGCTGAAAATTTAAATAAATTTAAGAGCAAAGAACATTCTCGAACTCATCATTGGAGTGAAACTAATGCGAATAAATTGAGAGTATTTTTTGCAATATTAATTTTGCAATGAATAATTCCGAAACCAACTGTAAGAATGTTTTGGTCAAAAAGAAAGTTAATTGAAACTCCTAGTTTTTCTAACCTCATGAGTTCGAAAAGGTTTGACCTTATTATGCAATTTATTCATTTTGATAGGAATGAAAACACTGATTCTTCTCAGCCAAAACTAAAAAAAGATATGGACCGTTTTAAATTACTTACAGAAAAATTTTCCGAGGTTTATACACCCGAACAAGACATGAAAGTTGATGAAATTGAAAATTGATGAAAGTCTATTGCTGTATAAAGGGAGACTTTCTTGGACCCAATACTTACCACTTAAAAGGGCCAGATTTGGTATCAAAATGTTTATGTTATGTGAATCTCATAGTGGATACGTGTGGTCTATTATAATTTATGTCGGTAAAGGCACAGATGTATCTGAAGAAAATAAAGAATGTTCGTTTTCTACTCAGGAAGTTTTGACATTGTCTAAGCCACTATTAAACAAAGGATACTGTCTTACTATGGATAATTACTACAACTCTCGAGTTAGGGGGAAAAGTTATTGAAATCTAAAACTGATTTTTGGAACATTAAGACCTAACAGAAAAGATCTACCGAAGGGAACTGAAAACAGAAGTTTAAAAGGAGACTTACTTGCCTATCAAAGAGGTAAGATGATGACCATGGATGGAAGATAAAAATATGTTCATTTTATAAGCTCAATTCATAATCCTGAAATCATTAAAGTCCCAAATATATTGAAAAATGTGGAGATAGAAAAAGCCTAAGATTGTTTTAGATTATAATAATCGATGGGTGGTGTAGATTGCATGGATCAGCAAATTGGATACTATGACCTAACTCAATCTCGTCCAAAGGAAATATTACAAAAAAAATATTTAGATTATTTATTGGACATAACAATTTTTAATGCTTTTCAGCTGTGGAAAAAAAAGGGAATAAAAAATCAAATTTGGAATTCAGAATTGAACTAGCTGAAAGAATTGCTGAAAAGTATCACACTCACCGACATTTGAAATTAAAACCTGCTGAAACAGTTTCGAATACTTTAAGATTGTCAGCATGCCACTTTCTTGATTATATTCCAGCTACAGAAAAAAAAAAAGAACCTACTAGAGCTTGTGTGGTATGTTGCAAACAAAATGATGCCAATGGAAAAGAATTACGCCGTGAAACGCATTACTTATTGCAAAAGACTGTAATGCCCCATTATATGCAATTCCATGTTTTAAAGTATATCACACACAAAAAGATTTTTAGGTAATTACTGTATTTATTTAGTCCTTTCAATTTGATATTTCTCTTATATTTATAATTAACTATTATTATTTATATATTTATTATCATTTATAATTTACTGTTTAATAATTATCATTTATTAATTATTTTAAAGTATGTAAAAACTGTTATTTGTGTACTACAAATACTTTAAGAAACCTTTAAAATGCCTGAGGCGAGCTATCTACGGCATCGCTGGAGTAGGGTGACATTTTCAGAAGAACGGCGAGGGAAAACAGCTGCCACTTTCGACTACTGCTTACTCGTAATACTGCGCGAATTAAGTAAACGAAAACTGCTCAGTTCCCTAACCGTCAAAGGGTTCATTTAGAAATATAGTTAAATGACATTCTTATGTTGGTAGCCTTTTTGCTGTTTCTAAAACAGTGTATTTGTTCAAATCTGATTATAGACCTGAAGTTGAAAAAATGCTGTGAAACATTTTGGTTGCTTTATTTTAACTATGAAGAATTGATTAGAAATTATTCTTTTTTGCTTCTCATAATTACACTCATCTTGGTGTATATATATATATCAATCAATTACTAAGTTCTTTTTGACATATACAAAATTATTAGTTGCAAAAGACAATGTTATTTTATGTTTAATAATATTAGTATGTGCATAGTAAATTAGTATAAACAAAGTAAATTAGAACTGTTAATTTAAAATAATTTCTATGTTTGCATATAAATTGTGTGTGTCTTTTGTGTAATGTTATCCTTAAATTCTTGATTTTCATCTTGTAATAACTTTGAAGTTATTACTCTATTTCTTGGGTATTAATTAACATTTATATCGCAATTGAAATGTTTGATATCAAACTTTCCATGAAAGGCAATCCTTTTAGCGGTACCTTTTGTGTGTAAATTTTAGCTCCTCCGATAATCCTGCTTCTTCCATAATTCTTCCTGTTATCAAGAAGAGACAAACATATTAGTCTTTACGTTACTGATATTCAGGGTTTTTTTTTAAGTAGTAACTTTATTTTTTGCTGTAAATGGCTAAGATAATTTTCCAGTATTTCCAAATAACTTGTAAAAATCTTCTGTCATGCACTCAACAAACTGTCATTTCACTCAGTTAAATCTGCTTCTAAAGTCATAATAGTAGTTTTTCTTGTCAAAAATGTCTTGGTGTAAGTACCTGAAAATTATCAAAATTGTAAGATGTAGGCAGCAAAGGTCAATTGAGGATGTCCTTCATTAGGGTGTAAACAATTACAAATTCCCTTAGAATTATTTTAGGATTTTCTGTAACTCTTTCCAAGTGTTTTACTCCTTTCTCCTAAAATCTTCCAAAATTAGGAGTTCTAGGAGGCAGAAAAATGTCCACTCAGCTCCTCCCAAAGCAATGAATTTGAGATTTCTGCATTCCCAGTACCCTGATTTGATAGTTTTAGGTCTGCAAATGCTTTTGTGAAATGTTAATGTTACCACTGAAGAATTTAAAACCTTTTCTTCAATTAGCTAGAAATCACTTGTGAATAATAGTAAAAAATTCAAGTCTGATTTTAGCTAAAATCAAAATGCCCTACTTTTGTTACGTTACAAATAAATATAGAACATTTTATATAGATAAAAATATATTTTACAAAATTCTTTTCCTTTGGTATTTATATCTTGTTTCAAATGGGTTCACTTAGATCAAAGTCTGTAAATGGTGGACTAGGTATTTCATCTGGAAGATTCTCCCTTAATTTGATTGGAAATAATTTGTTTTACTTGAACATTGAACTTATTCAATTTTTCCAGCAATATTATTTTTATCAAATAAAAATAATTAAAAAGTACTTTCATAATTGCTATATCATTTATGCAATTGCTAAGTTAGCTCATGCTTTAATTGTTTGAATTCTGCAAGATTTGTGGCACTTGATAAGCAGTCGTTCATATAAAAATCTAGTAATTGCTAATGGGCTCAATTCATGTGATGTCGTAGTCACATGATAGTGAAAGCCATGTGATTCTAACCAATCAAGCAACGTCATAGTCACATGATAAAAACTATCTAGTGTTTCCAGCTAATCAGTTCATGCACTCCGTGTTGCCAAGTTTTGCTCTTTGCAGAAACTTTCTCTTAAGAAGTACATATGTATACAAAATGCATTTTATTTAAAAGTATAAACATAAAATATATTTTTTTTTAATTTAAAAAAATCTTTTTGAAGAAATTTTTTTTCCCTAACATTTAAACATCTTTATCCAAATTTGAAATTTTATCAGAGTCTTACAAATAGAAAAACAGGTACAATTAGTTTAATGTTTGTTTTGAATTCAGTGGAAAACATGTGTTTGTTTTTATCATGTGACTTCATGAATTGATCCCATTGAGAGCTGCATCTCTCGCTTATTACTAGCTCTTGCAGAATTTTTGTCCCAAGATAAGGTGTCACATAATTAGCTACATTTAACTAATACACTTATATATCCGATTTTGTATTATTTAAGCAAATCTTAGTTTTTGTTTCAATCTCTACTTATTATTATAATTTTTATTTTAATTTTTTGTGGCTATTTCCTTTACAGTTTAGATCAATTGATGAAACAACACAAGCTATGGCATTTGATGGTATCAATTTTAAAGGTCAGAGTCTCAAAATTCGTCGACCACATGATTACCAACCAGTGCCGGGAATGTCTGAAATTCCCAATTCGGCTGTTCCAGGTATTTGACTTTTTTTTTTTAACAATTTCTGTAAAAATACAGAATTATGAATAATTCCTTCCAGGGTTTCAATTCACTATAGTAAAAAAACTGAGACTAATAAAGCATAAAAATATTTTTTTAAGGAATAGAGAAACATTTTAAGAGTTTTATTTACATAATTAACATGTGTTCTAGTGAAACCTTAGTTATACTGCATACACTTATGTAATTGTCTAGTTCCTGCCACTCTCTACTCAACATGGTACTATCAACTCTATTGATAGCTTGTTATTCTTTTATGCAGTTCAGCTTCAACATTTGGAAAAGAGGCTACAAAAATTTGGTCATGTGTAAAAACCAAGTTTTCAGTTAACTTGGAAATGGTAACACATGCTGTCAATAACATTAATAGTACCATCTTGATTAAAGTGTGGTAGGAACTGGACTATTGCATTGATGTATGCCTTTTAATCAAGGTTTTGCACATAGAACACCTGTAAATTATGTAAATAAAACTTGAAATATTTCTCTATTCATAATGGTTTTCTATTCTTTCAAATGTTTTTTTTCTGCTGTACTTGTTTTAGTTTTTTAAATGTGACACTTCGAAACTCGGGAAGAAATTATAAATAACACTGTATATTCTCTTCTATGAATCTTTGTAACACGTTTTTAACTCCTGTTTTTCAAGCATAAAATTCTTCCCTACAATTTATTTAAAATTTATATTATTTATGCATATTTTATGTGCTATAAAATGTCTTATATTTGTGTTTCTCAAATTTGAAAAAGAAAAATATAGTTTATAATTGTAACAGCATATAAGTTGATTTTAGCAACTGGTCTTAAGTGTATTAAATTTTTTAAGATAATTTCATATCAGCTATGGAATACAGTAGATATTTATTGGGTAATATAAATTTCCTAGTAATATCATTGTAAAATAAATATACTTTATATATTTCAGATTTCTTTTCTATAGATGTAAATGGGATACTTTTAAATGTATGTTAACGTGAAATAAAATTATTTTGAAGGCTAGAATTTATCTCTAAAATTGCTGAAGCATTTTTTTTTTTTTTTCCCCTTTTTATTGGGGGAAAAAATTTTTTAAAAAAAAAAAACGTAGGGGGTTAATTTAAACCCTTTTTTTAAAAGGTTTTTTCCCAATGAATTAAATTTTCCCCAAATTTTTTTCATTTTGAAATTTTTTTTTTAAAACATTCGGGAAAACCCCATAAAATTTTCTTAAAAATTAAAAACATTATCTTTTTTTAAATAATTCCTTTTTTATTTCATAAAAATTTTTTAAAAGGGGGGTTTTTAAAATTAAAAATTTTTTTTTGGCTCTCTGGAATTTGTAACAAATTCCCCTTTATAGGGGATTATTTGATTGTATTTTGTATAAAAAAAAATTTTAATATTTATGCCGGCCCCTAAAAAATTTTTTTCCCTTTCAAAAAAAAAAAAATTTTTTTTTTTTTTTTTTGAAGTGTGTTTCATTTGCTGATACAAGCATGTATGTAGCAATTGATTTTAAAACTTTTTCATGTGTAAACCTATCCTAATAAATATCCATAAAATTATTAAAATGTACTTATTTTATATTTAATTTTGAAAAATTAGGAAAAAGTACAGTCATTGCTTCATTTATTGCATTAGTGTTGCACATTATAATAAATTATAATGGCCTTTTTCTTTGGGCCTGCTTAAAATAAAGTTTTCTCTCACAATTCATTATCACTTGAAAATCTTCTGTATAAAAAGCACTTATTACTTTTTTTCCTTTTTTTTTTTCTTTCCCCATTTCGACCAAGTGAATTTTTTTTAATTTAAAAGTTTGATACATATTGAAATAGGGAGAAATTTATTTTAAATATATAAACAATATGCTATCCAAGATAAAATAATAATTTTTGTTTGTGGGGAGTTATTATAAATACCTTAATATTCTCTTCACAAAGAATTATGACATTTCTTTGAGGAAAAATTAGTAAAATTTTTTATTATTTGTACTGAATTTAATAAATTTCTGATATGAATAATTGGGGAAATGTTTTATAAATTTTTCCTTTTAAAACCAAAAAATTTTTATTTTTTAAAACTTTTTCAAACCCCCAGGGGCCCCCCTTTTTGAGGCCTATTGTGCCCATCTTAGTTTTCATGACTTGGGATACTGAGGTGCATGAGCAGAAACTCTGGTCAGGTGGTCACTCTGATGCAAAACCCCCTTTGTATATTTCCCAAGCAAGCTTAGTACTCATTTATCGTTGCTGAGAGCCCCGTGGAGTTGTTAAAGGGATGGGCCGGGTTGCCTTTTCCGAAATTTGGCCCAGTACCACCAAAGACCCCCGTAGGGCAGCATGCCGAAAACTGTCGAGCGAAACGCCCCCCCGTGGTGTGGGGTAGTTGGGAGAGGTGCCAGCTCAGGTTCCCCCGCCCCTTGACCATGGTTCAAAATTGCGGGTCTGGCCAAAAACCCTGGGTAGCTGAACAGTGCCTTATTTGATCAATCAGTCTGCTGAAGGGATGGAATTCTGAGTTGACCTTGTCCAGCCTGGGGTTTGAAACCTGGAATTGCGGTGTGGAAACTGGATATGCTACCACTCAGTCACTGAGCTTCAAAATTCTCATACACTATATTAAAATAACACCCTTTTTTTAAAAAAAAATATTTAAAAAATTTTTTTTTTTTTTATTTTATAATTTTTTTTTCCCCTCTCTCTCTAGGTGTTTTTTCCCACAGTTGTTCAGACTCCAAAAAGGTTCATTGGTGGATTGCCCAACTTTTTGAATGAAGATCAGGTATTTATCAGTAAATTAAAATACTCATAATCACATAGTTAAAGATACAACCTCTAATTTTATGAAATACATTAGTAATTCATTATTTTTGTCATTTTAAATTTTTTGTCACTCGTATTTAGAGCATAATTTACTTCATTTAGATAAATGAAAAATTATTTTTTATTACTTTTGTGTTTTATGCGTAATTAGCCTTACATATATCAGTAATAATAAAAAAAATTAACAAGATTTTTTTTTCCATCTTTTTTATTGTTTTGTTAAGTAAATCCCCAACTGGTACCGATACTGGTCATCTGAGACTACAATTCATTATTAGTTGAGAATTTATAATTAATGAAATTCTGAAAAATAATTACCTACAATTCCAGTCCAGTATTGTTTTGAATAGTATGCAGTCTTAGTATAATATATATAGAAATCTTGGGAGATCATTTGGACCAATTATGTGATTAAGTAAGTTGTACCAGTTGAGGATAAAATTATTTGTATTTAAAAAAAAAACTAAAACTGTGTGTTGAGTAAATTAGTCATATTTTTAGTTAGATTTTAAGTGTATTATGTGTTCATTAATTATAAATGTGTTGAGAAATTCATCTATAGATTATGCATGGTAATTTCACTTGTGAGGTGTATTTTTATTTTTTTTGCTTCCAATTTGAGATAAATCTTACTGATTTTACTTCTCTTCCCCATCTAATTCCAGGGGTAGGTTACGTTTGGTAACCTCCCAGTTGCAAAAACCAAAACATAAAACCCTAAAAGAATGTGACTTTTTTGGCCAAAAACAGGCAAGTTTTATATAATTTACCAATATCAAATTCTGCCTTGCAGGCTTCTAGGACAGTCAACTTGCACTTTGTGTGTATCGGAAACTCTTGTAGTTGGTGCAGAAGGTAGCTAGAAAGAATGTGTCCAAGATGTGTTTTCTTTTTACAGGGTCCAGCAAGCTACCAATTCTTCATTTTATATAAATTATTTTTAAATGAACGTATCTTTTCTGTTTAACTTAAGCGTAATTTGTTTCTGATTTTATTTTGTGAAACTATTTTTATTCACGCATGCAAATATTCAGGAAAATGCCATAATTTTTTTAAAGAAAATTCTTCAGGAGAAATTACTTAACATTTGGTGTATTTGTAATTTTTTAAACTTTTTTAGAAATTTTTAATCTTTATTTTTGTGTAGAAAAGGGAGGGGATATTGTTTTTTTTTGATTCATTTTGGGGTTTATTTAAAAAATTTGGGCCCAAGTTTGAGATTGTTGAACTTAGGAAAGGCCTAAACCTTAATATACATTTTTATAATAATTATGTATAAATCACTTGATTTGACATGTGATTTTTATAGTAATTTTGAATTTAAAAGAATGAACTATATTTTTTTTTTTTTATATATTTACCTACTTTGATTGCACTTGTATGCAAGATATGGCATCTGTAGGTTTTGAAGTAATATAAATCTTTTTTTGTGACCATAATAAAACAAATTGTCGAGACATTCAATGTGATTTTAATTATTAAATAATTACTTGTTATTTTGGCTGATTTCTTTTTATAAGTTATATCAGTATTAACAAAATTACTTTTAGAATTTTGTATACTTAAATTCATTATATTCTTATTAATAAATTAAGCATTTAAAAAAGAAACACCTATATTGTGTGAATGGGGGTTCTAATTGTCTTGTGGTTTTTCTCCCCAGGTCAAAGATTTCTTGTTGTCTTTTGGTCAGCTGAAGGCATTCAATCTAGTGAAGGACACTGCAACTGGTCTTTCCAAAGGGTATGCCTTCTGTGAATATGTGGATACTATTAGCACAGACCAGGTATTTTAAAATTAATTTATATGAATATGTATTTGCTATCATTAAAATTCAGCTTTTTATGTTGTAATCAGGTACTACTAAGTATGGAGAGTTTGAAACTTTAATTAATGACCTCTTTTGTGGAAAGATAGGGTGTCATTTAACAACATAAACACTTTAAAGGAAGAATTATATGCTTTAATTATTTTGTGATAAGAAAATACAGTAAGACCCCGCTTAAAGCAGGTGTATACGTTCCATCAAAGTAGAGCGTAATATGAAACAGCGTTAAACGAGGTTATTTCATCATGCAAATAATGGGGTTAAGGGAAGATGGGTAGAAAATCGGTCAGGTATTTTACCATTAAATTTATTAATTGTTTTTAGAACAATAAACAAAAAATTATTTATTACAAATACTTAAACATAATAAACGAATATACATATAAAAATAAATAAAATTCTGAGTCAGTATGTTTACATTTCAGATCATTCAGTCTCTTCTGTATTTCCAATTTTGTTCCTTTTTATCAAGAAGGTAGATTGTTTTAATGGCATATTGCGTTCAATTTCGTCGTCAATCCATATAGAAAGTCATTTTTCCATGTCCTGTATTGTATTATTTCTAGAGCGGGTAATTCTAGTGGCAGAGCTTGTCGTAGTTGCACAGTTACCCATGACAGTATTTTTTCTTTATTCTTAAAAATGGTCCTTATTGTTGAAGTTGCTAAATTCAATGCAGCACCAATTTGATATTGACATTCACCAGTATCTAATCTTATAATCACTTGCATTTTAGTTTCTAGTTAAATGCTTTTTCTTGTTGCTTTCTTTTCTTTTTTTTTATTATCACTCATGATAAAATCTAAAATCATAACATTTGTCACTATAGCAATCGCTATATTATATAAATTTATACTTGCAATAACGTCAACAAATGTTTGAAACAATAAAAATACATTTGTATAACACCGCAGGAAAGAAGAAACACAGATAAACTGCTTGGGATATTGGGAAGCGTAACGCTGTGTGCAATTTTGGTTAATCCCACAATTGAAATAAAAAAGCGTTAAGCCAAAACAGCATTAAGCGGGGTCTTACTGTATTATCAAAGTGTCAAAACAGTATGATTAATTTAAATTTTTTTAATATTTAATCATTTAAAATGCAACCAAGCATAAATGTTACCTTTTTTTAAATGCTTTTTGTTTTCTGACTATTCAATTCATAGTTTTTTAGGAAAAAAGACAGCTTTAGTTTTTTCACTTGGATTATTAAAATCTACTGTAACAGTCTAGGAAATTAGGTACTATAATACTCAGCTTATATTAATTTGGTGAGTGTAATAAACCATTAGTATAATCACGGAAAATTAATTAAAAATTTTGAGGTTGCTTTTCATTTTAAATTGTGATGAAAATAACTCTGAACAGATTGAATCTTTCAGGGGAGGAAAGTACTGGAGTGGTTTAAAAAATTAATTGTTGCTGATGCCATCTTTCTTTCTGATGGTGTCGGATCGAGGCTCACCAAATTAATCATAGCAAAGGGCTAGATTGTACACCTGTCGTTAGCCATAGCTTTGAGCACCATGCAAGTGGCAGTGTGATTTTGGCTCATTTCCACCCCAATTTTGAGGGAGAACATCCTGTCAGTGGTCAGGGGCCTCCCACCAACTTCAGAAGAGGACTTGCTGCTCGACGGCCATTTAAAGTACCCCCATGCCTTCTCCAGGATTCAAACCCTGACCCAATGGCACAACAGTCAACATTGCTAACCACTATACTGGATGGGCAACTAAACTGAATACTAAAAAAATTAATTAAAACCTTTAAATTGAAATACAATTTAAAAGTTTAATTTACAATTTGAAGTGTTACAACTACAAATCTGTCCATAATTACTATTTACTTCCAAGTGTATTGTGACTAGATGTGGATTCTTGTGATTGATAGTGTAATAAGTGAATATAAAACTGGTTACTTTTTATTACTTTGAAAATATCTGTACTATTGTTAAAATGTTTCCTTTTTAATTGAACATATATTAAAATACCTTGCCTACTTTAACTGTTTTTGTTAAAAATTAATGTAAAAGTTCAGGGATATATTGAATGCTACAAATTAGATTTGAATTGCAATTATATGTGTGGTAAATTGTTAAACTTAGAAAGATTTATTTTGTTTGTAGGCTATTCAAGGTCTTAATGGTATGCAGTTGAGTGACAAACGACTAATTGTGCAGCGAGCTAGTGTTGGAGCTAAGAACGTACAAACCAATGTAAGTGTTTGCTTTTTGTATGTAATATAAGTATTTGCAAATGCTTCTTGCTTTAAGGGGACATGACATGATTTATAAAAAACAAAACTTTGATTTTATAGTTTTTGTGCTACAAAAAGCTAACCTTTTAGTTTTTAAAAAAATAATTTATCAAGTATAAGTTATTTTAAAATATGCTACTCATGCTGCACATGAAATCCGATTTACGGATAAATCGGATTATGTTTTATAAAAGTGTGGAATGGGTTTGGGATAACATAATTGCTATTCACATAAAAAATCTTTTTTTATGAATGCTTATTGAAAATCCTTGAAAAAATTTATTAATTCTTACGACTATTTTTTTGAAAAATAAGTATTGCTTTGATTTAAAAAATCATACCAAATTTTGTTACATGCAGGAATAGCAATAGTTAGAAAAAGTAACAAAACATTTGGTGCAAATAAAAAAAAAAGACTTAGCATTTTTAATAAAGATGAACTATAAATCCTTTTTCTTTCCGATATAAGTCAGTTTTAAAATTTTTATTTGCAATTGAAATACAAACATGAAAACTCTAAATTTTTTTTTTAAACTTGGAGTTGTTAATTTTCTGTGAGATTATAGAAATTATGTGAAGAATAATTTAGGCTATAAAAAATTATTTGAATTTTTAACCATTTTTTGCAATTGTATCATATTGTGTACCCCTAAATAAGAGTTTTTCCTCTTCCATTAGGTACCAGTTCAAGTGCAAGTCCCTGGATTACAGGTGGCCCAAGGTCCAGGACCTGCGACAGAAATATTGTGTTTGATGAACATGGTGGTCCCTGAAGAACTGATGGATGAAGAAGAATATGAAGGTATGTAGGGGTAATTGGGTGGAGTCGAAATGTTTTTGTGAGATGAGGAAATATTTCATTTACCTAAATAATTTCTGAAGGAATTTTGAGTTTTCTGTAAAAAAATAATGCTTCTTATGTATTAATTAAATTGTTAAATATGATTGTAGGTGTTGGAAATAGTTTTAAAATCTTAAATTTGTAAATATTTCTGAATTGATAATATATTATAAGTAAATTGCTGAGAGAGGGTTAACTCATTTATCACTCATAATAATCCATTTTGGTACTAGAGTGTTGTGTAATGTCTATTTTTAAGAATGTGCTGGGATTTTGAACCTGTTAATTTGTAATTACTCTGTTCTTGACATTTCTTCTCAACATGCAAATAATATATTTTTGTTAGATCTTAAACATTGATACCTGTTCTTAAATTATGATTAAAATTTTCATTCTTAAAAAGTAGTTATTTTTAGTATTTTTATCATTTTATGCCTTTTGGGGGCAGGGGGATTATTTTATGTATTTAAAATAGTTGAGTTAACACAGCTCAGTATATAGGCTATATCTATAGTTTTTTGCCATAGCTTTAAATAAATTGAATTTAATTCTAAAGTTCTTATTTTTATGTTAAATTATAACCTTAAGAATTCGGTTGCTGATGTTCTTGGCTTTCAAGATTTATATTTCCTTTCTTAATATCCTGAGTTGCATTAGAAAAAATCATGGAAACTACTAGCAACAATGTATTCAAATATTCTGAAAAGTTTGGTTTGTAATTGATATTTCTAAAATTCACTTTTAAATTTTGAACTTATTTCAGCAAAAATAAAAAAGTATTTTATTCTGAAAAAATCATTAAAGGCTGTTAATATTTACTATCAGTTATTTTTCTAATTGAGATATTTGTTACTTTTCAAAAATGCTGTTGATGAAAGACAAAATTAACCAATGATCAGTGTAAACAAGACTTATTTTGTAAATAGAAAAAATTAGCTTTGTAATTCTACCTCTGTGTTATTTATATTTATTGGTCTTGAATTATGTTGCAGATATTTTAGAAGACATTCGTGAGGAGTGTACCAAGTATGGAACAGTGAAGAGTGTGGAAATTCCCAGACCCATTGAAGGAGTTGATGTTCCTGGCTGTGGAAAGGTAACTTTTATATATATATATAAGGGCAGAAATTTATGAAATTATATGTTTTAAGGTGTTGGCGGCTGCTTTTAAAATTAAATTATTCAAAACTCAACTAGAACAATTTTGATATCGAAAGCTTTCTTGCTTGTTAATCATTTTAACCAAAGTTGGGCAGTTGACTTGAAGGTTTTGTTGTGGAAGTGGAGAATGACAGAGGGTTGCACCTTTTTTTTTAAATGATTACATTCATTAGTTAACTTTATCTCGGGAAAAAGGTGTAAATTGTGCTACAAAAATCAATAAATAGATAAATAAAATAGTAGCAGTTTTATTCCATGTATTTATTGTTCTAATTTCATATTCATCTATAGCTACAAGCACATTTAATTTTAGAAGTTTATTAAGACAAATGTACCCTAGCACACTTTTTTCAATTTTTTTAAAGTCAGGAGTAGAGATTGCTTGTTGAAAATCACATCACAGCCTGTAAGATTGCCAAACTACGTGCTTCTATATTTACTCTTATTGATCATGATGCAAAAAAAAAACTTTGCCCTCAAATATATATATTGACCCAAATGTAGAAAATGTTTTCTATGTATTTTGGTTTTTTGACTGTTGTCAGACTACAAAAAGAAAACTCTTCTTACCATTATTTGGCCATCCCTGTTTTAGACTGCATCTTAAATATTTTTATCTTCTAAACTATAAAGCCTTCCTAAAATAAAAAAAATTATTAAAAAGAAAACATACTGTTGACTTTTCACCTTAACATGCATTAACTTAACATTCTATCTTTGATACAGTGCTTCAAAACTGTGAGTGAAACTTTTTAAGTCAGAAATTTACATCACATAAAACTCGAATAACAAAAGAAATTTGTTGTGCATTTATTGTTTATCACACAAAATTGAAGTGAGGTAATAGTATAAGTTTTACAAACAAGTGTGATAATCTCCATTAGTATATAGATCCCTTGTCCATTAATATATACCCTGGATCCTCCATTAGTATATATTCTGGGATTGATAGTAGTATTTGGAAAGTACAAGATGCCTGAATATTTATCTGAAATTAATGTATAACCTAGCATCTCATTTACTGCAAAATAAATAAATAATACTTTGAAGGCTTATATACATTGAAACTGGTAATTAGTAATTCACTTTGAAAAAGCATTAACTATAATATTTTTTCGATAGGAAACCACTATCAAGTATTATTTAAATCCTGCAGCTTTTTGTATTTATATTTGAGTACAAATATATAGAATTTTCTTTTCAATAAAAAATACTTTCTGTAACCATTCCACACTTTATTTAGAAGAAAGTCACATACTCTCAAATAGGATAAATGAGATTTTTTTGTTGAAGCAATATGATTGTGAAATATATGATCAAGTTTACGAAAATGCAAAGACTTTTTGTGATTTCAATAAATTTGATCACATTGATAAATTTTATCATAACTGTATCTCCAATTTGTTAAAAATGCTCTATTCAGTTTCTTAGACAACTTTTTTTATTCCAACCATATCCATAATATCCTCCAACTAGAAAAAAAAATTTCATGTTAGATTTTATATTCAAAGCTTGTAGGTGAAAATGTGTGAAAAAATCTGTAAATATGTTCTTGTTCCTACTTCCACTAAAGTGAACAGTAGTATTTTATCTTTTACATAATTTAAATGTATGATTTCTTTATAGAATAAATACTCTTTTGTATAATGTGTGATGAAAAATTCATTTAAAGCAGTAACTATTGTGAAATATATTTGATTTATGTATGGCATACTTCATGTAATTAAATGAATAGTGAACACTAATTACTTTGCCAGTAGCAAGTAATAAAAATTATATAATATTTCAGTTAATACAACTGTTGAGATGTGTCAAAGGAATTTTTAGAAAAATTTATGATTAAAAATTGCCGAATAAAATTTTGAGACTTGCTCGAGAAACTTCTATTTAATAATCATTTTCCATCCACCCACTTTCAAAATTAAGGACTGTTAAAAAAAATTAATTTAATAAATAAAATAATTTAAAAATCTTGCTAAGTACTTGGTATTCCTATTGATAAAATTTCATTAACTTTTTTACATCAACTTGCTGTATTTTGATACTTGTGGATGGTTTAATAATTTTTTTAAGCCAGTCATTCTCAAACTTTCTTTTCAATGCCTTGATTAAACATTTTTGAATTTGTCTGTTGATTGATTTATCTCTTGCATTTGGAAAGTTCTAGCATCTGTCACACATTTGAAATAAAGTTTTTAAACATGCATATAGATGTCTTCTTGTGCCAGTATGACCATTCTTTTTGGTGAATAGTAATCATCTATGCAGCTTTATTGTCAGTAAATATATGAATCTCCGGATCTCAAAATATCATTGATCAAAAATCATTTTTCAATTATTCATGCACCACACTTTGACCGTTGTTATCAGCCAGACCAAAATATTTACACAATCCATGAATGTATTAATCATTTTGAAATAGTCTTGAATGTCATTTGCTTTTTAATATGTATATTAACCTATAAATTAATCCATGCAATCTCGAGATATATTAGAAAGTGCACTTTATACATACTACAAAAATTATGTATTTTTATTATTTTTTTTGTATCAACTTTGTATTTCATTCATTGAATCATGCCTTTCATTATTAAATATCTAATGCAAAAGCAACTGCAAATTGTCTCTCTCAACATTTAGAGTTGTTGGAATAAATTGTCTTGTTTATTCATGTAAAATTAGCTCATTTTTTTATGATTAAAATGTAAATGATCATTGACATTAACAGTTTTAAAAAATAATTATGGTTTTTACCTTGTAAAAGTTAAAACACTTAGTTTTCATTTTCAAATTGTGGAATAAATTTTGTAAAAATTTATCTTTAATGCTTGAAATATATCTAGGTGAATATATTCTGTGTATTTTGTCAAGCTCTTTTGTTTGGAATTACATTTATGTTTTAAATATTATCTTGCAGGTATTTGTTGAATTTAACTCTGTCATTGACTGTCAGAAAGCTCAGCAGTCTCTGACTGGCAGAAAATTTGCCAATCGTGTGGTCGTCACCTCATATTTTGATCCAGACCGGTACCATCGTCGAGATTTTGGAATGTCCGTCTGCTAAGGGACATCTTTTTTTCCACATTCTACATGTAATTCATCTTTTCATCATTAAGACATCATTTTCAAGTTCTTAAAAGAAAAAGATGTTTTCATTTCTGTTTTTAATTTCAAAATGTTAAACCCAAACTATGCAATAAGAGCTATTATAAAATAATGAGGAACTACAATAACTGCAAAAAAAAAAATTATAATAAATAGTTGTATACAATTTCTTACTGTGCTTTCAAGTTTGATGTTTTAATTATGGAGTCATAAATAGCTTTTCTTTTGTTGTAAATGCGTTCTAAGTGCCCTAAATATTGTAACGAACCTGCAATGAATAAAACAGCTCATAAGTGATGTGTTCTTGAAAATCTTTGTGTCTTGTATTATTTTCATAAGTGATCAAATTGATTTGCTATGAAAAGGGAAGTAAAAAAAGCAATATAGTTTCAAAATAGATTGTTCTTAAACTTGTTTATGAAAGTAAAGCATTTTCTGTTTTAGTTATTGACACAAGAAAGTTATTTTGCACACAAAAAAGTTTCGTATGTGTAATTATAACATTTTATATAGAAATTGAGGGGGGATTATTTAAATAAATGTTAAATTCCATCTGTTTGCTAAATTTTAAATAAAGCATTTGTTATTGACCTTTCAAAAATATTTAACCTATTGTATTTTTAGATAGTACTGCTTAAGTTAATAAAACTGAGAAAAGCTTTAACCATATTAATGCATATTTTTTTTTAATTAAGAAAGGAATTTAGAAGGAAAAAAAGGCTGTGTGATTACTGCAAAATGTAATTGGTATTTTATTTTGAATCTATATGATTATTGTTATAATGCTGGGATAAAATACGATTAGTTTAATTTTTGTTATAAAAAATTTCATTGGAGTTTTTTTTCTACTATATTAAATTTGGAATGGTTAACATTTGTTTATTATTTATTTGTTATTTGATTTCTTATTATAAGTAGTTTACGTTACAGTCGTTGTGCTTGTTTGCTTTGAATCGCTTGCTTAAAAACTATTTTAAAAAACCAAGATTTTTTTTTTACTTTTATAAAACAGAAAAGATCATAATCGAAATTTTCAACATACTTAACTTACTTCCAGGGTTCAAACCCTGGGCTGGACAGGGTCGACTCGGCCTTTTATCTCTTCAGTGGTTTGATACATGAGCTCCAAGCTTGCTTTCATTGGGGCCCTGCAATGGGCTGTTTCACCACTTAGTTTAGTTTAGTATATAACTTAGTACTCAAATAGAGTCTTTATTTAAACCTGAAAAAGTATAATATACACTCTTAAATTGTATGGCATTGGTGAAGATTCAGATTACAGTATAGGGTTGCTGAAGTTTATAACATATAAATCATAGAAATATGTATTTCACACTTGTTTCTTTTGAAATACTTAAATGGGAGTTGCTTGTCTCACAACTTAATTAAATGCTTAAATTTTTAAATGGTGTTTTGTGTAGTTCAGAGAATGAGGTACCCCCATAATAGTATTTAAAAAAAATTACTTCCTTATAAAATCCTGAAAAATTCAATGCAATTTATTTTTATTGAATTATGAAGAATATATAGTGTAAGGAATGTATGAAATAATTTATGGGTTTTCATATCTTTATTGAAAAAATTCTGAATTTTGCAGATATTTGCATTTTATTACCCTTACAAATACACTTCACTGCATTCAAACAGAGACAATGATCAAGTTTGAGAAAGGAAATAAATTTTATCAGATGAACATATCTTCATGAATACAAGAAAAGGCATATACTTTACATTTTTTTTAAGAGGAATTTAAAATTCATGTTACTTTTTTAGCAAAAGAAGTATTGTTTATATCATCTTTATAATATTGTAAAGATAACTGTTGTTCCAATTAATAAACTTACAAAAATAGATGTAACTTTTTAATTCATTAAAGGAAAGGACAAAAGTGAAAGCCCAGTGATTGAAATATAAGAATAAAATATAGTAAAAATATATTTTTGTCAAATTTTGTGTTTAAAGTAATAATTTTTTGGCAGGGAATTCGATTTTTCTGTTATTTTGGAAGAAATTTTGTGGCTGCGGCAGCCTAGTGGTCAAGGAATCGGATCGTGGCTGGCTTGTCATGAATTCGAGCCCAATACCACTTAAGACCTGCAGTGTAGGGGAGCGATGCACATTAAATCTGTCGAGAGCTCAAAGGTCCTCCCGTTGGTGTGGTGTGGTAGTTAGGAAAGGAGGTTGCCAGCTCAGGTGTCACCCTCTTCACTTGACCAGGGTTCAAAATTTTGAGGTCCATCTCCAAAAGCCCTTGTGTAGCTGAACAGTTGGGACGTTAATATTCACTCACTCGAAGAAATTTTATCCCATTCTTTTAGCAGGGGCCTTTTCAAATGGTCACATTTAGTGTGTCATGCTTCTGTCCTCTATTATCAGGTTATTTCTATAGTGTTCAATGTTAATTTAGGAGATTGAGCTGGAGGTTTGAGAATGTTTGACATATGATAGAAGACAGACAATATGTGCCATGCATTTGAAATCATTCTTTTATTGGAAATAGAAATTGTTGCAAAATGAAACTTATGGCCACTTTGTTGAGGATATTCAATTAGACACACACATGCTTGCCTATTGTGCCATCTATGAACTCTAGTTTGTTGACACTTTCATCTGACATAAAAATACTTCATATCATTAAACTGTTGCTTAAAGACTCAGATTATAGTTGTCTTCAAACTAAATTCCCATTGCAATGAATTAAGCTGAATGTATTTTCAACAGTATACTAAAACGCACTTTCTTTTTTTCAAATGCTCCCTTGCAAAAGCAGGTCTTCCTTTTCGATTAGTTTTGCTGATTTGTAATTTTCTTCTGGCTGCTTCAGATTTCTAATTCTATGAAGGATTTCTGTGAATAATATTTGAATGAATTATTTTGTTTAAAGTCTTCCTTGTGCATGTTTTAGTGATAGTGCTTGAAGAAATTTTTGGATTTACTTTTCAAAATATATTCAAATTTTCTTTCTTCTATACCAGTCTTGTTTTTAAAAAATGGCCACATCATTGTACGTTTATCATACTACCAGATAGATGAAAAATATTCGTATTTTGAAATCTGTTTGCTGTTTTATTAATTTTTTCCAATAACTTATTCTGATTATGTAATCATGTACTTACTAGCCTTTTTTCAAAAGAAATTGTCAGGGTTTCGATACTACTTCAGATAGATCAAACTGTTACCTGTGTGACACGCATAGAAGGTTGCAATACATCTTATTTTGTATGGAACTCAACACTATGCTTTTAATTTTATTTAGATGGGTTGAAAACTTCTATTTATTTTCACCAACTTATTAATTAGGTTTTAAAATTTTAGTAATTATCTTTCTTATATTCTAAAAATTATATTAATAATATGCGATTTGATAGAGAAATAATAAACTTTTGAATTTTTTACTACAAATTTTTTTTCTTTTGTGGAAATGCAAAGTGAGTCTTCTCTAAACCCATTACTGCACATTAAAACCACAATTAAGAAAAACTGCATAGTTACGTGAATTTCTTGACTGAAACGTCGGAACGAAAAATGGCTGTGGTAGCCTTGTGGTCAATGATTGAATATTAACGTCGCACTGTGTTCAGCTGCACGAGGGCTTTTGGCGGCGGACCACGTAATTTTGAACCATGGTCAAGTGACGTGGACGACACCTGAGCTGGCACCCCCCTCTCCTAACTACCACACCAACGGGAGGACGTTTCAGCTCTCGACAGATTTAACGTGCATCGCTACCTTACACGGCGGGTCTTTAGTGGTGCTGGGATCGAACTCGTGACAAAGCAAGCCACTATCCGATACCTATACCACTTGGCTACCGCGGCCAGCCTTGTAGTCAAAGTCTCATGGCTGGTGTGTCATGAGTTCGAGCCTAGTGCCGCTAAAGACTCGCCGTGTAGAACCGTTAAATCTGTCGAGGCTCAAATATCCTCTCGTTTGTGCGGTGTGGAAATTAGAAGAGGTGAGTTGTCGCCCTAGTCACTTGACCGTGGTTCAGAATAAAGAGGTCCGTCGCCAAAAGCCCTCGTGTAGCTGAACAGTGCGACGTTAATATTCACTTGAAATCGACGGATTGAACGTGCATCAGCCCTTCTACACCAGTGTTCCGCAACCCCCGGTACCGGTCCGTGGATCAAATACTACCGGTCCGCACCAGAAACATTAAATTATTTCTCTTTTATTTAATATGGTATATTTTTCTTGGGTTTGGGCTACTTTTTATGAAAATCACTTAATATTCCTTGTTAGATCACTTTATATTCATTTTTTTGCGTAGCTATATTTTATTCAGAAGTCACAATAAAATTAATATTATTAAATCAAAACAATCGACATCCTCCCCCTCACACACACACAGTGGGCCACGGTAAAATTAACAAACGTTGACCCTTGCGTCAATAAAAAGGTTGCGGAGCACTGTTCTACACGGTGGGTTTTCAGAGGCACGAGGACTCGAACCCGCGACACGCCGTCAATGAATTAGTGACCATAACCATTAAGCTACAGCGGAAACATATTGCCAAAGACTGCATAGAAATAATTAAGTTATAATTTTTATCGCTTGCCATTTTTAAAATGAGATTTTTTTTAAAAAAATATCCAATCTTAAAAAATTAGAGTAATTATAACCAGAACAATAATAGCCAATAGAGCCATCGTGCAGCTTTATAGTGCACTGAACGCTAAAGATACAACAAAATGCAAATTTTCAAAAAAATGCTGTCTATGTACTAGAACAAATATTCCTTTTTCGTTCATTCGCACACCTCAGCAGAGTTGCCAGAAACTTAGCAGCAAAGTAGCACGAAGAGGGGGAAAAAAGTAGCGAATCGATTTTCACTTGTATATAATTCATAAATATAATTTTTTTAATTTTGTAAAACTATTTTAAAAAATACGTTAAAATGCTTTAATTCATTTAAAATACTTGAATTTCTTCCTGCTAAGTATCATGATCTGCTGTGACTTTTTTTATAAATTTCTGAATTATATTGAAGCATTTGTGGTGATGGAATGAAATCAACGCAGCAAGTCCCTCTTTCTTCCAAAATCATTTTGGTTCTGAGGATTGACTCAAACAGTTCAAGGCACATTCGATTCCTTAATTTTGACGTCACTCTGGAAAATGCCCTTTTTACAGTAGCATTACTTATGGGTAGGCTGTAAAGCTTTAAAGCAAATATAGCTAAATATCTTAAAAATGGATTTCCAACTGCGTCTTTTATATTAAAAATGTGACACCCAAAATAATTATCCATCACTTAAAAGTTCAGATTCAGACAGAAAAATATCCTTCAATTGTACGTTGAAAATTTGTCTCGATTGATTCTTCAGAACATATAATTTAGATTATTCTGCTAGTTCTAAAGGCAGGTAAGAAAAAAAGGACGATTTGAATTTTAAAAAATTCCTTAATCTTTTTTTAAAAGTTCCGTAATTTGAAGGGATTCAGTTTAAAAGTTGCTCACATGAAATCTTGAGAAAATTATGACATCTTTGATAGAATTCTTTAGTAGATTCTGTAGAAATTATTTTACTTTTGCTTGTCAGTTTATTCAAAAAGACATCCATCAAATACTTCAATAGGCAAGTTAATGCTTGTTAAACTCATGTCAACTTCGAGATTCACATATTTAGGGTAAATTGTTTTTAAAAGAGTGAGGGTATATATATATAATCTTTTAATTCTTTCAGAAATTTGCAATGATCACTTTGAAAGGCAAATTAATCCGCTCAAATTCTGCTAAAATTAGCAGCTGTAATTTAACAATACTTAATTCTATCCATGTATTAATTAATTTAAGTAAAGGAATAGTAAGACAAGTAGTTAATTGGAAAGAGAGGAATCTTTCTCTAGGCAGTGGTGTAACGGAGAATATTAGGGCCCTTTGTAAGGTCAGCTTTTGGACCCCAAGCCCTAGTACGTACTTGGAGTCAGTCAGGTTTTGGGCCCCCTAGAATCCCTAGACCTCCCCGCAATGCGAGAGTGTACGTTACGCCACTGAATCTAGATCAAAACCTTTCAAAAGGGATTTAATCAGATTTTTATCACATAATCCATCTAGATGACAAGTGCTTACTTTTGTCATAGTATGCAATTTTTTATAAGTCCGGTGCTGCAACGTAAGTCAATAACAAAAATAGATTTTTATTCTTTAATTCAATCCAGTACCGTTGATGATAATTATACAATTTACATAGTTCTATAAGAATTTGTCCTTTCACAATTACTTTTCCAGTTTAATATTTATGTAGAAATTCTCTCTAAGCCTATTTTTTTAAGAATATTACATGCTTCTATCGGGATTAGGAAGAGTCCTATTTCTTTTTTTTCTACCACTTGCAGTGGAGAGGAGTCCCTCTTTGATAGGCTGTGATTCATGGCGGTGGCGGTAGGGGAGAGAGAAATTACAGAATTTCGTGTCTGTTCGGAGTGATGAAACATACTGCAACGCCATGTTTTCTTTGGGTACTTAGGTCACTACTTTTTTTTTCTTTGCGATTTTTCCGAAACTTGTTCCAATACTTTTATATATGGTTGAAAGTAGCGGGATCTTTAAGTGAAGTAGCAATAGGATAAAAAAAAAGTAGCGGAAAGCTTTAAAAAGTAGTAAAAATCGCACGATCTGGCAACATTGCACCTCAGCTACTTTCATAGAGCGCCCCTTCCTTAATTAACATTCTATTAAATTCAAAAGCAAACGAAATGAATAGCCACCAATGGTTGGATAATATAATCATACTGACTTCAGATATGACAGTCTCAGATAAAGATTCTAATATGATGCCCCTCACTGTGTGCAGTTGTTGGAAACAGTATAACTGTACCGGCAAAGGCCATAACAATCGATATTAATCCATTACATAGAGGAATTCCTCTCGTGAGGTTGGTGGGAGGCCCCTGACCACCCCCAGGGTGTTCTCCCTCAAAATTGGGGTGGAACCGAGCAAAATCGTTTTGTCACCTGCATGGTGCTCAAAGCTAAGGCTGAGGCGTAAAAATCTAGCCCTTCACCGTGATGCATTTCGTAGACCTTGATATGTTACTGTCGATCAGGTGGAATAAGTAACAACAGAGAGCAATATAACAATTTGGTTGTCTCGTGAAATTCCTATGACCTCAGGACCCCCCAAGATTTAAAAATTCCATTTCCCAAGAGGCTATATTAGTGAGTGAGTAAATATTAACGTCGCACTGTTCAGCCACACGAGGGCTTTTAGCGACGGACCTCGTCATTTTGAGCCATGGTCAATTGACGATTACGACACCTGAGCTGCTCCCCATCTCCTAACCCACACCAACGGGAGGATGTTTGAGCTCTCGACAGTTGTAGCGTGCATCGCTCCCCTACACGGCGGGTCTTTAGTGGTACTGGGTTCGAACTCGTGACTTGCCAGCCACGATCCGATACCTTGACCACTAGGCTACATTAGAAAAGTATGTTTGAAAACCACCGTCCTGCGCACAGTATGTCCACAGTAGCTTAGATGTCATGGTCGCGAACTTGTGACCAGCGTCCTATGAGTTCGAGCCTAGTGCCATTGATAACCCGCCGTGTAGAGAGGCCAATGCACGTTACATAAGACAAGGTACGAAGCCCTCCCGTGGCTTAGTGTGGTAGAGTGCCAGCTCAAGTGTCGTCCATCTAACCGAGATGGACAATTACGAGATCCGTCACCAATAGCCCGAGTGTTGCTTTAGAATGCCACGTTAATAAAACTCATACTCTAACACACTTCCGAATCAGCGATCCATTCGTTTAAAATCGGTAAGTGAGAGTTGTATTAATGTTGCACTATAAAGCCGCACGAGGGTTACTGGCAACGGACCTTGTAATTATGTCAAGCGACGAGGACGACATCTGAGCTGGCACCTCCCGCACCAACGCGAGGACGTTTGAACGTAGACATATTTAACGTGCATGCCCCTTCCCTCTACACGGTGGGTACTAAGCTCGAACTCATGTCATGCTAGCCACGAGTCTGTGGCCTTGACCACTAGGTTACATTTTAAGTCCGTTACATAGCGATGTATACAATGAGAAATTAATGTTTCCACGTGGAATTTAATTATTTTTCTTTTGTTTGGAAGTACTTTCTCATAAATTTTGTAAATAATTGGCATTTTTTTTTAAGTGCGACTTTTTTATGCGGTCTCTCCACCGCATAAAAAAAAATTATGTAGTATGTCGACAAAGGTGTTATATGTAAGTATTTATAAAATTTTCGCAAATTTTTTTTTGTGGTTTCTTTTGATGCGGTCCTTTTCTACCGCACAAAAACAGATTTTATTGTATAACTGATCCAGGACTTCAAAACGGATAAAAGGTTGTAGAGTTATATTGGATTATACTACCGAAATAAAATAAAAAAATCGTGGAAAAAATTACGATTGGTTCTTATTTACTAATTTTAAATCTGTATGCAGTTACTCACTTATATATAAACTTTTCTGTAAACTGTTCCTCATAAGTATTTCGAAATCGCGTTTTATTCCAACCATCTTAAATTAGTTCGGTCCGGGTGCTACTGGTCATTTTCCGAATGACCAGCACCGCACAAAGGTCCTGGGAAACTCCGCAAACCTCCCAGGGTAGGATAACAAGATGAAAGTGCCGGTTATTAAAAATAAGTAGAGAGCACTAACAAGAGAATTTATTTCTACTGTTGCATTTATTTCGTTCGGGGTTGAGAAAAGGGCAAAGGAACTTTCGCGTGAGGGCAGAACATCGTGAATTTTTTTATGGATTTCATTTAGCTTTAGGTTTACATGATACAAAAGAAATGAAATTCTATGAACACTGAACTTCAAATAGAACCACTTTAAGGTATCCGACTACTTGCGACAACTTTTTTTTTTTTTTTTTTTGAAAAAATGGAGATATGGGGATTTTTTGTGATTTTTAGATTTATTTAGTATATTTCCAGGAAAAAATCCTAAAATTGAAAATAGAAAAAAAAATTACATAAACGGGGCCCGTTCTGTGCAAAAAATTTATAAACAAATTCTTAATTTTGATGTGTTACTTTGTTATTCATGTTTGAAATAACTTCAGGATAAGGCATGTTTTAATTTTAAAAAACTAGAGCACTTGAACTTAGTGATTATATGAAATTTCTTTAAAAAAACAGTGACTATATTCACATAAAGGACTGTAAATTTTGTAATAAAACAGTGATTGATAAATCTGAGCGTCAAAACACTTCTGCTGTCATACAGAACATACACAAGAAATTTCAGCAAATTATTTTCAAAACTTTTTCAGCAATCGCTGTCCCCGTTTGAGCTTTTCGGGGAAAAAAACACATTTTGAGTAAAACGCATTTTAAAGTTTGACATCTTGTGTGAAGTTATGTGTGTGTGGCATCTGTTTTTAAAAAAACACTTACAGTTTTTGTTATAGTGAATTGAAAATAAAAAACTTCGTATTGTTATTAAGCCAAACAAAATGGCCTATAAAATCAAAGCATAAAAAAAAAAAAGTTCATTTTTGAAAAAATCATGATTTTAGGGTAGTCGGTTACCTTAAGAATTAACAGATTTTGTGCAAGGGAGTCAAACTCGCGGGCGACATGTGGCCCGGCCAGTATATTGGCACACAATAATATATAATAAAATACCAAAATTTTTCTCCCGAAATAGGAAAGATAGGAGCAGAGAAGAGCTGTCACAAGTGGTAGGACGTAAATATTAAATTTTACTACTTTTACATATGTTTATTATAGTGCATTATTCGAAATGAACTTATAGTTATATGAATAATGATTTTCTTTGCGGCCCACTTTAAGTTAAATCTTGTTTATCTGACCCAAGGCAGTATTTGAGTTAGACACTTTTAATGTAGAAGGTTTTATAAAATCTAACAAAGTAGGCTGCCTGCTCACTATGATTTTCTTTTTCTCCTACTTAATTTTCTCGTAGCATGCTAATAATTTTTTTATTCCTTGTTCTTTTGAAAAAATACACTTTTCGTTGGAGTCTATATTTTCTGAAATTTGTGACCCTTTTTTAAAATTAAACCGAGGCCTTCTGTCAAATTCTCCACCGTCATTCGATCTTCTCATTGAACTGGTCTTTAAAGACTCAAGTTCTTCAATATCTTGCTCTTGCTCATCCATTTCTATGAGTTCATCCATTGTCATTTCCTGGTTGTGGGAATCCAGTAGTTCTTGAATCCAGTGTCCTAGGGGTCCGGACACCCCCCATAGCCCTTGATTTTTTCTTTTGATTGGTTACAATCCTATGTATATATTACGTAAAATTTAATTATGTATTTGTTATTAATAATTGATTTTATTAATTAAGGCTAATTATTTATTCAATAATTAATTTTGTATAGTTTTTGTTCTTGAAAATGGACAAAATCAAAACAATATGGTGGACAGCGTATTGGAGCATGATACCAAAATGGTGGACTTTCGACCCTGGACCCCCTCCTAGAAAATTTTTGTGTGCGCTACTGGTGTGGGACGTTAATATTCACTCACCAATTTTAATCAGGTAATCGAGTTGTGTAGCTCTCAAACAAAAGACGAACCGACGCAATTTGAAATTCCGTTTTCGCGTAAGTCGAAGTATTACTGTACTTGATTGATTTTATTAACGTCGTACTGTACAGCAACACAAAGACTACCGGCGACGGACCTCTGCATTTTGAACTTGGTCTAGTGACGAAAGCGACACCTGAGCTGGCACCCCATTCTCCAAACTTTCACTCTGATTTGAAGAGTTTGATCCTCGACAGATAGACCTAGTCATCGTGGCGACGAGCCCGTGGCTTCCGTGTTATGAGCTCGAGCCTTAAGCCGTATTCACACCAAGGCTGTCAGCGTTGAGGGTCTAGCCAATCAGAGACTTCATTTCGCCCGAAACGAAGTCTCTGATTCACTAGACGCTCAAAGCTCGACGCTGACACCCTTGGTGTGAATTCAGCTGTAGTGCCACTAGACTTGTGCAAAGAGGCTGAGGCACGTTTACACTAGAACGTCCGGGATTTCGATTACCCTTAAACGTCCACCGATGCCGTTTTCGACACCCCCACGATATAAAATATGTAAAATAAGTGTAATAACGAAATAATTACAGGACTACTGTTCAGTAGGTTTTAGTTTTGACTTTTTAATATTATTTCATGTAATTACAGGAGTCCGGCCTACCCATAGGAGCCTGAAGGAAGGAAGGTTCGTTCTGGGTACCTTCCGTTCCGAACGCGAGTACTTTACCAATCACGCCAAAACGATCGTCTTCGCGTGATATTGGTACTAGTTCATATAGATATCACACCGGACTCCGGTGTCCAATTGACACCAATGGACGTCCTAGTGTTAAATACATGTGTCAATTTTCAAAATCCTGCCTTTGGCGTGATGTGGTAATTTGAAACGGTGGGTGCCATCTCAGGTATCGTCTTCCTCACTTGATCGTGGTTCAAAGTTACGACGTCCGTCGCCAATAGCCCTCATGTGTGTTTAGAGTGCCATGTTAATAAATACTCATTCACTTGAGCCTTGGCAGATTTAAAGTGCATCGCGGTCCCTGTGAGTAGCTGATCGAGCTGAAATGTGTGAAAAGAATTCCCATTTTTATATGAATGTATTCTTCGGTAAAATAATGTACAGTGAAAATCGTTTAACATGAAATTGAGGTGACTGAAAAAAATTTTCGTGTTAAAAGAATTTCGTGTTAAAGGGTATTGCAAAATATAAATATTTATATATGCAATAAAATATTAAATTTATCAGAGAACATTTTATTTACATAAATATGTATACAAGCATGTATTTAATAAAAATCAGTAAAACATTCACAAGAATTAAAGGAAATTTAAGGTATCCGACTACGTTGGGAACCGTGATTTTAAAAAAGTGCACAAATGGATAATTTTCATGATATTTCGTGTCACTTAGATTAGAATATATGTATAAAATTGTTTTAAGGACAAAAAAAAATATGACCAAAAAAAATTTTTTTAAATACAATATTTCGGCAAAAAATTAACTTAGAATAACCTTTTTTCAAAATGTTCTCCTTTTGTGAAAAATGCTTCTAATACAATAATATTTTGCCTGTATATAGCTCAGATCTCTCTACAGCAGTGCTTCTCAAACTTCCAATGTTTGCGACCCAATATTCAATCATAATTTGCATCGCCCCCCTCCATACAATAGCGATGTATTAAATTCAATAATACTGTGACGTTAAACATACAATACGACTTAATCCTCTTACGCCCCAAACGTATATAAACGTCTCACTCAGCCACTGTGTTTATTGCCCTCAGACGTATATATATGTTATATCTCTTCTGAGACTGCTATCCATTAAATTATTCTGAAGGCTTTAGAAACCACTAAAATGACCTTGACAGTGTTTGCGAAGTATTCACTTACTTCAGAGGATTTGGTTATTTATTCCTTTTCTACCACCCACCCCCTCAAGACACCACCTACGCTTAACTGTGTGCTTAACGAGGGTATTGGAGAGCAAATTGCTTAATTTTTAATCGGCATTTAAGAGATTAATTATAAACCGTACAAATTACAAGGTAAGTGCTATAATGTTGGCATTTAATTTTATATATGACAAATCCATAGGGTCACTGGTAATTATTAAACTTGTCCTTAACTTACTATTGTTAAGCTAATCATAAAATAGATTGTGACTACTGATACATTTATAAGTGTATTATATTGTAAATGAGTATTTTATTTTTTTATTATATCGGAATGTATTTGTTTATTTACTATTAGTAAAAGTTAATAATTTTTAAAAGAATTTTTTTTCGACTTTTCAAGAGGCTCCCCCACACTTGTAGGGTTATGACGCCCCCCTAAGGGGGCGCGCCCCACAGTTTGAGAAACACTGCTCTACAGAGGCTCAACTAGAATTTTTGAAATACATAACTTAGAAGTGGGTTTATCCATGTTTTACGACAACAGAGGGGAGCAATTTTAAGAAAAAAACGCCAATAATTATTGCAATGGGTGTTAACTCTGAAAATAATGTGAATTTTTCAAAAATTCTAATTGAGCCTCTGTACAGAGGTCTAAACTATACACAGGCAAAATATTATTATAATAGAAGCATTTTTCACAAAAGGAGAACATTTTGAAAAAAGGTTATTCTAAGTTAATGTTTTGCTAAAATATTGTATTTAAATAATTTTTTTTTGTCAAAATGTCCTTTAAAACAATTTTATGCATGTATTCTAATCTAAGTGACACTAAATATCATGAAAGTTAACCATTTATGAGCTTTTGCAAAATCACGGTTCCAAACGTAGTCGGATACTTTTCTGTTTCTTTGAAAAATCTAGTCGGTTAAAAAACTGAAGATTTATTGAGTTTTTGAAAAATGATGAGATATTTTCTATGCTTTTTTTATTTTTAGTATCAAATTGTCAACAAATTGTTCAATGTCACTCATTTTATTATTCATTTTACCATTGGCGAACAAAACTCACTGTGATTTTTACTCACACTGCGATGTACTCGCCACCGAATTCTAGAGTCAATTGATGAGAGATTCAATATTTTTGTGTGGAGTTTGTAGGGGGAGGGTGAAAGTAGCTCAGATAAACAAAATTGGCTTGTATCACAGGGTATATATATTTCAAAGTTAAGTTACCCTCTCTCTACGAAACATATGAAACCATATCTCTTTCATTTCCCACCTTTCGTGATTGACCACTTTACGGAGAGAAATTTGAAAGCTAAAATTTTAATTTTCAAGGGGGAAAAAATGATTATTTTTAGAATTAATGATAGTTATTTTTCCAATAGATCCTTGCCATTTTAACTTTATTTATTCTATTTTTTTTAAGAAAATCACGTTAACATTTTTTATATATAAGGTTCAATTATATACTATTCAAATAGAAATGAAAAATTTGCGGGCCACGAATGAACTATGTAAATTAACAACGATGGTCCGAAGAAAAATAAATAGAAGTAGTAGTAAATCTCAGAAAGAAAAAAAGATCATTTTGAAATCTTCCACCATAAAAATGTTTCGAATTTATTTCCTGAAGTCATTAACCATTTTTTCCAAGTTCGGCAAGCCAATGTTCGATTCAAGGTCGTTCCCCCTCCCCCGATCAGGTTTTAAATATTATAATCAAGCATAAACTTTTATCTACAACTACATTTTTGTTTTAGTTTAGTTTAGATAACTTGAACCCTCAAGCCTAAAAAGAAATTAAGAGAGATATTAATCTTTATCGGAATATTTATGTCAATGAACCTTACGTGAAGCTTGGAATTATAAAACGTAGTGAATATATTTTAGGTTGTTTAAATTTTCATACGTTTTGCATCTTACATAGTTTCGTTGGGAGTGAGTTAGTGTTTATTAACGTCACTATAAATCAACACGAGGATTAATTAGCGACGGACCACGTAACTTAAGTGACGAGGACAACGCGTCAACTAGCAACTTACCCTCCCAACTATCAAGCCAAGGTTCAATTATATACTATTCAAATAGAAATGAAAAATTTGCGGGCCACGAATGAACTATGTAAATCAACAACGATGGTCCGAGGAAAAATAAATAGAAGTAGTAGTGACGCTGGTTTTGCTACGAAGAAAGCGGAAAATGTACGTTTTATGTTCCAAACAGAGTTGCCAGAAACTTATGCAGCAAAGTAGCACGAAGAGGGAAAAAAAGTAGCGAAAAGTAGCGAATCGATTTTCACTTGCAATTGATAATTAACTTTTTTAATTTTTTAAAACTGTTTTAAAAAATACATTAAAATGCTTTAATTTTTTTTTTTAAATTCATTTAAAATGCATTCAAATTCTTCCTGATAAGTATCGTGATCTGCTGTGTCCTTTTTATAAATTTCTGAGTTATATTGAAGCATTTGTGGCGATGGAATGAAATCAACGCAGCTAGTCCCTAATTCATTCAAAGTCATTTTGATTCTGAGAATTAACTCAAACAGTTCGAATCACATTCGATTCCTAAATTTTGTCTTTTTTGACGTCACTCTGGAAAATGCCCTTTCTACAACGGCATTACTTATGGGTAGGCTGTAAAGCTTTAAAGCAAATGTAGCTAAATATCTTAAAAACGGACTTCCAAATGCGTTCTTTATATTAAAAATGTGAGGCCAAAATAATTCTCCATCATTTAAAAGCTCAGATTCTGAACGAAAAATATCTCTCAACTGTATGTTGGAAATCTGTCTCCATTAATTCTCCAGAACATCCTATTTAGATTGCTCTGCTAATTCTAAAGGTAGATCATAAAAAGAAGTACGATTTGAATTTTTTTTAAAATATCAGGGGAAAAATTATTTATCTTTTTTAAAGTTACATAATTTGAAGAGATTTGGTTTAAAAGAGTTGATCACATGAAGTCCTGAGAAAATTATGACATTAGAAATACCTCTTTGATGGATTTCTTTTGTAGATTCTGGAGAAATTATTTCACTTTTGCTTGTCAGTTTATTCAAAAAGACATATCCAAAATCAACTTCCTACTGCGTTCCGTGTCGTTTCGGACATTCCCCATGATTCCATTGGCGACATAATTCACCAAATTTGGGGGATTTTTCCCAAATAAATCCTTTTTTTTAAACTTGTCCCAATACTTTTATGTTTGGTTGAAAGTAGCAAAAAGTAGCGGGACCATCAAGTGAAGTAGCGTAAAATTCGCGAAGTAGCAATAGGATAAAAAAGGAGCGAAAAGCTTTCAAAAGTAGCAAAATTCGCGAGAAAAATCGCACCATCTGGCAACTCTTGTTCCAAATATAGTAAAACTTCTTAACCTTCTCAGACTGGTAATGTTTGGAGGGGGATTATCACACATGATTTGTTTTTAATGTCACCCTTTAAAACTACATCAGGGCTATTGCCGATGAACCTCGTAATTTTGAACTCCAGTCAAGTGACGAGAGCGTCACATGAGTAGGCACTCTATTCTCCCAACTTTTACATCAGCAGGAAGACTTAACGTACATCAGCCCTTTTACATGGCAGGCCTTCAATGGTACCAAGACTCGAAAGAAATACCTCTGCCCTTGACTATTCTGCGACTTGATTACCATGGCGTGAGTAAGTGTATCTTAATGTCACACAACAAATCAACACGAAGTTTTCTGATTTCTCGGGAATGTCCTAGAAATCCAGGGAATGCGTCAAAATTTTAAAAAAATTTAAAACAAGTTATATTTTTAAATAAAATCAATAATAATTATATAAAATAAGGATACAAAGGAATTCCAAATGTAATACTTATTTATATAATGAGCTAAAAAATACAAAAATATGTAATAAATTAATGATTCATTTTTAAAATAAGATTTCAGAAAGCAAGAGCAATCTATATTTTATTCTTCAACCTAGTTCTGAGCTTTGAGACGAACAATCAGGCCTCAGAAAATTCTCTCTCGGCTTCAACTAACGTTGGAGGAATTGTTTTTAAAGCCTTACATAGTTTTATAATGTTTGGGGGTGATAAATTTTCAGTCGAGTCGAACAACTGCATCTCTTGTTTCATGATTTCGTTGAAACTAGTACTTTTCTGGATTGAACAATATAAAACTTTTGTTTTAGAGTAAATTGCTTTCTGTAATTTTTCGTCCAGCGCCTCAGAGTTTTTTCTTACAAAATCTCCATGCTCTCTTCTTCTGAGCGCGAAGAGTTGGATATCGATTCCTGTTCTTCCCAGAAAAGCCTTGTCCGTATCATTTGGGCTTGTCTAACCAAACAATTTTTACTAGGCAATCGCGAAATATCGATAGTAACTGAAGAAAAATTAGGTATTGCATTAATCCTATTAAATTAACGTTGACCCCTCATTATGGGATTAAAATATTTCATATTTTTCGAAAATTTAGTTTTGTTCGTTTAGTTCTCATAACGAAAGAAAATAATTTCTACAGTTACCCGTTCCATTCAATTTGCATATTTTTCTAAGCAAATGTTTACTGGTTTTTAAGCTGCTACAGTTGAGCCCAATTTCAAACTCTACATTGGCCATGTTTTTTTCTTTTTTAAAGTAATTTTGTTTTAAAATTGCTGACTTTATTTCTAAAATCTTTCAAGCATTGCCAACAAACTATTCCAGCGCGTTTTCGTCTCGGCGATTCCCGAGAAACCCGGGAACGAAGCATAATTCCCGGGAATAGAAAAATTACAGAAATCTTATGATTTCCCGGGTTCCCGGGAAAGAAACCAGCGAAAAAACTACTCCATGACCATAACCCTAGGTTACCGCAGCCCCGCGTTTACTATAGAAATGTGGAAATTAAGATATATGAATATTATTTAGTTGAAATGTCGTCATTCGATTATGTTTCATTATCGAAAGAATCGTCATCGGTATATCATCTGCTGGTGCATCTCTAATGCAATGTGGCCTCGGTAGCCTAGTGGACAAGGTCACGGACTCTTGCCTGACGTGCCATGAGTTCGAGCCTAGTATCACCGAAGACCTACCATGTAGAGAGGGCCGGTGCACTTTAAATCTGCCGAGGCTCAAACGCCCTCCTGTTGGTGTGGTGTGGATGTTGATAGAGGGGGTGACAGCTCAGGTGTCATCCTCGTCATTTGAGGAAATTGCGAGATCCGTCACCAATATCCTCGTGCAGCTTAATATAGTGCGACGTTAATATAGCCCTCACTCACTCTGCTCAACAAAACAAACATGCGTGCCAAATTTAAAGTCGGTAAATCAAATAGTTCCAAAAATCTCGTGATGAGGGAGGGAGTCACTTTTCTCCTATATAAAAAATAGGTAATTTAGGGTTATCCACTAATAGAGTGAGGTATGCTCATGGAATTTTTCATTTGTTTTATTGAAAAAAACATAGAGGAAAATAGTATTCATATAATTGTCTACTCGAAAAATCGCTTAGAATAAACAACAACAGTTATTCAAATATAATTGAATGGACAGTTATAATAAGTTAGACATCTCAATAAGACATTTTGCATCCTAACTTAATTGAAGACGAAATTTTTCAAAAAAGTTAAAGCAAAAAAATTATGTGTATAAAAATTTCAAAATAAAAACATTTATTTATTTGTATATTGTTTCAATCATTTTTACTCAACGAAAATTAATTTACACCTGTTTCTTATTATTCGTATAAAAATACCTTGAGGGAAAAAAACCAGTTGTGCTGGGCGTCCTTATATGGAAATATTTACTCAATCCAACACAGGTGCTTCTTTGTTTTATTTGCCAGTTTTATTTGAGAGTGTAAGTATCACAAAAAATTAATTTGTAATTTTAAAATTATAACAGTATATAAAGAATCACAAAAAAAGTAAAGGAACATCTTATTTAAATCACAAAAAAATGTAAATATCACTATTCAGTCTGTGGTACTATTACAAATATTTTTACGATTTTAAAAACAAATGCATTAACTGTACTGTTTTTAAAGGGGAACGAAATTATGTGCAATAATTATTGCTATCAAAACACTTTTTTCGCAATCTACGCTAGTTGGTGGCACTGTTACAATACGCGATATATTTTTTCCAAGTATTTACCCTAAATCTCTCATCTTCAAATAAAGGGTTTTTTGTGGAGGGTTTTTGGGATATCGCTGATTTCTGTATTATATTTTGATTTGTTGAAATTATTTTAGTTAGTTAAATTTTTGTTCAAGAGACAATTCCTTTTTAGTATCAACATTAGTGTCATCATATCTTCATAAATACCGAAATTTATCTTTTGAATAAGGGTTTTGGGGTAGCAAATTTTAAGAAAATTTATATAAACTTGATCAAATTTGAATTGGTCTTTTCTTCCTTTTCATTTTTATTGATAAAATCCTGATGATATGTAAATGCACAAGTATGAAATGCAAATACAATATGAATAACAAACTCCCCAATTAAAAAAAATATCGAAAAAATTCCCCTTTTTTTAACAACAAAACCCTTTTGTTTTCACAGATACGAATATCAGACTACGAATTCTGCGCTTGTGCAGTATAGCTCTGAGCTGTAACAAAATAGTTTTGGTATCCTCCTTGGATAATTCACATATTTTATCATTTCTCTTGAATGTACGATGCAACTTTATATCCACACAGTCTAATTAATTTCGCCCATTAGGGAGGCATAAAAACAAAAAGATCTATTATTTTGCTTTGTTGGCAATCCCTTAACATGTAGCGGAGACAATTTTAAAAATTTCTAATAAATACCGAAAAACCGATATTTAAGCTTGTGAATACCGGTATTACAAAATTCTACAAATGGCTCAAAATACCGGTATTCGGTAGGGTATTGCAATCCCTACTCGTGAGTGTTGCTTCGCGCTGCCATTAAAAAACCCCATAAATGCGCTTTCAACACGTTATTGATTTCGGTAGGCACATATTGAGATTTTCCCTGTAATTGAAAAAATTTTTAACTATTCTAACATATCTTTTTGAACCCCAAATTTTCCAGGTGGCCCAAAATTTGAACTTTTTTTTTAATTGCAAAAACCCTTTTTCCCCGTGGCCCCATAAAACCCCAATATTCCAAGTTTCATCAAAATCCGACAAGCAGAACGGGTTCTACAGGCCTCTGAATAGTGTTACTTTAATTATAACCGCCCGGTATATAGTGTGTTTCCAACTCCTAGTACATACTACTTTCAAGGTGTAGAACAAATAGCATCATTTTCAAAAGGATATTATTAATTATCCTTAAGGGTATTATTATTATTAATTATATTATTAATTATTATTATTATTATTAATTAGCCTTAAAGGATATTATCATGGGTGCAAGGGTTGAAAAAGGCAAAAAGGTTTTTGAGAGAAACAAAAAAAAATATATATATTTACAAATAAATAATATCAAAATACATTTAAGTGTAAAATGGAAAATACTGACCTCTGCATCAATTAAATATTATGTAAGATTTGAAATTTTATTTAAGGAAATATCAAAAAAAAAAAAAATTTCCAGCGCACTTTTTTCCTCTAAACATGATTAAGAAGGATATTGATTCCAACTGGTTTAACGACCTAGAAAGGGGAAAGAACTTATTACTGCTCTTTTGACCAACTATGTAATAGGGCTTCATTTTCGATTTTCGATTTTTTTTAAAAAAAATTATTTTTATTCATAAAGTGAGATAACGCATTCGTCGATTTGTTGAACACGTATAATTTTATTTCAAACCTATATAAAAAAAATCCCAGTAAATATTTTATATTAAATATAAAATTCGTGTGCAGCCTAATCCTGACAAAAGAACATGTTCTCTTATAAGAGAGGAAACAAACTTTTCCCAATTTCCCCGTAACCTGCTCATACTGTTCTTCTCAAATGTAGAAACTAGATCTCAAACCGTTTATTTGTTTTGTCCTCCCTTCAGCCTGTTCCCCTGTTCTTTGTGTTTCGTAGAGTTCTTTTTTTCTGCTTGCATATTTGGCTCTCTTACCCTTTAGATTCGTGTTTTTAGTGAGATATTTAACAAATTTAAATATTGCAGCGATCCCTAATTTCGCAAGTTGCAAATAACAAAGGACATGAACAAAAACCTTTAACGCCTGGCCCGAAATGGGATTTCTTTTCTTCCCCGTCGTCTAACGCATGCACGGAATAGCAGGGGACCCGTAGGTCGGTGGTACAAATAAACACCCCTGCTTAGGTCCTACAGCAGGGGTGTCAAACTCGTGACCCGCAACAATACAAACAATGGCCTGGGCAATACAATGCCACAATAGTATATAATTTTTGGGGAAAGAGCAACTGAAAAGAAGATTTAAGATTAAATTTAAATCTCTTAGAACTAAATTTGAAACAAGTTTTACAAATTTTAAATCTGTGGAAGACAGTTTTTTGTTTGTTTTTGTTCGATTTTCTCAATAAATATAGACTCAGTACCCAGTTATATGCAAATGGAGGAGATCGAGATTTAGTGCCACTCAAATTAGAAGGTAAAATTCATTGAAGTGGGTGTACTCGAATTTTACAATTACAGTCGGACCTTTATATAACGAAGTCGCTAAATCCCGGAAAAAAGTTCGTTTTATGGAAAATTCGTTATATAGAGGTTCATCTTATTATATACTTTATATATATAAGCCATATAAAACAAATTTTAAATTCATAAACACTATATATTAAAAAAAGTAATTATTCACATCTTTTTTTTAATTAATATATGTTCATTTTATTCATCTTACCCATAAAAAAAGAAAGAAAAACTGCAAGGGTAACAGAAAAAAAAAATGTAAAAATTCTCTGCTTTTCAATTTTAAAAATAGTTTTTATTTTAAAAATTTAAAGGGTTTTTGGACTTTTTATAATTAAAACATACAAGAATAAAAAACATCATTATTTTATGTTGGGAACGGGGGACAACTTCACGAGGGAAAAAGGGATATCGAAGATGTTCGGAACTACAAGGGGGTTAAAAGGCCTTTTTGGTAAACGCCCAGAACTCTATTGTTTTGGGAGTTGGGATCTAATCAAACCAGTTAAAGATTTAGCCACCATAAAATGTATTAAAAAAATAACGAAATGCCCAAAATGCTCAAAAAAGGGAAAAAAAAATTGAACCCAAAAAAGAAAAAGTTCGTTATATAAAAATGCATTTCCTTTGGGGTTATTTTAAAGAAAATCGTGAAATGTTCAAAGGGTTCCCGGAAAAGTTCGCTATATAGAAAAAATTTGCAATATAGGGTTTGTTATATGGAATCGACTGTATTTATACCGTTTGAAAAAACTGAAAATTAATTCCCAAAGTTTAAAAACTTAAGGTGTGGGGGCGGTTATTTTAAGTTATGAAAAAAAATAAATCTCGTTAGAAAAAGATAAGGCGCCATCTTGGTTCGTTTTTAAAATAATTATACTAAAAATAAATGAATAAATAAATAATAAATTAAATAAATAATAAAAATTTTCTCCGAAATAGGAAAAATAGTAGCAGAGAGAAGGTGTCAATGTCAGGACCAAACATTAAATTTGTGTTGTTCTTTTATATATGTTTATTATAAAATGTATTATATATTTGAAATAAACTGCTTTTCTATAAATATTGATTTTGTGTGGCCCACCTAAAATTAAACCTTGTTTGTTTGGCCCTCGTTAGCATTTGACTTTGACACCTTTGTTCTACCGTTTCGTGTGGCCGCGGTAGCCGAGTGGTATGGGTATCGGATCGCGGCGCCTTTTCACGGGTTCGAGCCCCCTACCGCTTGAACCCGCCCTTGGGGGGGGCGTGCACGTTAAATCTGTCGAGGCGAAACGTCCTCCCCTTGGGTGTGGTTTGAGGAGGGGTGCCAGCTCAGGTGTCGTCCACGTCACTTGACCATGGCTCAAAATTACGTGGTCTGTCGCCAAAAGCCCTCGTGTAGCTGAACAGTGCGACGTTAATATTCAATCAATCTACAGTTTCGTTCGTGTTATTTTAGAAAAGGAAGTAATTATTTTCTACATATAATAGCATTACGAGGATTTTGAGTCAGAATTGTCATTCTTTGCGCTGAAATCCAAGGTTGAGAATATTTGTTTTTCAAAAGTGGCAAAATTATTATTATATGTCGTTAATAAGATGCATGTTCATGTCTGGTGTGATATTATTTCTAAATGATATTATAACATCTTGATTGTAGAAAAACAGAATCGCTGAATGACATATTCCTACACAGACAATTGTTTCAATTCTTTACAATTTTAGTTGACGGCTTAATAGGGAGTGTGAGTGAGAGTTCATTAACGTCGCACTATAAAAGCAACATGAAGACTATTAAGAACGTCCTCGTAATTTTAAACCACACAAGGTCAAGCGAAACCACCCTTTCCAAACTACCACACCACGCCAACGGCAGGACTTTGAGCCCAGATAAATTTCACTCTACACTTAAATTGAAAGAAAGTATTAAAACCAAACAATAGTCTAAACTGTTAACATGATCTGCTTATGAAAAAATAAAAAATTGTTATTGAATAATTTTATTCGACCTGAACGTTAATTTATGTCCGTAAATGCACCTTGTGAGCTTGAATCAGTGTCATTTCAAATTAATACTTTTCTCTATTTAAATCTTCACAATTTTAACTAAAGTATATTTGTTTATTTAAATTCAGACCCCACGATTACAGTATGCTACGACATTGAAGTCCATTTGTACTATTTATATATTCTGTCAAACAAAACATTTATCTTTCATACTTTTGTGTTACGTTTTTAATCTGAAGTGGTCATCAAAAATGTCATTGTGAAAAGAAATTTTGATTAAATTCAGGGGCGTAGCTACCGCTGTATCAGCCTTATCAATGATACGGGGCCCCACAAGCTACAGGGGCCCCAAGACGTGTAACTACGGTCCCATTAACAGGGCTCTCCTACGTGAAATGGGACCCCGAAGAAATTTTGATACAGGGCCCACTCAGAACTAGCTACACCAGTGATTAAATTCCAATTAAAAATTTATTTTGAAACTTGTATTTTGAAAAATAAATAATTCATTAGTAAAATGTAAAAATATTTAAAGATATTTTTATGTTTGTATAATTTAGATTATTCTAATTTCGTTGGAAAAAAGAGAGAGAGAGAGGAAGACTTCAGTAAGTATGAGATACTCTACTCAGTTTCCTACATTAGTTATACAAGTTTTATTTAAAGATTTTGCATTTGACGCAACAGATGGCGCTGTTGATAGCCATCGAATGAAAAACTTATTTTTACAGTTAATTCTCTTTCTAGTTATATTCATTTGTAATTTAAAATATTTTATTATGTAAAAATTCAAAATTCAAAATCAATCTTTAGATTTTCTTAAAATTTTATTTATTTTACATTATTTTTTTAATATGTTTGACTTTATTACAGGATTTAATCTGCTGATAATACAATAGTTAATTTCCCCTTTCGTTTTGTCTGATGCTTGTGTGTATCGTAATTTTTTATTCATTTTATTTTATTGGGGAATTTGTAAAAGATTTTTTTCTAAGTAAATGCTTTTATTTATTTTTTATTGATTATCCATGTGTGTCTTTGTTAGAATGTCGTTCATTTTTTTAAAATATCACTCCCAAAAATGTATCAATGGAGATATTTGAAAAGCAAAACAGAAGTTAAACGATAATAAAATCTTTATATTATCAAGCACAAAAAAATATAAAAATAAAGGAAATGAAAAGTTAGAAGAAACGGCATATATACATTAAACGCTCATGAATAAAAACATTGTTGCCATTGTTAAATTTTTCAAATAAAAGTTTTTGGAGCATACACGACCTTTTTTAATATATTTTTTCAAATTAATTTCTGTCTAGAGAAAGTATTAATTCTTAATTTTTTTCCCCGTCTTTTTGCAAGTGACAGAAAAAAAAACATATTAAAATACTCTTGTGTCTTTTTATGAAAATTTCTCTTTATTATAATTTTTATTATTATAACAGCACAATAATTATCTCCTCGGCTACTATTGAAATAAAGGTAAAAAAAAAAATTAAATATGAATAAAAATTGAAAAATGTATCGAATGTTGAGGAAAGAATTTTGAAATTCTGTGTTTGCTGTTTTTTTCTCGATGGTATGATCATTTTTCAGGATGGAATTCCATCGCTTTAAATTTCTATATAAATTAGAATTCTGAATAGATGTAAAATTAGCAAAATATATCTACATAAAAAATTCTTTTCATGAAACAACAGAAATCGCAAACGATTTTGACATAAGATTATAAAGGAATAAAATATAAAACGTATTCTTTTGCTTCAGACGATAATGAACGTTCTTCTTTTTATCTTTCTTCAAATGGCAATGCTATTATTAAGTGGAATTTTTTTTTGATGATTTATTTTATAACGACTTATAACAAACACAAGAATAAACAAATGTTGTGTATTTTTCGATGATTATTTTTATTAATTTTGGAATCTTCTTTTTTTATATTTATTGAGCTTCTCGTTGAATAAGTAACCGTACACAATAATCAGTGAAGGAATTGACCGTTTTAGGAATTAGAAAGTAAGTTTTTGTATTTGTGTATTATTAGTGTTGATTCTTTTAACTAAAAAATATGAGGATAAATTTCAAGTGTTCCGTGGATTTCGAATGGGAAAAAAGTGCTCGTAATGTTTATTTTTAGTGACAACTTAATTAGATCTTTATTCTCCTTTCATTACTTTCATTCACACTATTTTCTTTTTCAACATAATTCGATTACATTTTTCAATTCCTAATATTAGCTCACAATCTCTATATATTTATTTATTTATCTTGGTGGAATTTTCAATCGTTAATTAAATACATTTTAAAGCGCTCCATTGAGCTGAAATTTTATATACATGATTATTTTGGATGACAATATAGTAATTTAATTATAATTAATAAAAAGTAATTGATTAAAACTAATTATTTAAAGAATTACAAATACAGCCACGTTGGCGACTTAGCGACCCTTTAGCGACTTGTGTCAGAACATGAAAAGATTTTTTTTCTCACGTTTTAAAGCATTCAGTAGAACTGAAATTTTATAGACACGATTGTTTTGGATGACAATACGATACTTTAATGATAATTAATAAAAATTAATTACCGCTTAATGCTTGATTCTGTCACATGTATATACATATTTATATTGTAACTATTTAATAAAAAATAGCTAAAATAAAATATTTATTGATCTAAGTAGGAATTGACTTAAAAATTTTTTTTTATATTACTTGTTCTTCTAAATTACAGTAGTGTTAATTTATTTTGTAATCAAGAATACACAGTTTCATAATTTAATGTTCTTTATTTACAATAAAAAGCCACAGTATATTTTTATACAGTGGACCACAAAAGTGTTCGTACACTTGCAATTTCCTATAAAATTTAGTTTTCGACTAATAAAAATTAATATATTGGAATCGGAATTTTTTTATGATATCTGCAACTTGTTCTTAATAGAATGAGATAATCAATTTTTTAAAAATAGAATAACACTATTATTTTTGAAAATTAATTATAAAAAAACTACTAAAAAATTACGCCAGAAAAGTCTTCTTACATTTAACAAAAATCTCAGCATAGCTTTAAATATTGTATTTCTTTCTTAATTTATAGTACTTAGTAGGATATCTTTTAGCATCCACAAGAACTTTTAAACGTCTAGGTATAGAATTAATCGGGTTTTTTTTGTAATTTTTGAGTCGATTTTCTCTATTCTTTTGTGATTATTGTTTTTACTTCACATTATGTGCTTATATGTCATGTTTTCTTTCTTTTTTTTTAATCAAATTCTCACCAAATATGCTCTGCTGGGCTAAATAAAATGATTGAGGAGATTTTTCAGAATTTGGGGACAGTTACAGAGACACCAGCAGCGTACATTGAGAGCAGTGCTCTTGGCGTCATTCTCCTCTGTTAAATAATGAAGTCGTCTCCAATATCCAAATTTTGGGCGGATAATTTTAAATTTCTATTTAAAATATTTAAGTAGAGCTCAAGATTAACAATACCATCTAAAAATACCAAATTACCTAAATCTGAGACCGATTTACACCTTCACGAAAGAACACTTCCACCTCCATGGTTCATTAATCCAACTAGATTCTTGGGATTAAGTTTCAGAAAAATCAAAATTGACAGCAAATTTATTGAAAAGACAGAAAGTGTAACATTTTTAGTTCCGATGGGCATATAACAGTCTGTAAATGAAAAAATGAGAAATTTATTCTCAATAATTTATGTGGAACAATAACTCCTCCACCTCCATGCTGAAGCATGGAGGTGTAAATAGACTTCAGGATTAGGTAATTTGGTATTTTTTATGGTATTGAGAATCATGAGCTCTATTTAAATATTTTAAAGAGAAATTTTAAATTATCCGTCGAAAATTTGGATATTGGAGATGACTTCAGTTTGTAACAGGATAATGAAGCTAATCGCACTGCTCTCAATGTACGGCACTGGTGTCTCTATAACTGTCCCCAAATTATGAAAACACCTCCTCAATCACTTTTTAGTCCAGTAGAACATATTTGGTGAGATTTTGATGTAAAAAAACAAACATGATAAACACAAAATGTGAAGTAAAAACAATAATCATAGAAGCATGGAGGAAAATCGATGCAGAAATTACAAAAACTGATTAAAATCTACCAAGACGTTTAACAGTTATTGTGGACACTAAACGATATCCTACTAAGTACTAAATTAAGAAAAAATACAATATTTAAAGCTATGTTGAGATTTTTGTTTAGCATACGAAGACTTGTGGCGTAAGTTGCTTTATGATTGTTAATTTTTAAAAATAATAGCTATACTATTTTTAAAAAAAATTGATTATATCATTCCATTAAGAACAAGTTGCAGATATCATGAAAAGGTTGCTATTCCAATATATTAATTTTTATTAGTCGAAAATATTTAATGTTATTGGAAATTGCGAGTGTACGAACACTTTTGTGGTCCACTGTATATTGATGCGTCTTTCAACACATTAAATTTTATTTAGGATTTCTTTTTATATGCTAAAGTATATCAGTGTTACTTGACATAAGTACAAATGCTTTATTACTGCACCATGTATGTTATGATAACTCATGGGATGTGATTAACAATTGTTCTTTGCTGATTTTTTTTAATTATTATTTATTTACTTTTTTTACGTGGACGTTTATTATATATATATACATGCATAAGGGAAGAAGTTGCACCAGGAGTTTGTAGCCTTCTTTGTAACAATGCTAATATAATACAAAAAATATGTTATTTTCTTTATAAAATATTTTAAACATATCATTATTTCGAAAGTACTCTGCAACATATAGTTTTAATATTATTTTAATTTTTATGAATGCGGTAAAAAAAATTCTATAAAAATCAGAAAATGTTTTTAAAAAAATGTTGTGGGGAAAAAAACTTGTTACATCTATTTTAAATAACTTCCTCCCTTAGCAACTCTTTTTAAAGTGAGAAAGAGAAAAAAAGAAACTATTTTGCTTCTCATAGTGTTAAAATTCATATCTGTCAACCATCATCTCTGATAAGAAAACTCTATCATGCCGCCTTGAAGGTCGCACCCAAGATGTTTTTGAAACAAAACTGGGTTTTCGCTTTTCGAAAACAACTTGCTTAGCATTCCGATAAATATTGACTCAGGATTCTTCTCTTCTTTTTACGTTGTGTACAATAAGAACATTTTTTCGGTTTTAAAAAACGCAATGAACTCTTTATTTTTTTAACGAACTTGTATTGACCTCGTGTTGCAAACGTTTTTCGAAACTAGATTGCGTAATGTGTTATTATAGATTGTCAATAAATAAAATATTGAGAAACTTAATTATTTTCCGCATAACTCTTCCATAAATGACTTAAACAGTTTTTTTTAACAAAGATAATTTTAATACGATGCATACACCCATATTAAATTTGACATGAATTATGCGATAATCATACACTGGCCTCCAGATGTTAAGGTAAAACAAATCTTTAGCGTTTAATTTGAAAAAAAAAATGAACTTAAGAAATTTGAAGGAATTACTCTTCAAAGAGTTACTTGTACAACGAGATTTTAACTTCAAGCAGGATTTTAAATTAAAGAATTTTTATTTATTTATTTATTTTGTAAGTCACTATTTGGAATTTCTTTTAACAAATCACAGATTTTTGGGAAAAATACTAAATGGATTTTAATAAATACTGTATTCCCCCTACTTGTAATGAATTGGCGGCATCTCGACTTTACACGGTCAATTAAGGTGACGGACACTGAAACAAGAAGCAATGACAATCCTTGGAGAAACCGATGTTTTAACTCATTTAGTGATCTCGGTGGAAGATTTAAGGTTGCCGTCTATTTATATCGAGATAATCCTTAAGGTATCCGACTACGTTCGGAACCGTGATTTTAAAAAAGCGCATAAATGGATAATTTTCATGATATTTAGTGTCACTTAGATTAGAATTCATGTATAAAAATTTTTTAACGACATTTTGACAAAAAAAAATTATTTAAATACAATATTTCGGCAAAAAATTAACTTAGAATAATTTTTTTCCAAATGTTCTCCTTTTGTGAAAAATGCTTCTATTATAATAATATTTTGCCTGTCTATAGCTCAGACCTCTGTACAGAGGCTCAACTAGAATTTTTGAAATATATAACTTAGAAGTGGGTTTATCCATATTTGATGACAATAGAGCGGAGCAATTTAAAAAAAAACAACTCCAATAATCATTTAAATTGGTGTTAACTCTGAAAATAATGTGAATTTTTCTAAAATTCTGGTCCGGAGACTGAACTGGCCCTCCCATTCTGTCCACATCCTTGATCCTCAAGATATTCATCAGCAAGCCTGTAGTGGGCTGTCTCGTAACACTTCCCTCTCAAATTGATATGGGATATTATTCTTTAAAACTTCCACTCAGAGTTTAACTGCTGTCTCATAACAGTGAAAATGTAATTTACAAGTTAAGTTCTAAGACATAAAAGTGAGTGAGAATGGTAGAAAAGTAGACACACACACACATCTGTTAGTTTATTGAGAGAGAGATGTGTGTGTGCGTGTGTGTGTGTGTGTGTGTTAGCTGTGAGGTGATTTGCACTTTTATAAAATTAAATTTATCTATTAGTGGTACATCATTTTTTACATCCAAGCACTTATGACACTAATTGTGGACTTTACTGTGGAAAATTTTAGAACAAGCTTTTTTGATCATTGAAGTTCGAAGTTGCATTCCACATTTCACGTTAGCCTCTGTCCTTTTGTGGAAACACGCTTTCTCAGAGTGGGTCAGTCTTTAAGATAAGTCACATATTTTTATTATTTAAATGTTGGTTGATCATCCTCATAACTCTCTTAAATAGGGTCTTAAATAGGTTGATAAATAAATAGATTAGCTAGAGCATTTGTGCTTGTGGTTGTTCGTAGAGCTCTGTGTCATATCTCTCTACTCTTATTGTAAGATCGGGCTCGAGTCACAGTTCCTCAACTATGGGCCCTCGGAAATCGATAGTCAGACTATGGGTGACCGCAATAAGCTTAACTCACAAGATTGGGTATTATCATCCCCATAAGAATGGATTCATCACTAAAAGCATCATGGTATGGTGTAACAGGACCTTGACATGATATTTCACCGCTGTCTATGTTCCTCCATGGATTACGTGCAAATCAGTCTAACCACCCATATTCCAGCCGAAACTATGATTCAATCTCTTCTATTATTGTGTTTTTAATAATTGTAGATTAGCAGCATTTGGTGCCTTGTTGACTTCAGATCAGCACATGAGCTGAATCACTCCCCAAAATAAACCAAGACTCATCTATACAGAAGTCAGTTGCTGAATTTTTTAATTCAAATTGACTGCAGAATCGTTGAGCCACGCTATGAGCACGTTAGGATATCTAGAAGAATCATCATTTGATAACAGATTTCCATCTATCCGATTTCTCGCTATAGTAATGAATCCTGTGAATGACATTTCCTAGACATGGCCAACACACACAATATTCTGGTATCGACATTAAAGATCGACAAGTGTAAAATAATTCCACAAATTTCAAAACTGGGATATTGACAATTTAAAGAAATATTTTAATAAAATATAGTATATTAATATAAAATATTAATATATATTTTAATAAAAAATTTGTCCAAATTTTGGAATTTATTTTATCTTATAAGAATGGATATAATTCTATAAATGTTTTCTTACTGAAGGTCTTAACAAGAGAAAAAAAATAATCCGCAATTAAGAGTTACTTCAAATCTACCGTCAGTCATATGTATTTGAATAAAGAATTACATACATGAAGTAATTCCCCAAGTTATACATAATAGAAAGGTCCAAGGAACATAGCATAAGTCGAAAATACGTATAATACCTATAAATTTGGAGCACAGTTTAAGGGTTTATAAATTTAATTTCAATTATGATATTTAGACTTAATCACTCCTCGGAATATTGATAGAAAATTTCCAACTGGGAAGCGAGAAATTACATAACTGGGAATATACGTAAGTCTAATAACAAATATTCGCCTGCGCATCATAGTGCCTTTTGTACTGTAATGACTTCACACAGCTCTGGGATAAACTATTTATTTCTCAGTAAGAAAATCATCAAAAAAAATATTCCATCACAATTAATTAGCAAAAGGGTCCACAGATTTCGAGTCTCTTTCGCTGCAATGTTTCATATCTCTCGCATAAAATAATATCCTAAATTGACACTCTAGAGGAAAGTCCTATACATAGGATACGTAAAAAGGATTCACTCTAGGTAATTCCATACCGAGTTTGGGTGAGTTCACTGGCTCCAAATCCTCCGTGTAGTTGCTCCTTCGCAATTTCACGGTTCCAAAATCCCCCTTACTTTGTGGACTAAGGTATAGCTTTATCACAAGTATTTAGCGGGAGGGGCCTCCCAATCGGTTCCCTCACGTAAAGTTTCTCCGGTTCAGAATCCGCCTTAACTCGAGGATTCAGTATCGCTTACCTATCGTTGATCGAGACTCAGGCCGTTTCTGGATCTCCCCAGTTCGGAATCCACCGTACTTCGCGGACTCGCTATCGTTTTTCTCTATCGCTGAAGGGACCTCACTGGCTCCCTCAAAATCCAGTCTCCTCTCGGACTCTCTCGCTCTCCTTATATCCCCCTCTCTCTAACCATCTCTCGCCTAATCATCCTTCTGTGATCTCTTGTTCTTTTACCGCCCCTGTCGGTCTCGGCTTCCTTGATCTCTTGTTCTTCTGTCGCCCCTGTCGGTCTCAGCCCATTTGACCTCTTGCCTAATGGGTGCTGATGGCTTGGTGTACATTGTAATTTTTCAGACGCGCTGTCGTCACCGAATCGTGAAACGAAATCACAATGTTACGGAATCTCTTTTTGACGGTCCGGACAGCCTGGGAAAAAGGGTCCAAATCTTTGACCACCCAGTTACGAAATTCCTTCCCAGCAATTAGGGAAATTTCAGGAATTTTCCCCATGTCTGTCTGCAAGGGACAAGGGGTCTGCTAGCAATTAGGGGGAAGAGACCGGTTTCGTCACAGTACATACTGTAAATTAAGGCAGTAGTATGGGCGATCTTCTAGTCGGAACAAGCTTTCTCATTGTAGTAAGAGCTGGCTGTACAGTCAGATTTCCAAGATGTGTATCGGCACAATTGTTTCGAGAGAACAATAATAACTAACAAGACATTCTGTTTCTTGTTTGATGTTTCTCAAAGTGCTCGTTGATATTTCTCATATACTTGCATAGATATTATCCACTTGTGAGGGTCTATTTATATTATTGCTCTTAAATAAATTGAATAATCGTCAAAATCTAATACAGATGTCTGAAGAATGCTATCAACCTTAATTTTCGTACATAAATACTGTAATGAAAAAAACTATAATTTTCTGCATTACATGTTATAGCACAACTGAACTCTTGCTTTTCCTAATACTTCGTTAATTTTTTTATACTCATAACGTCCAAGATAATCTCAGAGAAAATTGTATTTGATGAATAATAAGAAAGCTATTCTGTTTCAATGCCATAACACACAATCAGGAGAATGTGTAATGACTTTGACAGACGCTAACTTCACATTTTTCTCTGCTGATCTTGATGTATACCAGATATAACGAATATGCGCAATTGTACATTTCTGGTTGCGAAAAATCACAAAAATGTCGTAAGTATAGCTAAAATGTTGTATTGTATCTCAAAATCAAAACACTTAGTTTAAAAACTGAGAGAAGCTTGCCACAAAAATTTAATAATTACTCATCTCAAACCAAAAAAATTGGAAAACTTTACAAAAATATACTTATTGATTCGTATGTCACGTGAGCAAATTCTATAAAACGGTATATTTAAAAACAAAAACCTTGGGGGACGTAATACTCGTACATTAATAACGGCTACATTTCCCGTCTACCAGTTACTAGAAAACATGTTAATCGTATAAAATTTCTATTGCTTTCTCCTTAAATCAGAATTAATTGTTTTTATTTTAATACAATAAAATGACTGTAAAACAACAAAAGATAATGGAGGCTTCTGCAGGATTTTGTTTTGTTTTGTTTTATTTATGGAAAAGATTTGTTAAAAGTATTCGAAAATTTAACAAATAATTAAAATCGGCACGAGCTTTTTCAAAAATCGGAGCTAAAATGCAATTCCTCTAAAACATGAATAATGTTTGTTAAATCAGATGTATTATTTTTCATTAAAATAAATTTATATATAATATTCGGTTAGGCTTTATCCAGTAAGTAAAGAGCATTGGGCACCTCTGAAGGAAAGGGAGATTCACCAGATGCAGCACATTATCCTTACATCGCTGGGCCGTCATTGATTACGAAACAGAAGAGACTTTGTATCAAACACGATGATGTTTCAAACCATGAGGTCAAGTAGTGAGGCGTTCCAAAAATACTGCCGGAATGGACCTGTCACGTCACATTTGTACACGGCGACTATCACTGGACACACAGAAGCGTTATACACACACATCTGAGAACACAACTCCGTACCATCCCGTCGTTTTACCCGCTTTAGCCCATCACCAATGCAATCGAAATTGTCTGTGCTGTGGAATCAGTGACAGTCTTTTTAAAGGACGCTATGAATGCAGGTCACTAACAATCAATTGGCGGACACTGACTCCGAAAGACATGGAAACATCAAGAATATCCTACAGATACTGCAAAAGCCGTTTGCGAGGCAGCCACCCCTTGTTGGTGGACGGGCATATTGATGTTGCTCTGGTCACATCAGAACCTCTCCTAACTCTCCATGTTTCTTTGTTCCCACCATCTGTATAGCAGTCAGAGCACCATGAATGTATTTACGAAGGTATCAGTTGATATTTGAGCAAGGACTAATCCAGTGATGGCGAACCTATGACCCGAGGGTCAGTCACTGACCCCCGCAAGCTTTTTAACTGACCCACGATTGCTAGGCAACCACTTGTTTGCTTACGAGGGTTTATAAAGATTTTCTAATTTGTGTGGACTATTTATATTCTATTTGAATTTTTCAAGCCCATTGACACAAATGCAATTTAAATGCTATCTATAACCTTCAGTTTGATCATTACAGTAGCTAGTCCTAAGTGGACCCCGTATCCAAATTCTTTGGAGGCCCTTTTCTGTGGGCTCTCAATATTTTATGATCTCTTCTTACATATTTTGGGGCTCCTGTGAAACTTGGGGGGCTCCGTATCATCGATACAGTGGTAGCTACACCACTGGTTCCAAAGCTACGCAAATGACAACAAATGTATATGAAAATAATCATTATTTGAAATAAAGCAAAAGTGTTTACAAAATATCAAATAAAATGTATAATTTTGCTCACATTTTGTTTGTTGAAAAACAATCGAAAACCAAAGCAAAAAACCGTACTTAAAGCACTTTATTCGGATAAAATGCACTTTAATTAGTTATTTGTAGAAAGAGACTTCCATAAAGCTCTTTTTTTCCGTTATAAGCCAATTGAATTTAAAGATGTTTAGTTTTAAAAATACTCTGTTAATTTTTAAACTTAACTCTGGTGCAAATGGGCATTAGTGACCCAGGAGGTAGAACTAAAAGAATATGAACAAAATTTGACCCACGTCTCAAAAAGATTCGCCATCCCTGGACAAATCTCTCTCTCTCTCTCTCTCTCTGTTCTCAGTCTAATCATCTCTCGTAAAAACGTCTGTTTGCTGAAACTGTCTCCGTTGACGAAAATCTGGTATTATTTGCTGTTGTTCATGTCCTCTTAGACAAGCACTAAAATATATTTGTAATAATTTCCTTGGCAGAATAAACGACATGGATATCACCCATAATGCAGGTTCCTTCCCTCGGATCCTATTCAACATATGCCGGAGAGCTGTACATTTCAAAATATTTCTCATTACTCGGAAATCTGAAACATTTTTTAGTCTCCCCTTCTTGATGTTATACTTTCAGTGTCATCTAGTGCAGTGTTTTCCAACCTTTCTATTGCCACGGACAGACTTACATTTGATAATTTTACCGCGGCCCGCTGAGAGTGGAACGTTGATTGTTTATATTTTAAATTGTTTTGATTTTACAAGATTAATTTAATTGTATTTAGATATGTCTTCAGAATAAAGTACAGTAACACCAAAAAATGAATAGAAAGGGATTTAACGTGGAATATAAATTAATTTCCATGGAAAGTCACACAAACTTGAGAAGTGTACACCACAGTAAATAAAATAGAAATAATTTAACATTCCTTGGGGGGCCCGGTACCATTTGATCCGCGGCCTGGGTTTGAGGACCACTGATCCAGAGTATATATTAATAAAAATATATATTTCAATTTTTTACCACAAAAGCATAAAGTTAACATTATTTAAATAAAAGTGTATGTTTAATGTAATGTAATGTAAATAATGTGTTGTATGTTAATTTTTGGTGCAAAATAATATACTACAGTAATTATGCTGTAGACATTTTTTTCGTTCTCATTTTTTTATGGTATTTACTCCGTTTTAGTACACAAAAGTAACATTTTTCCTTTTTGGTGAAAATAAATCCAAAAAGAATAATTTTGATTTTAATTAAATGTAAGGATTATTTTGGTTTATCTCGTTTAAATGGTTAAGTTTAAAAAAGGATTTCTTAACTGGGTTTGTTTCTGAAGTCCGTAATATTAATATAACTACCTGCCGGTCCATCCCAGCCCGAGAAGGCGCTACTATGTATTCAACTTTGAACTAGACTTTCTCCTGAAAAATCTGACCCGTGTTTGCCTGCCAAGTCATGTGACTACACTCATGTGCGTTCAGAATCGCTTTCAAATCACAGATATGTGATTTGAAAGCAATCCTGAACGTACACAGGGCATCTCATCAGATTATATGTACAACATTTTATTTTCACAAGATAAAAAAAGTAACACTAGTTTAAATAATGTTGCTGTTTTCTTTTAAAAAAAGTTTATCACAAGTGCATAGATTATTAAAAATCTTCGACGTGATTTTAGTCGAGTAACCCATCCATGAAACAAGTTACATGTTAATAGATTTATTCCTAATTAGAGACATTTTTCCTTCTTTCAAATCACGTTCATTCTTTTTCAAATTATGTGAGGAAGGACATGTTTCCTTTCCGTACAGATAGGATTTATATCGAAGATAATCTTATCGTCATTATAATCCCCAAGCAAATCTCTTCATGCCTATCGCGGATTATGTCATAGACGTCCTTTCGGTAGTCACTTCTAACACTCAAGCGTTGACGTGTTGTTGACCTTTGTCTAAGGACGGATATAATTAAAGCAACGAAATAATATCTTTAGCATATCTTCTTCCTGGTATTAATAACTTTACCCTCTTAAACTTAAGAAGTTTTAATGAAAGTTATATAAATAAAAGGCTAAATTTCAAAGAATGTATGATTCCAAAGTCATTTCAAGTCACGCAAAATCTTGTTTTTTAAATTTTTTAAAAGAGATTCGGACCTTCAGTGTGAGACTTTCTAATGTATAACTAGTTTTTAATTGTAAAAGTAGCTGTAACTATAGCTGAAAATGCCCTTAATTTATATAACGGTTGAAGGGGGTGCCCCCAAAGCCTAATTATCAAAACTCCAAAGGTCCGCACTTGAGAGATTGTGACTTAAGCCCGACCTTACAATAAGAGTATTTGCCATGGCATAAAAACACCAGGAAATAGCTAGAAACATAAATAATCGAGTTAATGATTTTGTTTAACAAACTCTCCCTATTCAAGAATTACGTAGAAGATTAATAAATACTTAAATAATCCAAAATTTCCTTATCTGAAATACTTGCAGACGCTCAGAACTGTAGCTCCTACAAAATGGCCAAAGCTGAGGTCTTTTTTGGATTCGACTTCCTTGAAAGGATTTTACTCTCAAAGCCCAAAAGTGCCAAGGTTTATACAACGAGGTGCAAACTAGTTGATGAATCTAATCCCTAAATTAGAAATGAAAATCTCCGCACTACTAATTACCACTTTCTCAACTATCAGCTGTATTTCCACTCTCACTCTCTTTTATACCTTTGAACTAATCTGCATTAAGCCTTTCCTCTGTAAGGAGTTGGCAGTTAAACTATATAAGCAAAACTTATAATAACATTACCCCTAGTTAGCTTTAAGAGGGAATCTCGAAAGATAACCCTTCACATAGTGGAAATTATAAACCAGATTTTCGAATAGATCGACCACGAAAAGAAAAGTCCTTTTGCTCCACCTTCTTGACAAAGATTGAGGCATTTTTCATCTCAGTGAGAAATAGAGAAAACTAATCAAAGAAATGAACAATCATAAAAATTAATGTAGCTAATTAAAGTGCTTCTTACATGCCTGATTGAAAGACACTTTGCATTTTTGTTTTCATGGCTCTAGTAAAGAAGAAATGAGTTTAACAGTGTCTTATCGCAGTATTTCATGCTTACCGAAAACGAGATAACAAAAAATCTCACGTGCAGCAAGGAAAATGATACTGCTAAATATAGAAGACTATTCTGAAATATTTAAGCATCTGAACGCCTCACTGATTAAAATATTTACAATATGATATATTTAGTATTTACAGCAATAGTGAAAACAATTTAAAAATGTAAACTATTTTAAGCGAGAGAGAGAGAAGACAGAATTTCATTAAATATAAAAATATATATCCCAGAATTCCTCAACCCCAAAAATTAAGAGAAACATTTTATCAGTTTTCTACACAACACATTTGGGTAAATCAAATATCAATAAGATAATTGCGACCACAGCAAAAAGCGATATTATAATTTCACAATTATATTTAATAAATGCAGAATTGTATGTACTGTGCTTTTTTTTTAAAGTGGCCATTAATTACCTTTTTTCTGTTTGGAAAAGGGTGACGTCTCTCTGCACTAAAGCTACCATTTTATGTCACCGATATATATATAGTATTTTGTGATAAATACAAACAAATGAAAAAAAAAATTTTTTTAAATGTACTTAACAGATAAGTGACCTACTATTGAAAAGTTACTTAAAAGTCTATTCGCGTACTTTTCTTTTTTCTTTCCTGAAACTTTTTACATTTTTCCTTCCTTTTTCGAATTCGAAGTGTCTTCCGGTTCCGAAAAAAGTTGCGACATGATAGAAAAGAGGGTGGATGAGGGAGTCTCCTAAGTCTAAGGAAAAGCAAAAAATTGTAGTTTGGTTTCATTTTCACTTCGTTCATTTTACATCTATTCTTAGACATTGCCTCCCTTTTCCCTTTGATATAAGACTGCAACAAACGTTTTGAATGTTTCATTTTTTTAATAATTTTGTTTGTTTATTTTCTTCTCTTAGATTATAGTTTATTTACACTATTTTTACTTTCTTAAAAAAATTAATGTATTTTTTTACTTTTAAATAATATATATTGATATTCTACTCTTAGCGAGATTTTAGAATTTTTATTGAATTTCATATCAACAAAACAAAAAAAAGAGAAAATGAATTTTATTTGTTTTATATTTATATAGGGAAAAAAAAATTGTTTTAGGCGCTAATTATCAACCTTAATAACGAAATAAAATTGGATAATTTCACTGGAAGTGCTATTATTTAATTTGCTTTTAAAATAGAAATTAGATTCATTAGCTTCTTTAGTTAATCTTAAAGGCATAATAATTGAAAGCTATACACGGAATCTAAATCATCCAGAGCTCTCCAAATAATACTGCAAAAAATAAAATAAAAATTTACTTCGCAATACTCCAAATTGTTAATTTATTTAAAAAAATTGCTAATATAATTCATAAAAGATTTTTGGTTGCTTTATCAAACCTCACTTTTTCACGTATAGTGAGAAATATAGTCGCATATAGTAAATGTTTGTTTTCGCAATCTTTTTTCTTGTGTTTTCACTAACTCCTTTTATTGCATTATTGATAAGCATAATAAGCTTAGAGCTGCTTAGGACTCATTATTTTCCATTGTATACAAGCTAAAAATAAAAAATTTATTTTAAATGCGAATGGAATGATTATTTAATATATATATATAACATTAAATCAATTGAAGTATAGAAGTTTCATTCATGAAGCTGTTAACGTAAAATATAAGCAATAATATTAAAATTATTCCAAAAATTACATAGAACAAAAATAATAGCATAAATTGCCTTGTTGAATATTCTCTCTCTCTCTCATGGCCGTCGAACAAATTTACACGTTTAATTTTCTCGCTAAACGATTTTGAGCTATCGTTTGATGAGATAGCTCAAAAACAATAACGATCTATGAAATTTCGAATTAAAAGTATTATTAGAAACTAGTAGCCACGTGAGTGCGACAATATTTTATAATTGTAATTATAGTTACATATAGTGGCAACATGGCTACTCTTATATAAGTATCTTTTCCTTAAAGTAAGTTGAAATTTCTGTTGACGCCACTAGGTACTCGTATATAAAAAATTGGGATAGGAAATCAATTTAAATACGAATTTGCAATCAGTTAAGCATTCTGTTTGATTTTTTCTAAATTATACATTATTCATAGAAGCATCAGTAACCAACGAATAAACTGCACAGATTATTCCTCTTTGAACTTTTTTGAATGCTTTTTTCTATTTTTATCACATTTATTAAGTATCACATTCTTTATTCAGGGATTTTTAAAACCGTATCGGAACTTTTCTTTTTCGACGATTCATTTCGAGGAAAAAATTTTGAGTAAAACTGGAATATCCGGAATAAATATTTAAATGGAATTTCCAAGTATTATTTTCTTTCAAAGAAGGAAAGCGATAGAAATGGTTTCTGATAAAAACTGTGATTTTTCTGACATGTTACATCATTGAGATTTCTTGTATTTTCCTTAAGCTACATGATATCCATTTGCTGAATTCGTTTATGTAGAAATTTCATTTCTAATTTCTATATGTTGATTAAAATTTTTTAGTGAAGTAGGAGCGTTAATTCGCTTTAAATTAAAAGTGTTTTCAAAAAGCGATGCAATATGTTTGACTAACAAATATAAGCACTTTGACATTTTAAATATCCTAAAATAAATTATATTCTTCGTAAGTAAGTTATATATCTGTGTATATGCATATCTCTTTCTACCTATATTCATCCTTAACATCTTCTATTATTCTCAATTTTCAAAAAATTGCTTGGGCAATTTTTTTATAAAAATAAGTTTGCCCAAAAATTTCAGCACAATTTCGCTTATATTAACAATAAATAACAAAGGCATGTAATATATATTGTTTTAATTCTCTTTCACACATTTATTAGCAATGAATTATGAAATAATAATTCATATTCTCATATACAGCTTGGAATTTATTAATAGGGATTTATACTTTTCTTTAAAGGGTTTATTTCTATTTCCCCTATACACGCCCAATTCACCTGTCAAACATAAAGAGAAAACCATTAACAAACAGAAGCTTAGAATTCATTCTTCTAACATCTGAATATAGAATTTTATATTGATTCCTTAGTTTCTTTTTGGTGTACTAATTACTTTGGTGTTCACAGAATACACTTTTTCCTTACTTTCGGTAAATATTAATTTTTCAAAAAGACATATAGTTTTGTTAGATTTAAATTAATATTGTTCTTGGTATGAAATACCAATTAAAATGAAAAGTATTTTCACAAATAATACTTCTAAAAATAACACGAGTTTGTGTTGTTTTTTTAAAAGTTTGTCCCTTATTAAAATATTTTCTCTCTCTCTCAGTCTCGTTTTAGTTTATTTAAATCCAAAAACAGTTGACAGAAAATAAATACTTTTACTTTCTTTGAAATTGACGTTGATCACTTAGAAAGGGAAAGGCGGAAAATAAAACAATACTTCAAAGGGGTAGATTTATCTGATAGAAAGGTCAAGTCTTGATTTTGATTAAGATATAGATAAAGGATTATATACACCAATTGAAGGTCTTTTGAATATGCAAGACAAATATCGATGACTTTGATGGTAATTTTGGCTGAAGTGAAATAAATTATATATTTAAACTAATGTGTGTGTGTGTGTGTAATTTCTTATTTCGCTAAGAGTTTTATAAAGTGGCAATTAATTCAACTTGTCAAGGTTTAAAAAAACAGTTGACTTTGAAATCATATAGTTATGTTTTACTATCAATAAATAAAACTTAATTTTCAATAAGTTAAATACTAATTGAATTAACACTGAGGCAAATTCAAAAGTTGAATAATAATTGAATTTTTAGATTTACATGAAATAAAATAAATTCAAACATAGATGGAAAAACCTAATGCAAAATGTTTCCACCCTTGCACAAAATAAACGTAATTGAAAGATCTCGTAAAAGAATAGAAAGAAGAAACGAAGGAATGATACTAAAAGAAATACGCTGAGTATATAATGCTAGTTTATTGCAGTTTCAAGACTATACCTCCCCCAGTATGTTAAGTAAATCTCTCAATCGAGATCCGGAAAGGATCTTTTTAATTAATTTAAATTTTTAAAGTCATTCAAAACATTTTCTAACTTGTAATTGCGATTTTTTCCTGTGTTATTCATTTATTTATTGCTTTCTTTGAGATATTTTTATTTAGTAAAATCCGTCAATCCTGCAATAAAATATTATATCCCTCCTCTTCCTAAAATTAAATATTAAATCTACAAAATTTAAAAGGAGAGGATTGTAATTCAGTCTATAAAAACGTATTTTTGTAATCTTTTATTGCAAAATGTCTAAAGAATACCCTTTTTCGAAAATAAAAATAATTAATTTAAGAGCTCCTTTTAAATTGTTATTAAAAAATCAAAATTAACACAAAAGTTCGGTGTTTATTTACCATGGAGTACTGAGGCCGATTTAAATTTTTGATGGAAGAGATATTAATATCTCCTCCATCAAAAATTTTAATCAGCCTCAAGTTTTGCCTGTGTTTTTTTTACAATTTATTAAGGTTAGTCCAACAAAAAGACAGAAAGTTTAGAAAATAAACAGCATTTCTACAACGAAACATCGTGACATTGAATGAAATAAGCTATTACTATATATTAGTAACACACATTAAAGTTCTGTACACATAAGCGCACGCACACACGCGTGTGTACTCGTACATATATATTTGTAGAAGTTTATTCTAAAAGGGGGTTGTGTGGGGTTTTATAACTTAAAATCAAAAAGAAAAACTTACTGTAATTATTAAAAGAAAAAATTACTGTTACTTAACTAATTCTATCGTTCAATAAATAATTTCGAAAGAAACTATCGACAAATTTGCATTAACGTAAAGATATTTTTTTTCTTCTTGCCAAAAAAAAAAATTGATCTATTTAAAATTTACCCTGCCTACGACCGAAAAAAAAGGAACGGTTTGAGACAGAATACAAACATTTAAATAAAAAGTCCAGCCACATCTATTTTTGTTTGCTTTTCAGTTCCCGTCCACTTTAATCCGTTCGTAGAAGTTTTTAGGGGGATAATTCCTTCCTCTTTCGTAGAGAAATAAAAGTAGATTTTCTTGCTTGATTCCGAAAGTTCGAAAAGAAATATCCGCTTATAGATCTTAGAACTTGGCAGGACATATCGAAACGATAATATTCCGTCTCGTTTCAGATATGGTGCAGCCTTATGGCGGGACAAGCGTTCAAGACAGTTTAAAAATAACATTTACTCTAGTTCTCTCGGGAAGACAGATTAAACAAGTTATGCCTGTTCTTAAATTGAATTCTTCTAAAAATATATTGAAAATATTGCAATAAGATTTTGAAAATCAATAGGGTTGCGATAGTGTGATATTATTATTCTTTTACCCATGGAACCTACTCTTGCCAGCAAGGGATTGGAGTGATCTTTCGGGGCGTCGTCAGTCTGCCTCATAACCATGGTAACCGTTTTTAACTTGGGAAGATACCAACGTCGCCACTTAAGATGGAAGTACACTTTCCGCATTCACATCATATCAATGTGTGATTATTTTAAATCTTAACAGATTTAAAATGCATCAACCCTCCGTATGACGAACCTTTGGTGGAATAAAGACTAGAGCATGACCGCTCGACTGAAATATCGCCGATCATGCCTCGATATTTAATGTCATCCAATGCCAACATGTGAAATAATGATATTTCAGTATTTTAAAACAAAAATCAGGGTTTAAAATCCTCTTGAGGGGCTACGCTGACGTGGGGAGGAAACACCAATTTACACCTGGAAATTCAGTCATCTATTGCTGGCTTTAAATTACAGTACCATCAGGTGCAACCTAATGAATGGTTCTAGTGCAGCTATACTCAACTTGTGGCCCACCGAGCCCAGTCAGGGTACATTGCTCTGAGAATTTTACTTATTTAAGAACATTGTATTAAAAATTTGGTGGGAAATTCTTTGTCAAGAAATCAAATATATCAATTTTGCTTTTTGCTGTCGGTGTCATACGGGTCGAATTGCTATTCTTTTTCTATTTGGAACGATTAGTGATAATAGACAACAATGGATTAGTGACAATTTTATGGGTGGAATTAATGTTCAACTAACTTTCATATCTTGCAAGCGAAAAATTTTTGCAAAAAATAAATTGTTTCAAGACTTGAGATTGAACAAGAGGGAGATTGACTATTTTGTAGTGAAAAACAAACATGGATGAGTAATTGTTTTATTTGTCACGAGAGTGCTGTATTTAAAAACTACCAATAAACAGGAATCATTCAATGACACTTTTCCTTGGAAAATCTCTTTCAAAAGGTGATGAATAGGTTTTGTTGAATAATCTTTGCAACAGCAACAAAGTGTTTTGTCAAGGGGTAATATAACAGCAGTAACAAAGACACATCCTATGAAGTTTGTTATATTATTGATAATCTTATGAAACCAATTGTGCAGAAATTGTGAAGGAGTGTTTCTTAAATGTTTCCAATTTAGTGTTAGTGACAAAAATAAAAATATAAAAAATAATAATTAAAAAAAGCAAAACGGGAGTTATAATATTTCGATCAATTTTCCATATATTAAATTTCCTATATCTTGATGTAGAAGCATTCCCCCCTCCCCATTTACAACACTCTTTTTTGCGGCCCGCGTGAAATAACTAACATATGTATGCGGCCCACGTGAAATAGCTGGCATATATATGCGGCCCAGCAGAAAAAAAGGTTGAGTACCCCTGTTCTAGTGTATCCGTCCTTATAGCAACTATTTAGTCAAGATCAGAAATATCGTAATTCGTCTAAAAATCAAAAATCAATCTAATCTTGGTTTCTCTAAATGGGAACTTCTCGCACGTCATATTTAACTAGGCCTCAATGATAACTAATGTGGCATGATCTGCAAATTAGAAGAGTTAGACACTATTTTGTTGTAGATCTCATTGCGGAATCGTGTTTCAGAATGCAATGTTGCATTGAAGGAATAGAAAATCAAAACCAGCCATTAAAGCAAAAATATTTACAGTAGTCGGATTTTTTCCCTGGAGGACAAAAAATAGACAACAAATATATTTTATTGCCATTTTTATCGCACTGTTTTATTTGATCTAATAACTGTACCGTTTTTTTCTACTTTCGAACCAAGAGGAAAGGATCACTACAACGTTGATTAAAACAAAACCAAAGACACACAAAAAAAAAACTATACAGACATCTATTTGCTTAATATTCTTAAAATTAGTTTTTTAAAAAAATTATTATAACTCTTTTAAATATCTTTCGAAAGATCTAACTACGATAGTCGAGTTTTCATGGTATCTAGTTCGTGATCACTGATGTTTCAACTGTGTGGGACACACATACACTCACTCATTCAATTCTTGTTTACCGTATAAATACCTGTAAGATCGTAGAGCTGATACGTTAATTCTGTCGAGGTTTAAAATCTTCATAACGGCGGCGATGGATGTAGAAATGGTATCATGTCGGTCCTGTCAGGTTTTGACCATTAGTTAGGATTTTATGGCTTATGTTAACAGCGGAAAATCAATCTTTGTGTGAGATAGATGCATGAGACAGCAGGGGATATTCCTTAAGGTATCCGACTACGATCGGAACCATGATTTTAAAAAAGCGCATAAATAGATAACTTTCATGATATTTAGTGTCACTTAGATTAGACTACATGTATAAAATTGTTTTAAGGACATTTTGACAAAAAAAATTATTTAAATACAATATTTTGGCAAAAAATTAATTAAGAATAATCTTGTTTCAAAACTATCTCCTTTTGTGAAAAATGCTTCTATTATAATATATCAGACCTTTTTACAGAGGCTCAACTATGTGATGTTTGAAAAATTCACATTATTTTCAGAGTTACAACCCATTGAAATAATTATCGGCGTTTTTTTCTTAAAATGTCTCCCCTCTGTTGTCGTAAAATATGGATAAACCCACTTTTAAGTTATATGTTTCAAAAATTCTACTTGAGCCTCTGTAGAGGTATCTGAGCTACATACAGGCAAAATATTATTATAATAGAAACATTTTTCACAAAAGGAGAACATTTTGAAAAAAAATTATTCTAAGTTAATTTTTTTGCCAAAATATTGTATTTAAATAATTTTTTTGTCAAAATTCCCTTAAAACAATTGTATGTATGTATTCTAATCTTAGTGACACTAAACATCATGAAAATTATCCATTTATGCGCTTTTGCAAAATCACGGTTCCGAACGTAATCAGATACCTTGAAATAAAAATAATATAAGGCAACCTTTAAAAGCAGTGGTCGCCAAACTTTTTGACCTCACGGACCATTAAATTCATAATTTAAATTCCGCGGACCACTAATAAGATTTTTTAAGTGTTAAATTATTGTTATGAATTGAATTATGTTTCACAATGCATCTTAAACATGCATTAACGTGATGAGTAAGTATATTCCACATTTTTCTGGGGACCAGCACAATTTCCACGCGGATCGCTTGTGGTCCGTGGACCACCACTTTGGCGACCTCTATTCAAAAGTATTAAAAATTACGAATAGAGTTTGGGGTGGAATAAGTACCAGAAAGAACACTCCAAGTTCGAATTGGCGAGCTATAGTATTCTAAAGTTTATCGCGCGTGCGCCTAATATTGACTTTTTCCCAAAGCATTCGTTAAGAGAAAAAAGCTTGAAATACTTTCCCTAAGCCAAAAAAAAGAGACCTTTTTAAAGGAAAAAAACCCCAAGAATATGGGATTCTTCTCTTTAAACTGACTTATTGACTTACTGGAGTCAATATCATTGAAACTCTGACTAGAGTGGGATTACTTCTAGTATTGTAATTACAAAAGTTATAAATACTTCGTTACTATGTTCAGATCGCCTTGTAAAAGATTCTTATTTTTTTCGTTGATTTCGGTGCCTTTTTCTTTTAAATACCTTTCATTCAAAAGTCGAAGCAATCAGTGCACATTTGTTGGACGATGAAATCTATTTTTCGCCATTTGTCAAAACAAGCTGCTACCTATTTCTGAACTTTTGTTTCTTGAAAAATAGCTTTTACAGGAAATGAATTATTGATACATTTTAAAATCTCAGTTTTCAATTTAGGTTTCGGATTTTTTTTTTTAGAGTATTTATATCACTTCCAAAGAATTTCATTTAGCTCAATTAAGGTAGAGTCTGTCAATCCTGACTTACTTTATAGCTAAAAAACATTTTAATAATTAAATTTTATATTAAAAGTTTTATTTCATTTAATATTACATGAATTTTTATTCTGAATATATACTTTGTGTACACAAAAAAAAAGAATTTTAAAAAATCCTATTTTTCTAAAATTTTAAGGAGATGCTGAATAATTAAAATTTTTTAATTAAGTAGGGTTATTTTACTTAAGAAGTGGTGAAAAATAAAGATTTTCATAATTGTAATTTCATTAAATATTTCATTTTTTAAAAGAAATATAAATTTGATCATTTTTTTAAAATTTTAAACGTGTTTTTTTCTTTTACTAAACTTAGCATAACTTTTTAGAAACCTAAAAGTAGGAAATTTAGATATTGATTGCAAATTCCCTCTTAAGAAATGAATGAAATTATTTAAATAATTAATTACCAATAATGCATAAAGTATTATAAAATATTGTATAGTTGTATCCTTGCAGCTTAATCTTTTTCCCTCATATCTTTCTCAATAAATATTTTTATACCGTATGATTGTATAACTTCATTATATTGTAATAGTTTTAAGAAGCTCTGAAATTATAAGACATTCTGAGATCGTGAACGTTAAAAATAATATTTATCAGATGCGTAATTATTAAGTATTTTATATAAACTATAATTTATACACCATTTGCAATTTCATCATCATAGAATAAACTTTTGAAATAAAAAAAGTATGGATTTGACATGTAAACTTTGTCATGTTATGATTTCTAAGCGGAAAAAACTGTATTCGACATTTACATTTAGCATATGGAAACAAAGTTCTCTTTCGTACTAATGTATTTAGATTAGGGGGTACTCAAACTTTTTCCCTCAGGGCATCAAACATACGAAAGAAATTTCACGCGGGCCGAAACAAGAGGATTAATTGAAAAAATTTAAAATGTGAGAAATTAATCAAAATATTAAAACGCCATTTTTGGCTTTTAATACTATGTTAATCTGTATCAAACACATGCACGATTTTATGCATGCACTGAGTTATGGAGTAGTTTCGATTTACTTTCCTCCATGACCAAGCCCCTTGTTTATATTCTACTGTCACTAAAAACAAAGCAGCTAAATACTTACGCTTGATGGTACGATTTTTCTTTGACGTTCTCTCTTATTTTGATTTCAAATATTTATTTATCAAGAGTAGAATGGCAGCAAAAAAGTTTCGACTGAATTCTAAACTGAAGTCAGTATAATTTGCTTATAATTAAAACTAAGTTCACTACTACTCTCTAGTTTAAATAGTCACTACTCCAGTTCAGTACGCTACTTCACTATTAATTATAATTAACTGTTACAGGTACAAAAAGAAAGAAAAAAGCTTGCTATTCATACCCATACGATGTCGACAGCAAAATTGAAAGATTTGATTGCTTGATTGATAGAATTTCCCGCTAAATTTTTAATACATGACTATTAAATAATTGAATTTTTTAGTACAATGGACCATGACTTTGGGACAATTAGAAATCCTCTCCGGGCCGCAGGTTGAGTATCGCTGATTTAGATGGTTTACATATAAAAAAAGCTTTAATGTTTCCCGGAAAATGTATTCACCATATGAAAAAATATTAACTGTAAATAATTGATGGATCTACCAGATGAAACAGAAAGTGCTTAACATTAGATCCATCACTATATGTAAAACTATTCATAAGAATGGCGTATGAGAAAATTATTTTGGCACTTTAGGTCCTGTATAATGTAACAGAAAACTCATAAGGAAGACCAAGTCATAATCACTAAAGAAAGTCTTGAATTACTTGATGATGATGTTAGGCATAGTATATATAATTTATTTAAATTTATAACTGGTGGTGAAACGTATATGCCATTTTTTAAATTACCACATGTCAGTTGTAAGTAAAGTATAAGTACTTGAAGATGCACCTAGGATGAAAATATAATTAACAATGGGAAAAAAGTGATAAATACTATTTTCTTTAAAAGCATAGGAGTGTTCAAAGCCATTATGCTACCTAGAGGTACAGAAGACAGCTAGAGCTGATTGGTATACCATGAAATGCGTTCCATAAATTTTTCAAAAAGGGAATTTTGGATGATACCTGCTTTACCGTTATGATGTGTATTTTTATTCAACAAGATTAACAGTTGAATATCTTGAACATAAACACTTCAAAGAGATAGAATAGTTTATTTTCCGAAACTTGCTATGTGGAGAGAGAGATCTTCTGGTCTTTTTTTTTTTTTTTTCTTCTCCTAACGTAAAAAAAATGTTACCAGAGTGTACATTTTCACATAAGAATAGATTGAAAATACGTTATAAAAGCAAATTTTCCTCTCATTCCAAGAAATTGATGGCTTAAAGGATTTGTTCTTTGAAAAATACGCCTGCAGTACAATTGACGCCTCGGAAGGGGGTATTTTGAGCATTCTTAAAATTTGATAAATTTAACTTTTAAGATTTAGCCATATTCAAATATTTCAGAGTAATCTTCGTGTTAATAATTTAATCGTTCGTATTGATACTTGGAATATATTCTTACATTTAATATCACGGATATAAAGTCCCCATAGTCTAGTACACTACACCAGCGGTCTTCAAACTTTTTCAATTCACGGAACCCCTAGAACTTGGAAGTGTTTCTGTAGAACCCCTAGAACTAGAAAGTGTTTACATGGAACCCCATTCCACACACATACTTAGAAGAATACATCTCAAAATAATATTTAAAGTAGATCAACATGTTATAGGTAGTTTATGTAAAGGCAATTAAAAGAGGGGTATTGCATTTATTATTAAAAAATTCTAATATAATTTTTTAATATAATTTACTCATTAATAATATTAATTTGAGATCTAAGTGTCACCTACCCGTGCATTATATTTAGCAATTGGGATATGTGCTTGCTTTTTTTTCACAAATTGTCGAAGTCTATGTCTATTGAAATTATCTACAGTCGTATTTCATATTCTGCGTTTTGATTTATTTTTACGCTTTATTTTTATAGCGACTCACGTTGAGATATATTTCCCTTAAACGCAATGTTCTGAATGGATTTAAATGAAACAGCTGTGAGAAATACTGTATATATATATATATATATATATATATATATATATACAGTCGACTCTCGCTAATTCAGACTTTCGATAATACAGACCTCTCACTTGTTGAGTATATGCTCAGGCCATAGAAAACTCTTGATATTTCGAACTAAAACCATACGTTTTGGTACTCTCAATATTTCGAAGTAAAATTTGTGGTTGGCCAGACTACAACGCGATAATTCGAAGTTATCCTATAAAACTCTCGATAATTCGAACCTTCAATATTATGAAGTTAAATTCACTTCTCTCTCTCTCCAAATTGCGCATGTTGATAGAATAACTACTTTGTTTATTATATTTGCTAAGCAGAATTTTGATTTATTCCTAAGCCATCTGTTTTTTCGTTTTCCGTGGATACCCAAGCTTTAGATGGATAAAGGAAAAGCTGCTTTCTTTTTTATTCACTGTGCAGTAATGAGTGATGCTTCCTTTTACAAGTATTGCACATTAAATTTGATTTATTATTAATAATGAGTCACATTTAAGCAGATGTTTTTTTTTAAAAAATAAAGCACTCAAACTACATCCAAGATAATTCAGCAGAATCGTTTAATGGCAGAGAACTGAAAGCGAGAAATAAAACCTTTATATAAAAATGTACGAGGCAAAAACAGGAGAGACAGTTATTTAACTGTATTCTATTATTTTTTTAAAAAAAAAGAGCGGTAATGTGCCCCTAAGAATTGCTCCACGTGCCATAGTTGTTCTGCTATTACCCGTAGCTGAGTGTGAACTGTGAATACGCCTTGTGCTCATTTTAGATTCCAAATTTTAAATTAAAAAATATTGGCACACTAAGTTGTGGTGATTTACGCTTCCTACCTGTTAATTTAAGATAAACCTTGGGCCACTACTTTACACCTCACTTCAGTGTCGACTTATCACACTTGAAAAGGGAACGACATGTCTTCTTTTTTAAAAGTACTAGTGCTGAACAATTTCTGAAAAGCAAAGGTCATAGCATCAGTTGAAGAAAGGTGAGAGAGGAAGGTCGATATAGCCCAAAGCATTTGAAATCCCACTGAGCTCATACTCCCTATTCTGAAGAATAAGAAAATCTTAAGTGCATCTTTTGAGGTAAGAGTGAGAAAACGCGTTAGTAAAGGTAATTTTCACGTCTTGAACGGTGTTTAGTTTCGCTGGATGAGACGGTGTCGAAGACAGAATATTCCGATGGGTGGCTCTTTATTGAAGAGAGGAAGAGAGGCTAAGCATTCGCCAAAAGGTAGTGAGTTTTCAGCTAACAGGGATGGCTTACAAATTCTAAGAAAAGGAATGGGATAGTCTTCAAAAAATTTGTGCGGGGAAAGCTCAAGTGTCGACATTAACATTTGTTCTAAGTGGCAAAACTCGCTTTCGGATCTAATAACGAATTTACGAACCACGTAACATTTCAACACGGATGAAACCGGACTCTTTTTCAAATGTTTGCGCCATAAAAACATTTACACATTCAAAAAGAAAAATACCATGGGGAAAACATAGCAAGGAGAGGGTTTAACTGTGTACTGGCTGTGTCATGGACGGCTCAGAAAAGATTACTCCAATGCGTCGCTGAAAATCTGCAAAACCTCGGCGGTGTTTCAAGGGTATATACTCGTTCCCTGCAAATACCGCGCTCAAACAAGAAGGCATGGATGACCACCGAACTCTTTTAATGAATGGTTGGTCTCACTGAACTCGGATATGAAAAGAGAGAAGCAGTATATTCTTATTTTTAGACAACTGTACTACATGCACAATAAAGCACCACCTTTATCAATGTGAAACTAATTTTTTCCTCAAACTCAACCTCAAAACTTCAGCCACTCGACCAGGGGTATCATACATAATTTTAAAACATTTATCGGCGTGAAGTCGTTAAAAGGGTTTTGGATAACCTGCCTTGAAAATCAGCAGAATGCCAACTATTTCTATTTTAACAGCTTTTGATCATGATTGACAAGGCTTGGAGAGCTGTTACTCCTTTGACAATTAACAGCTGTTGTTTTAAAAGTGAGGCTTCCCTCACTTGATGTAGACGATACACTCACGCAATTTAATGCTGAACGATCGCTTTGGGAAGCTCTTCAGAACAAGATTTGACGTTTGAAACGCTGACTACGCGCGTTGGCTGACTTACGGACATTGCTGCACCCTGACGCTGGGAATTGTGGCTTTTGGACCACAATATTACAGAAAGTGATAAGGCGAATCGGAGGGTTGACTCTGGTAACTCTGTCAGAAGCTAAAGAAGAGAGTCCACTAATCAAACTACGCAACTTTTTTCTTCAAAATCATGTTGATGCAGACATTTTACAGGCTTCATTTGTTCTAGAAAATCTATTGACAAAGTTAGATTGAATGCCTTAAAACAAAAAAGAAGATTTTTCAACAAAAAGTTGAAGTATATAGTATGTATATTCTTTTAATAGTTGTTTCAAGACATAAGTGTATTCTTTTAATATAAGACTTTTAACTTCTGTTTTATTTTTATACTGTATAAAATGTACTTTAAAAATTATGTACAATTGTTTGCTTTATTACATAGTTTAAATTTAAATGTGTTAGAAAAAGCTTTCTCTTCGTGTATTTTGAGAGTTTTTTTTCCTACCATCTTATTATTGATAATTCAGAGTTTTTCATTGGTCCTCAACTTTGAATTATCGAGGAGTCAGCTTTATTATATATATGTATTTCATAAATTTACAATACAAATTTAGAAGCTGTCCTTTACTTAAATTTAGATTTTAATAATATCGAATCTGTTGATAAGTTATTTCTTCTCCCTTCATTATAAGTGCTTTTTCCACAATGGGCTTGATTCATGAGATCACATGATAAAAGCTCAAACACGTGTTTTTCCATTGAATTCTAAACAAACATTAAATTAGTATGTATTTGTTCTATATTGTAAAACTCAGATAAAATTTCATTTCATATTTGGTTAAAGATGTTTTAAATGTTAGAAGAAAAAAAATTTCTTCAAAAAGATTTTTTAAGGTAAAAAAGAATGTATTTTTATGCTTATACTTTTAAATAAAATGCATTTTGTATACATATGTACTTTTAGAGAAAGTTTCTGCAAAAAGAACAAAACTTGGCAACACCGGGCGCGTGGGCGGTGGTTGAAACACAAAGATAGTTTGAAGACTATTGACTGTTTATCGTGTGACTATGACGTCACATGAGTTTTTGAATTGATTGGCTAGAATCACGTGGCTTTCACTATCATGTGACTATGACGTCACATGAATCAACCTCATTGCAAAATGGGACAGTTTCCATTAGAAAACTATTTATAGTTATTTTTAGACACTGTGCTAATTAACGAGTATAAAATTATCTCGTGGAACCCAAGATAGTAAACAATAGAATATTCGCAACGTATAGTAGGAAGCATATATATAAAGATAAAACACACTTTAATATTCTTTTATTATATTTTAACAAAAGCTTAAAAAGTGTTGAAAAATAAAATTTATTGTATATAAATAAAATTTTCAGTTTTTTTTTTTTTAAATAATAGGATGAGTAGTTTTAGATACTTGTAATTCTACAAACTTCATAGAAATAATAATTTTGCATACGTATTTATAAGTTTCTCTTCAATTTTTTATTGTGACTCGTAGAACCCCTGGGTATGCCTTGTGGAACCCCAGGATTCCATGAAACACAGTTTGAAGACCACTGCAATACACAAACTTTTAATTTTAACAAGTGAACAGAATATTCACCTCTACGTTTCAAAATGGAAGAATGTTTTTAAAGATTCTAGCTCAGTTTGAAGGCTATTATGCTGAAGAGAATGATATTTTGACATAAATCTTTATGCCTCTACTTTTCAAGAAATTGTATTTCTTCTACATTTATTTAGCAACAGTTTTCGGCATTTTTCTCGAAAATGTACCTCACCAATTTAATACCTGTGAAGAGAATTTATCGAAAAACATTACTAAAGTTTCACATTATGACATTGAGAAAACTTTTTACCCGAGCTCCTGTGTGCAACCTTAACAAAACAAAGAGAATAAATATAATAATCAAGAGTTTGAGGGGAAATCAGAAATTCCCATTATATATTAATGGATTTAAAACGGCTGATAGACAAGAGCGGGAGAGTTTCAATGAGATCAGTTAGGATTATCGGATATCCTGTAAGATATTCAATAGGATAATATATTATCTCAAATACATTTTCAAAAGAAATTGATTCGATATCAGAATTCTAATTATAGTCTTCTTGGACTTTTAAAGAACAAAACACTGCTCGTTCCCACGGCTCTTACGTACTCTTTGACCCCTAAGAACTCAACATTCTCGAACATAAGAACTTGCACTCTAACTATATCATCTGACTAATTCACTCAAAAAAAACATCTCTGTTATGAGTGAAAGAAAAAAGAATATATTCGGGGCAAGCTTAGTCCTGTTATTACTGAGCTGCCAGTAAAGGGTTTTGGCACGTAGAATGAAAGAAAGGCACAGGTATGATTCAGAATGGACGAAAAATATCCTTAAAATGGTGCTGTAACGCACGGTTTAAGCGCAAAAATAAGTGCAACTTTTACATATAAAACTGGAACACTTAGAAGGAAAAATTAAGGAAAATATACTCAACAGCTGGTAGTACATGGAAATAAGGTTTTGCAGAGGTGGCATCCAACAAGCACGGTAGTTTCTATAAATTGGCTGTCTGGAGGCCACGGTAGCTTTGCCAGAACTCACAGGACCCTTAACAGCTATCCGTGTGCACTCGAAAATAACATCCTCCTTCAAACCAATATAACTTAGCAACAAAACAAAACAATAATTTGAAATTTTTACCACATGATAATCATATATAATCACAATATTTCTCAAATTTTCAGAGATTTTGAGAAAAAAACTTAAAAAGTTATAAAGAAATAAAAATTGGACAATTTTTCAAAAATATTAAAACTAGTATTTTCCACCGCGCAGGTTCTGAAATTTCAGTGGATCAAAAATTTACAAAAATTAATTTTACTTAGTATAAAATGTTCACTTTTGAAGTTATACATGCTTTTAAGAAATTTAGAGGAAAAAAAATATTTTTTAAATAAAATTATAACGAAAATTTAAAAATTTTAAGAAAAAAATTAATTAATCTTCAGATAAAAAAAATTCTATTAATTTGTTGTTGTTGTTTTTTTGAAAACTGATGTATAAGTTATTAGGAGCCTTATTTTGAACACGTGTATTAAATTTCAAATTGATATCATAAATAGTTTCTGAGAAACCCTGCGCGGAAGCTAAAAATTTTTTGTTTCGCGAAAAATGAAGTTAAAGATAAGAGAGAGATAGGGTTTTCACATATAAATTTCACTACTTATTTCTCTATAACTTCGGAAGTTTTCACAGTATCAACAAAATTTTGGTACCAAAATACTTAGAAATATTGAGGCTTTAACGGATATTTTTTTTTCAAAAAATTGAAAAATTCGCAATTTAAGAGTCCTGTGAGGTCAAGAAAGAAATGTTATTTTTCAATTCCTACTATTAGCTCACACTCTCTATACATTTATTTATTTATCTTGGTGGAATTTTCAATCATTAATAAAATACATTTTAAAGCGCTCCATTGAGCTGAAATTTTATATACATGATGATTTTGGATGACAATACAATAACAGTAATAATTAATAAAAATTAATTTATTAAAACTAGTTATTCAAGGAATTACAAATACAGCCACGTTGGCATCATTTTCGCGACTTGTGTCATAACTTGAAAAGGTTTTTTTTCTCACATTTTAAAGCGCTCATTTAAGCTAAAATTTTCTATACACTATTGTTTTGGGTAAAAATACGATAATTTAATTTTAATTCATTAAAATAAATTGACTGAAACTAATTATTTAAAGAATTACAGATACATCCGCGTTGGTTTCATTTTTAGCGACTTGGGTCAAAACTTGAAAAGATTTTTTTCTCCACGTTTTAAGGCATTCATTTGAACTGAAATTTTTATACACTATTGTTTTGGATGATAATTAATAAAAATTAATTGCCACTTAATGCTGTGATTCTGTCCTATGTATATACATATTTATATTGATTGTAACTATTTAATAAAAAGTAGCTAAAATAAAAAATTTCTTTGTTGATCTAAGTAGGAATTGACTTTAAAAAAAAAATTTATATTACTTGTTTTTTTAAAAAAAATTATTTTTATGATTAAATGAAGGAAAAAAACTGTAAATATAAGCACATGAGTAGAATCGCATTTCGTAGATTACCAGATTAGCTGTTTGTGTTTTTCGGGGTTTAATCTTAGAAAAACTGTTGACAGGAAAGAAGACTCCAGAGAGATAGACAAACAAGTCGCGAATTTACAACTTTTTTTTTTCTTTCTTATATCTTAAACTATATTTTATTCGTGAAATGTTGATCTTTTAAAAGTTTATTCTAAAGAGAAATTTTTTCCCCTTGTTTTTTGTTATCTGAAAAGATTTTATCTCGATTGGTTTTCCTTGTTTGGTTAGATACGTTCCTATCTTTCCCGACCCCCTCCCTTCTCAATTTGTTACTGATATTATGGATCGGTAATCATGAGTTATGAGATAATAAAATAGAAATGTTTATATTTGTTTATGTGGCCTGCTTGAAATAGTTTACCAAGTATTTATTTTTAATGCAAAAAAAAAGAGTACAGAAGGCTATTACGGGATAATTTTTGCGAGGAAAGAGACGTATGACTAAGTTGTTTAAGGAACGATTAGATGTAAGATTATATTGTAACCACTGAAAATAGATTAAGATCCTTATTAAAATTGATAAAAAAAAAGTACTCTGATTCTAAATAAGGCTGCCTAAATATAAAATTATTTCAGCGCGGGTTCATGTTGAAGTAGATTTTGCTTTTATAAGACTTTTTATTATACTATGAGCACTTAAAAACACACTTGACAGAATTTCCAGCAACAATTCCAGCTTCCGTGTTTGTGTTTTAAGTAAATTAATTTCACTTGTGCAAGTAATATAAAAAAAATTTAAGTCATTTCCTACTTTGAATGGATGAATAGAAAGTTTTTCATTAACGATTGAAAATTGGAATAGGATATATATATATATATAGGGAGAAAGGGAACTAATAGTAAGAATTGAAAAAGCATGATTTGTCTGCATTGTTGTAACAATGCACACCCAGTTTGGCTGAAAAACAGGTTTTCGACGCCAACTTTTGTCTTTGTTTTAACTATTACATTGCTATAACAATAGAGTTGAATCTAAGTTGGCGTCAAAAACCAATAATTAATTTAATTAAATTTAATTAATTAATTAATATTTTTTAAAATTGTATTATTCTCAAGTGTCATCCAGTATAAGTTTAAAAAGATTTATTTGAACTTGATTAGATGAATAGAAAGCATTTTATTAACGATTTAAAATTTGAACAAGATAAATATATAAATAAATATATATATACATATAGAGAGAGTAAGCTAATAGTAGGAATTGAAAAATGAACAGTGATATCTCTTTATTTTTCTCTATTACCTTTGATTTTGTATTGATGAAGTGTAAAATTGCATTTTAAAAAATCTAATTACTGCTAAAGGGATAAAAATATTCCACGAATTTTTCCGCCTTCGATTACAAGCCAAACCCGATTTTCAGCAGCACTGTCACTGGAAAAAAGTGCGGCTAATATTCAATAGTAATGTATGTATAATATATTATCGAAATAGGTACACAAAGGAAAATTTTGGTTATAGCTATCTTGGTTCAGATGCCCTTATCAGTTTTTCATAATTTTTTGTCTCTTTAATTAAAAATAATATTTTTGTGACATAATTATTCTAATTTTATTAATATTTCCTCGTACACAAACAGTCAATTCGGTTCTACTTGTTTTATATTACCCATTTAATATCTTAATTTCATTTATATATACAGCATAGGAAAAACAATCTCTCGGTTCAAAAAACTCTAAAATAAAATTAAGTTATCCCACTTTTGTAAAATTATGATCAACGCTACTCAGTTTAATTAAATATATTTTAATTTGATGATTGTCAATGCTAGAAATGTTTAAGCTACTTGCCAGAGTTTCAAGTAAATTCTTCTTTTTCCAAAGGTTCGCTTCTATGTTAGAAGCTGTGAAAAGGGAGAGAGATACACAAGTCATTTTTTGTTTTACTTAAATTATAATTCTAATGTTTCAAATCGTCATATGCTTTATTTTTTAAGAAATATTCATCATTGATAATTATTATCCATTCATTAATATTCGTTACTTGAAAAACGTTTTAAATTTTCACTAAAAACCCTTTAAATGTTTCCAAATTGTAAATTTCTTTAAAGTAATAATCAATAAATGTTTAAGTCCAACACTAAATAAATCCTTCCCCTCCCCCTTTTAGAGCTAGAACTACCACAAATTAAACGCCGCGTTCGGATTGTTAAAAGAGAATTACCATTGTAAACTTTTTAAAACAAACAATTTATTAATTTCTACAAACGATTTCTGTAACACTCCTCAAATTTGTGTTCCAGTAAATGCTACATTCAAATCACATCTGTGGATGAATAGCAGGGTTTGAATATAAGGTAGTGTACGCATAGCATAGATCGACTGAAGTCAAATATCGTCTGTTCATTGCGTATGCAAATCGTCACCTATTATAGAGCACGTAAATTCCCATTGGAGCACGAATTACGAGTGGGCCCTATACGCCTCAAGCTATTGACGATGCGGTCGTACGTTACGGTTTTATGACGTCCCTGAACTTGAGGGGACGATTTACCCCTTTCCCAAATACACTTCACGGTTGAATGATGCCCCTTAAGGTGTGTTTCTAATATAATTTCAGTTTAGTAGAGGTGTCATCACATGCATACCATTTCTCGTTACTGTTCTTCATCTGTTTCAACCACTTTAATTCTACGGGTATGACAGGTAAAAATAAAATCAATGAATTTTGTATTTTCAGTCACTATTAGCTTAACACCCTCGCTTGCCAAACATCCACACAACATCACATGAAAAATCATTGTATTTAACTCTAGCAACAGCCTTCTTTATTCAATTCGAACTTTTGCGAAATCAAGAATCATTTTCTCCGGACATACTGGATGCTATTGAAGCATCCACATACAGTCTTGTCATTAAAATGGGACGCATTTACCAAGGAATATTTCTCTTAGAAGAGCCCAAATGATGAAATCGAGAGGAGAAAATTGTCACTGTAAAACTGTCAAAAAACAAAAGAATAAATTTGAGAATCAATAAATTCAAAAGTCAAATAACAGCAAATGTGACTTGAACAGTACACAAAAGGAATTTTTTAAAAAAGACGTCATATATATATATATATAGAGAGAGAGAGAGAGACATTTTTTCTTCTACCTATACAACTATTTTAAAGATGAGTGCGTCATCTTTGGTGTTCTAGTGTTCACTTATATTAAGCAATTAGTTGTTTTAGAATTTTAATATTTTAATGTCTTTCAGAATGCGATGGCGAATAGTTTAATTTTTCAAGTTTAATGGTTTAATTTTAACTATTTAATTTTTAAATTTTAACTTTTTACTTTTTAATTTTTAAATTTTTGAGAATTGGATATTTTCCGATTAACTTACCAAGTTGCAATAGGGGGAAGGTTGGCGCCATCAAACTAGTTTAACCCCACTTATCGGTCCTAAGTCCGAGGTTGCACTTGGATATTTTATAAATTTTATTTTATAATTTTTTAATTTTGTTTGAAAACTTTGGAATTTTATCTTCTATATTCGCCATTGATATTTTGAAATGGAATTTAATGTTATAGGATTCATTTGGTTTAGATTTTTTGATTGATTTTTGTGTTGTGATTGAATTATATATATTTAAATATATATATATATATATATATATATATATATATATAGGCTTATTCTCTACAAACAAAGATAACATCCAACAATCACATTCGAAAAACACATAGACAGTAGAAAAATCACACAATGAAGGACAAATGAGTAACCAAGATTAAAAATTATAAAATGGATGCTGCAATATTATATATATATATATATATATATATATGTGTGTGTGTGTGTGTAATAATTCTCTCTAACACACACACACACACATACTTTTAATTAACTCTTTTTAATAATCTATAAATCATCTTCTAATTATTTGGTTCGAAACTAACACCCTGATTTTAATCATAATCGACTAATATTATTACATCATAAATCCCTTTCCACCCATTGTAACCAATCAGAGCTCTTATTACAAAAATATCACGCGGTCTACCGTCGGGTATAAAAACTTATGGCTCTGGAAATCCTCCTCTCTTGTTCGTTTCTCTGCAGGTAGCCGGCTACTTTGTGTTGTGTGTTGTAGTTTTGTTGTGTTGTGCCGTCTATCTTTATGTGTTGTTTCAAGTTGCAATAAACTGGATTAATGTCCCAGACTGCCTCATCTATAATATTAAATACGAGACATCCACCAAAATAGAAAATGCATCAACTACTACAGGAATCATACACCACCGGCCACGCCCAATCCTTTGGTTCGCTACGATAATAATATCCACTCCGCCACGTCTTAAAATTATATTTTTACCACTCTCCAGAAATGTTACAGAAATATTATATATATAATATATTTTACGATTGCTTCGTTTCATTATCCAGGTTTAAAACTGGGAGGATTTTTTTCAACATTGCTTAAAAGATGGAGCTAAATTAGAGTAATTAAATACAGTGCGTATTGATTACAAATAAAACTACAGCATTTTGTCATAAATAAGTGCTAATTTAAAACGAATCCTTAACGGGACTTTTCAAGATGCTCGCTATACAAGTTATATTTAAGATTTTCAGCCTAACAGATCCCAAGTATTGAGATTCATTGATTGTTTACCAATGTGGCACTTTGAAGTAATGATGACGATGATGATGTCGTATCCATGATGGCACCAAATCAGCTAATACTATGTACCCAGATGACTGTTCTGGCAATCTGTTCAATATTATCCACATAGAGGTTTGTTGAAGAAAACATGAGCCCTATTTCTTGTCGAGTAGCAAGAATAGCTGAACAGTCAAATATATGAGCAGGTGTTAGCTCTATAACTAAACGGTTATCTCACAATTCCTATAAGTTCTTTTACCATTCCTATCAAACGTCAATCCTCTGTGGTGACTTGTTCTTAGCCTTTGTTATAAGGTTATAATAAGGCGGTCTCCACATATATTACAGATTTAATGCTTTACAAGAATTGACTTCTCTCTCAATTTGAAATTAGTGACATCACTTGCGTTTAATAAAGTAACGCTTACAAAGTTGTCATTATTAAGATTTCTAGCTTCTTTCGCCAGTTTATACGCATTTTCATTGCCTGTAACTTTGAAGTAATACAAGGTGTTTGGAAGAGGCAGACTTTGTAATTTTGAGCTACGGTCAAAGTGACGAGAATGCTGAGGAACTAAATTTGAGCCTCTATAACTTTATTTGCATCATGACTCGATAGAGATAATGCCACCCATACGCGTTCGCGATCTTGAACACGCTGATTTTTTTACGCTGATTTTTTAAAATTGGAACATGGATCGCAAAGCGTCCATCACTGAATAGTGAATGTGGCCTGAGAAAAGTTGAAGAGCTTGGCTGGGGAGAAAGGAGCCTCCTGATTGGCTGGCTGGAAGTTGTAGTAATCAGGTTGGAGGCAAGAAGCAAGCAGGGGATGACGCAATAGTCTGCTGAAGTGTCTTGAAGATTTCGAGTGAGATGTGGAATGGAGAAGAAGCAATTTGATTGACGGATGGAACTTAGTGAGTCACCTCTCTATTGGCTGCACTGAAGTTAAAGTAATTTAGAGTGGGCGTGCCTGATGGGCTGCAGCATTGAAAAAGTTAAGTTATCGCCGGCCTACCAGACAATGGTAAATGATCCTGACGAAATTTAGGTACAGCATGCGGGCATATTTGATTATTTGAACCTGACAAAAACTGATTGAATATTTTAAGCAAATTCACTTTGTTTAGTTACAAATTTAAAGGGAATGATGCGTATATTAACCTTAAAACAACATGAGTGATAATAGAAAAAGCTATTTCATCGAGTACAATAAAGAAATGTAGAGGTTATACTAAGGATTCTGTCAAGGAGAAAAGAATTGCGGGAGTCTCTCCAGTATAAGAATTTTAAAGCTTTCAGTATGCTTCTATTATAATAATATTTTGCCTGTATATAGCTCAGACCTCTGTTCAAAGGCTCAACTAGAATTTTTGAAATATATAACTTGGAAGTGGGTTTATCCATGTTTTACGACCACAGAGGGGAAAATTTTAAGAAAAAAACGCCGATAGTTATTTCAAATGGTTGTAACTCTGAAAATAATGTGAATTTTTCAAAAATCACATAGTTGAGCCTCTGTACAGAGATCTAAGCTATATACAGGCAAAATATTACTATAATAGAAGCATTTTTTACAAAAGGAGAACATTTGGAAAAAAGGTTATTCTAAGTTAATTTTTTTGCCAAAATATTGTATTTAAATAATTTTTTTGTCATAATGTCCTTAAAACAATTTTATACATGTATTCTAATCTAAGTGACACTAAATATCATAAAAATTATCCATTTATGCGCCTTTTAAAATCATGGTTCCGAACGTAGTCGGATACCTTAATGTAGTTTTTCCCGCATTGTGCATTTATCATTTACACTTTTTTAATGTTTTTTATCCTGTTAAGATGCTGCTAAAGTGTAATAGAATACGTATTTACGTAGCTAAATATGCTCGCAGTTTTCAACAGCTCAATTTTGAAATATGTTTACAGATTTAAAAATTGTTTATGTGTGGCTTAATTAATTCCACTGATTTAAAGTTATAAGATTACTTTTTGTTTTGTAATGGCATAAAATAACGCACATACAAAAGGCAACAGTCTGGCAATCGGTTTCAAAATAAATTGATTACAATTAGATATAAGTATAACAAACTCTTATTTGATAAACAGTTATTTGTAAACTGTATAATACCACTTTGTGTGTGAACATTAATTCTTCTAAATATCTAATGTGTATTAAAATTTTTATTAAATTTTAGTAAAATTAACCCATTTTGCTCCTTGCACAATAACTGTGTTATATTCTTGTAAGTATATATAAAAATATCCATATTAATTTTATAGAAAATACGGAGCTGATTACTATAATTGTCTTTTTTTCATTTTCCACAGACCAAAGTTAAATAACCTTTAATTAATATAATTCTATTAATTCTTTGCAAAGCACGGATAAAATTTCTTCAAAAAAATTGTTTTCTCGAAACGCAATTAAATACATTTTTAAATTGCCTTAATTGCTTATTTCGAATAATTATCCTTACGTTTCCTGCAAAAGTATGTAAATTAAAAAAAAATATCTTCAATAATTAGTTTGTCGACATGACATACACACACACACACACCTGTATGCACATATATTACTTGACATTTAGAATACCTTTGTTATTCGCGAGTCTTACCTAAAAAAAGAAAATGACTAAAAACAGCTCAGCTATTTGATATTATACAAGATGATATCGAACCTAAGCTTTCTTTTACTAACTCTTAAGATGAAGGTTTTTTGTAGTTCTGTTATTTAAAAAATAAAAAAGAGTTAGTTCTTAATTCATTCAGTTTGTAAATATTTGATATCTAATACTTCATTTTCTCTCGCACGCGCTCTCTCTCAATAATATTTAGATCAGATTTCAACAAAAGAAAATATTATGCAGCTTCCTTTTATATGATTCCAATCGTGGAGGATTGAAAGCTGGTCACTGCGATTTATCTCAAGTAGGGCATATACAGTCAAACCTCCATATTACGAATTTTTCTTTCTAGCGAACTTCTTCCTGGAACCAAGAACATTTCACGATTTTCTTCCTAAAATAATCTCCCAATAGTGAAGTATATTTTCTATATAACGAACTTTTTCTCTAGAGATTCAATTTTTTTCTTCGCTATTTTTAAAGCATTTCTAGACATTTCAAGTTATTCTCTCTTTTAACACATTTTATAGTGGTATTAAATCTTGAACTGGTTTTATTAGGAGCCTAACTCGCCTAGTGCAATAGAATTCTGGGCTTTTCATCCAAAACGTGCAACCTTTAATCCCCATTGCCCAGTTTCTGATAACATCTTCGATATCCCCTTCCACCTTCAATGGAGTTGTCTCGTGTCCCTGTGTCTTTGAACTGGTCTCCATTTATTTGTAGTGTTGATTAGTCGTACTGGTAACTTCGTTTTTTGTAGCTCGAAAATTTCAAAACGTAAGTGCTTGAGCATCAAAGAAAAAATTTAATTCTTGAAGAAGTGAACAAAAGAAGCGTCAAAAAACTTTCCTTGCAGTTTTTTTGATAGATAGATATATAAAATAAATATATATCAATTTACAAAAAGGTGTGAATAATTACTTTCTTTAACACATAATGTTTATGAATTTAAAGTTTGTTTTATGCGATTTATAAAAAAAATTGGAAGAGGAACCCTACATGACAAATTTTCCATATTACGAACTTTTTTCGGATTTAGCAACTACGTTATATAGAGGTCCAAATGTATATATGTTCCATTTTTAATTCATCTATACTTATTTTGTTCTGGTTGTAATTACTCTAATTTTTAAGATAGTCTTATGATTGGGTATTTTTTTTAAAAAAATCTCATTTTAAAAATAGCAAGCGATAAAAAGTATAACTTAATTATTTCTATGCAGTCTTTGGCAATATCATGTTTTTGCTGTAGCTTAATGGTTATGGTCACTAACTCATGGCCGACGTTTCGCGGGTTCGAGTCCTCGTGCCTCTGAAAACCCACCGTGTAGAAGGGCCAATGCACGTTTAATCCGTCGATTTCAAGTGAATGAGTGAATATTAACGTCGCACTGTTCAGCTACACGAGGGCTTTTGGCGACGGACCTCGCCATTTTGAACCATGGTCAAGTGACGAGGATGACAAGTGAGTTGGCCCCCCGCCTCTCCTAACTACCACACAACAGTAAAGGGAGGATGTTTGAGCTCTCGACAGATTTAACGTGCATCGCTCCCCTACACGTTGGGTCTTTAATGGCACTGGGCTCAAACTCATGACATGCCTGCCATGATCCGATACCTTGAGCACTTTTCTACCGCAGTCCTCCGTCGATCTCAAAGTCTTCCCAATTGGCGTAATGTTACAGTTTGTAGAGAGGGTAGCAGCTCAAGTATCGTCCACGTCCGTTGACCATGTCTAAAAATAGAGGTCTGTCTCCTAGTGGCACTCGTGTTGCCTTATAGTGTGACGTTAATATAATTCTCAACTTGGCAATTTTATAGAATTATTTTTAGTGTGTGTGTGTGGGATAAAAGGTATTTCAGATTTTTTTAAAATTAATTGTGGAAAAGTGTTTCTAAAGTTAACTTCCAAAAAAATTATTTTTGAAATTTGAGAAGATGTAAGAAAATTTCGAAATTTTTCAATAAGAATTATCTGCACATTAACCAAAAAAAGCCGAGATCAAAATATTGGAAAATTTCCTCATTTTCACAGATCACTTACACAATCTTTTACGTGGGAAAATTTAATCAAAATTAGGCCGTGTAATTTTTTTGAATTAGTCAAACGAATTGTTTACAAGATAATGTTCCAGAGATTTCACATAATTTCGTAATTTCAATTTATCTAAGAAGGAACTTAAAATTAACTTAATCCCTTTCCAAATAGATAAGCATTTTTTAGAGGCTGGGAAGCTTCAAGAAGGAAAAGTTGACTTAGGAATTTTTTGCAGAAATCATCAGTAACCCAAAAATATATTAAATGATCTGTTCTTTTTTTATGTGTATTTTTCAAAAATCATGACGCAAGAAGGGAACTATTTTTAGAATTAAACCTGACAACAGTTTTATCGTATCTATAACATTGATTTCTTATCTGCTAAGAAATATGCAGCGGTGGACTTTAATCCTTTACTTATATGCTTAAATAATTTAGTTGTCATGAAAATTAGACATTATAAAATCTCTTGTTCTCAGAAAGGGAAACTGTCAAGAAAAACTTTTCAATTTAAGTGGTTTGAGAAAACAACGATTTAGCTCTTCTAAGAGGACTTTATTACCTGATCTCTGTTGCTAATGGACTTGGATGCTAAACATTGTAACGGCTTCAAAACTTAGGAATTTTAATGATGGAAAAGTATGAACTTCGAGAGGGAGAAACAGTAAATGAACACATATTTGCCAACATTAAAAATTTATTCAATGCATTTCACATATTATAATTGTGATAAATAAGAATCATGATTCGAATAATTATCATTTAGTAATGTAAAAATAATTTTTGAAACCTTAAATTATAAAAATGAATAGGATTATTTTTATGTATTGATTCTTTGGATTAGTTTATTTTGATTTTTCAAGTTTGCGCCGTTTCTTACTTAGGTTTCTTTTCCAATTATTTGCAGAATCTTAGATGTTAAATATAATTCACAAATATTTCTCACAGTGAAATCTCAAGTACAGCTTTTGTCCAAAATTAAACATTTTAGATTTTAAAAGGCGCATTTTCAATTGTTTATTAATAAAGAGTAATCAAAGTATTCTTATTTCTGAAATCTTAAAAAAATTAGGGGTGAAAATCTAAAGTAAACTCCAGACCTTTTTTTTTCTTAATTAGGTTTTTTGTTATTTTCTGAAAAAATAAGGCTAATCTGCTTTAATTGGTAATTAATTTTAATTGGACCGCACACTTTAAGCAAAAATGCAATTTTTTTTATTAAGGGTTTAAGTTATTTTTTTAAATATATGTATACTATAAAATGTGAAAACGTATTTTAATTTGAAAATTATAATCGCTTTTAGCAACGCAATTATTTCTATTTATTTTTTAGCTTCTATCATTGAATTTTACAGAATGTTTCACTCTGGCTTCATATCTGGTTTTTAAATGTTCTATCAAGATTTTTTTTCAATGAACTAACGTTTTTTTTCCATGAGAGAATTAATCATATTGATGTTAAAATACTTCTAAATCTTTTTTGTCGATTTTTCTTTGATTTATCTCTTAGCATTTCAGTTATTTTAGTTAATACTGTAAGAGCAATCTCATTTAATAATGTTTTCAAGGTATACACGTGTTCTTTTAAAACTTTTCTTGGTTGTAATTATTCTAGTACACTGCTAGGCACTGGTTATGGCCGCGGTCAGGAGTGGTTATGGTCACGAACTTGTGGCCGGCGTATCATGAGTTCTAACCCAGAGACATTGAAGACGCGCCGTGCGGAGCGGTTGATGCACGTTTTATCTGTAGCGGCTCAAAATCCTCCCGTTGCCGTGATGTGGGAATTCGGAGTGGGGATTTCCAGAGCTCAGGTGTCGTCCTCGCTACCTGCCACTTGACTTCTCACCAATATCGCTTGTGTTGTTTAGTGCGACTTTAATAAAACATTCACTCATTCAATTTCCACTCTTTTATTTTTATTGCCAAAATGAAAGCTGAGTGTTCTAACATAACTAAACATTTTTATGGCAAAATAGTGACCAATAGGTCTGTTACTTCTAAAAACTCTATTTGGTGGCATTTCGGAACAATTTTAAAAATCGCCGCCAAGCAGTGCACCAAAATAGGATTTTACCCTTCGTCACTTACGATTTCCATCTACTTTGGAGAAAAGTTGAATTGCAATTATCCATACACATGTCTCATGAGATAGGATATCTCACAATGTTGAACCACTATGTATAAATAACTTTATATCAAAGCCACGTCGTAAAAAAAAACGCATTGAACTTAACCCTGAAAGATTAAACGCAACAAAAGGATGCAAATCTAATTTTTAAAAATGTAATCCTTTAATTAAATACACACAGTTTATACATGGATTCTTATCAGAACTAAAAATAGATTTTTTTTCTCTTATGGACGACATATATGTCACTAAGAAATGCATTTCACTGCATTTTCTTCTCCAATCACACCACCTCTGAAGATTGCTTTATAGTCGCTGCGAGCTAATCCTTGCATCTCTGCTCGTGATCAGCTGTCACTCAATTTGCGAAAATTAAGCCTTCCTCTTGTCGCAACGGATTACCTGTCCACCGCAGACCGAGATTCCAGGTGAATAACACCACGAGGAAGAGGATATAATTACCTGGATAGGCTGCCACTATCACTGTCTTTAGTATAATTCTGTAAACATTTTCTGGTAGCGCAGAAGAGGTCCAAGGAAAAGACTTTTGCAAAGAAACAAGTGGGTGGTATCACGATGGAGATTTTTAGATTTGAAAAATGAAATCTTTTGTAAATCAAGAAACAGAACCAAAATTGAACATGATTCTTTAGAAATAATTATTGTATTCATTTTAATTACGTCGCATAGTAGCCACTAGAGTTTCTGTTCAACCAGATTACTTTTAACCCTAAGACAGCGTTTCTTAAACTGTGGGGCGCGCCCCCCTTGAGGGGCGTGACAACTCAACGAGGGGGGCGCGAGCATATCGAAAAGTTGAAAACAAAAGATTATTTTAAAAAATTATTAATTTACAGAAAGTAAGCCAACAAAATACATTCTGACATAATAAAAAGCAAAATACACATATTGATATATTACACTTATAAATGTATCAGTGCTACACAATGTATTTTATAATAAATTTAACAATACCAAGTGAAGAACAAATTTAAGAATCACCAGCAACTTTATGGGATTGTCATATATAAACTTATAGACAAAAACTAACACTTATCTTGATAATTTGTACGGTTTATAATAAATCCCTTAACTGCTGATTAAAAGTTGCGTGATTCGCCTCCCGTTTTCCACGTAGACATGCGTATGTGATGTTTTGGGGAATAAATAAAAAAATGAGAAATAAATAAATCCTTCGCAAACAATGTCAAGGTCCTTTTAATGCATTCCAAAGCCTTCGGAATAATTTTATGGATAGCAGTGTTCAGAAAAGATCGTACTTCGGAAAGACGTATATATACGTTCAGTTAAATTAATGCTTTGGCTGAACGAGATGTTTATGTACGCCGGTGATAAGAGGTTAAAATCATATCGTAGTTTTAGGGTCAAAGTTTAGTATTATTGAATTCAATACAATTTATTGTATAAGGCGGGTGCGATGAAAATTATAATTGAATATTGGGTCGCGAATATTGAAACTTTGAGAAGCATTGCCCTAAGATAATGGAGTTTAAGTGATTTTTTTCCTCAAGCTACATCCAAAGCTGGGGAAGGGGGATTTATTTTTGTTCGAAAATATTATAAATTAAGAAAAAGGATCGATATATATTAGTATTTTTAATTTAAATATTTTAATGCGCTTTAAAAAAATTACATATTCCTATTGTTCATTTAAAAACCCAATATATATGAAATAAAAAAATATGAATATCACCGTTCATGTCCACTTTCACTGAAATAAACTTAATATTTAAAACATTTTTTTTAATAATGAAAAAAGGACTTTTCAAATTTTTATATTGGATTGATTAGATTTACACCCACATGAAATCTATATAAGAAAAGTATATTTTGAAAGAACCATTACCTGAAATTATATGCAATGAGGAAAGCAAAAAATGGCAGAAAACTATGTCAAATTTCTTGAAATTTTTTTCGATTGCGGAGACATTATTTTGATCCTAAACATTAAAACTACTTCTTTTTTAATTGGAGTTCCTTCCTAACATGTTTTGAAGCTAAGCGATTTTGAATTTGCAGTGAATATCTGTTACTTTTTGTGCAATTATTTTCATCCCAAGCAAAATATGTACTCGATTTTGAATCTCAGAAGATTAATCTTGATCTACATGGATAAAACATGAGAATCTTTTTAAGATTCTCACAAAAATTTGCATGCATATTGCTTGGTTTCATTTTTATTATTATTTTTCTATGCAATATCTTCCCCATCACAGCTTTTGCTAATGGTTTGTAAAATTTTAGAGTTCGATGGATAATTGTTGTGGTTAATGCTTTAGCTCAAGGGTGTCAAACTCAAAGGCTTACTTGGGCCAAATAAACAAGGTTTAAATCTAGGTGGGTCGCAAAAAAAATCAATGTATACATAGAAAGGTAGGATTATTTCGAATAATACATTATAATAAACATATATAAACGAGAAAAAAAAATTTAATGTTTACGTCCTGGCACTGATATCACTTTTCTGCTACTATTTTTTCCATTTCATGAGAAATTTATTTTATTTTATTACATATTGATGTGTGACTATATAGTGGTCTTTCCGCAAAAATGTTTGTTGGGGGCCGCATGCGGCCCGTGAGTTTTGACACTCCTCCTTTAGCTGATGTTCTTAAATAAATCAAATAATTATTAATAGAAAACTTTAAGATAATATTTCCAATATTATTTGAAATGAAACAATTTTAACAGTAATAATTAATGTGGTGAATAACTAAGATTTTAATATGTTTTTGCTCAGCCTAAATTACCTAACAGGATTTTCTTCAATTATATGCTTGTACGTATTAAAAATGTATTTAAATGTGTAAAAAATGTATTTTTTATCCTTGTATGTATTTAAATTATTGCCTTTAAAATTTACATTTTACCAATTATAGTAATAGATATTTAAAGGGGGTTTTTTTTTTTTCTATTGTGGTTAGTGAATAACTTTTATTTCTATTTGAATAGAACCTAAAAATGGCTACACATGGAATAATTGCTATTTTTTAATGTTGCTTAGACCCTTTTTATGCAAAGACAGATATTTTAGTAATATTTATTCATAACATTCATGTCTTCTTAAAAGTAGGTTCAATAATATCGAAATAATTGCACAAAATTCTCAAAAAGATGTAATGAACGTCAAACACTTTTTTAAAAAAAAATAATTTGAAAAAAAAAAATTTTTTAAATGGGTACTTATTTTTCGAACAATAACATCGAATTTCTAATTTTGAAATCGTATTTCGAAGCATTTCGCGACGAATGGTTCAAATTCGAAAGAAATAAAGAAAGGAAACCTTTTTTATGTGAAACTTCTTGAATTACCACTTAATTTACTCAAGAGATAAACTCTGCTAAATTCCATCAATAATTCATTGGGCGCAGCATCTATGTATGTACGGTAGTTGTTTCAGAATGAAACAGACGTAATAGGAACTCCCTGTAAATCAATCTATCGAATTTATTACTCCGAGGTTTGAATTTCGAAACTACTAATTGGCAATTTCCTGTACAAGTTTCAGATTTGCTTTTTTTAAATTTGAATTTAGACAACTATTCCCCCGATACTTGATTTGAAAGGGGGAAAAGGTTTTAATTATACCAGTTCAATTGCTTTTTTACTTTTGTGACATCATTGATTTCAAAAGTTGTTTTCCAAACAAATAGAATTCTATGTTTATTTAAAAATTCTGTCATTGTTATTTCCGTCCTGTTGCAAAAATGGCTAAAGCAGAATGGACATTGAAAACAGAAACTTTTTTTATAATAGAAGAAAGAGTAACAAAAGAATATAAATCCAAATTTTGATGAAATTTCCAGAAACTCATATTAAAAAAAAAAATTCTTTTTTCACCTGGTGTGAGTGCACAATTTTTTCTGAAAAGAATTTCTTGGAAGTTCATCCCAAAATTCAATAGAAATTTTCTAACTTTATTCTTTGATGCTCTTAACAAAAGCGAAAATGTTAAATGAAATAGCATACCTGAGGAAATGAAGAAAATTTAACTAATAAACAAAATATATATCGATATATTTACGAAAAAACTATTTAGAAAAAAAATGACAACCGAAACTGATGAAAATAAAATTTTGATTTCAGTCAAGGAATTGAACATTAATTTTTGTATTAGCTCTTAAATTTAATTATATACCAATCACTTTTTGATATTAATATATACTTATACTTTTTAAAAAAATGCTCAATTTATATTAATTTTATCTTAATTTTTGCACGAATCATTATTTTTTAAAATGACAAAATTTAGTTGAGTTTGCCAACAAAAGAATGTTTACGAAAGTTTTAACATAAAAAGAAATCGTTGCTCTTTTAAAATAAACAAGACTTTACTATTTCTTTAAGAGGATGATCAGAAAAGGGTGTAATTCGATTTGGAAAATTCGATTTAAATCGAGTAGGCGTTTGCTTTAGTCCGTAATGAATAAAGTTGCAATCAGCACATGATAGAAAGCAGCACAAAGAAGAAAAATTAGAAAATAGGAAGGAAAAAAAATGTTGAATTTTTATTTTACCTACAGAACAGTCAATTGTAATTCAATTCCGTACTATTAGCTCGCACTGTCTATATATTTATTTATTTATATATTTGTATATTTATTTATTTATCTTGGTGGAATTTTTTCAATCGTTAATAAAATACATTTTAAAGCGCTGAATTGAGCTGAAATTTTATATACAGGATCATTTTGAATGACTATAAAATAATTTAATTATAATTAATAAAAAATTATTGATTAAGACTAATTATTTTAAGAATTATAAATACAGCCCCACGTTGGCGACTTAGCGACCCTTTTGGCGACTTGTGTCAAAACTTGAAAAGGTTTTTTTTCTCACGTGTTAAAGCATTCAGTTGGACTGAAATTAAAAGGACAATACGATACGTAAATGATAATTAAAAAAAACTAATGACCACGTAATGTTGTGATTCTGTCCTATGTATATACATATTTATATTAATTGTAACTATTTAATAAAAAGTAGCTAAAATAAAATTTTCGTTGTTGATCTAAGTAGGGATTGATTTAAAAAATTTTTTTATATTACTTGTTTTAAAAGGAATTTCGAATGCGTCTTTACTTTTTCAATTTTTCCCTTTGGATTACGTTCCTTATAATAAAATAAAATAATGATGATATTTATATAAATTTGCTAAAAATTAAAAATATATAGTATTTTATTTTTAAAAAATTATTTTTTGTGCTTCTTATGTTCAAAGAATGGAAGCAAACCCATTTTTAAAATACAGTAATTTCCCGAACTTGCACAATATATGGCACTGAGTGATAAGCGCATAAATCGGGGTATAATTTCCCCTATAAATAAATACATGTGAATTATTTTTAGTTGGGACTGAAGACGAAAGAAAATAACAATTTAGAAAAAAAAAGTTTAACAAAATCTTAGATAACACAAATACAAAACCACAAGCCGAAGTTATTTTGATGTAGAAAGTTTCATGAAATATAAAAAATAGTCTGGTGGCTCAAAGAATTTTTTTTGTCCTCCAAAACTTCATCGTAGCATACTAATAATCTTTTTATTCCTTGTTTTACTGAAAAAATATGCTCTTCGCGCGTTGGAGTACGTATTTTCTAAAATCTGTAGCCCTTTTTTAAATTAAGCTTGCCTTCCGTCAAATTAACCCCCGTCTGTTTTCTGATTGAA